>OW568892.1:166905-567740 GCA_938743325.2 Pycnococcus provasolii
CCGATGTCCCTGAGCACGGGCGCGGGTGGCGCGTCGCTGGTGTCGCTGGGCGCGGTCCTCGTGGACGCTGACGGCTCTGGCACAGGCGGCCTCGAGGTCCGCGCCGGCGCATCGGGCGTGGACGTGGACGCGGTCGGCGACGTGTCAGTGACGAGCGATGCGTCAGTGAGCATGACGAGCGCGGCATCGACGACGGTGACGAGCGGATCGACGCTAGACGTGTCGAGCGTGGGCGCCACGACGGTGACGAGCGGATCGACGCTGGACGTGTCGAGCACGGGCGCCGCGACGGTGACGAGCGGATCGACGCTGGACGTGTCGAGCACGGGCGCCGCGACGATGGCGAGCGGATCGACGCTCGATGTGTCGAGCACGGGCGCTGCGACGGTGACGAGCGGATCGACGCTGGACGTGTCGAGCACGGGCGCTGCGACGGTGGCGAGCGGATCGACGCTGGACGTGTCGAGCACGGGCGCCGCGACCGGTGACGAGCGGATCGACGCTCGACGTGTCGAGCACGGGCGCCGCGACGGTGGCGAGCGGATCGACGCTGGACGTGTCGAGCACGGGCGCTGCGACAGTGACGAGCGGATCGACGCTCGATGTGTCGAGCACAGCGGCTGCGACAGTGACGAGCGGATCGACGCTCGGCGTGACAGTGGCGACCGACGCGACGGTATCTGCGGGCGGCGACGTGTCGATGACGAGCACGGGCAAGACGACTGTGACGTCGACCGGCTCCGACATCTCGGTGTCGGCGCCGAGCGCAGACGCGAAGGTGTCGATCGCGTCCGGCGGCTCGACGACGGTGACGAGCGGCGACGACGTCGACGTCATCGCGGATGACGCAGTGACGATCACGTCAGGTACGGGCGGCATGCGTCTGCAGTCGACTGGCCAGCTGGCCGCGTCGTTCTACGGCGCGGTGCAGCTGAGCAGCACGACCGGACCGATGTCCCTGAGCACGGGCGCGGGTGGCGCATCGCTGGTGTCGCTGGGCGCGGTCCTCGTGGACGCTGACGGCTCTGGCACAGGCGGCCTCGAGGTCCGCGCCGGCGCATCGGGCGTGGACGTGGACGCGGTCGGCGACGTGTCAGTGACGAGCGATGCGTCGGTGAGCATGACGAGCGCGGCATCGACGACGGTGACGAGCGGATCGACGCTGGACGTGTCGAGCGTGGGCGCCGCGACGGTGGCGAGCGGATCGACGCTGGACGTGTCGAGCACGGGCGCCGCGACGGTGGCAAGCGGATCGACGCTGGACGTGTCGAGCACGGGCGCCGCGACAGTGGCGAGCGGATCGACGCTCGATGTGTCGAGCACGGGCGCTGCGACAGTGACGAGCGGATCGACGCTCGACGTGTCGAGCACAGCGGCTGCGACAGTGACGAGCGGATCGACGCTCGATGTGTCGAGCACAGGCGCTGCGACAGTGACGAGCGGATCGACGCTCGGCGTGACAGTGGCGACCGACGCGACGGTATCTGCGGGCGGCGACGTGTCGATGACGAGCACGGGCAAGACGACAGTGACGTCGACCGGCTCCGACATCTCGATGTCGGCGCCGAGCGCAGACGCGAAGGTGTCGATCGCGTCCGGCGGCTCGACGACGGTGACGAGCGGCGACGACGTCGACGTCATCGCGGAGGACGCAGTGACGATCACGTCAGGCGAGGGCGGCATGCGTCTGCAGTCGACTGGCCAGCTGGCCGCGTCGTTCTACGGCGCGGTGCAGCTGAGCAGCACGACCGGACCGATGTCCCTGAGCACGGGCGCGGGTGGCGCGTCGCTGGTGTCGCTGGGCGCGGTCCTCGTGGATGCTGACGGCTCTGGCACAGGCGGCCTCGAGGTCCGCGCCGGCGCATCGGGCGTGGACGTGGACGCGGTCGGCGACGTGTCAGTGACGAGCGATGCGTCAGTGAGCATGACGAGCGCGGCATCGACGACGGTGACGAGCGGATCGACGCTGGACGTGTCGAGCGTGGGCGCCGCGACGGTGACGAGCGGATCGACGCTGGACGTGTCGAGCACGGGCGCCGCGACGGTGGCGAGCGGATCGACGCTGGACGTGTCGAGCACGGGCGCTGCGACGGTGGCGAGCGGATCGACGCTGGACGTGTCGAGCACGGGCGCTGCGACAGTGACGAGCGGATCGACGCTCGACGTGTCGAGCACAGCGGCTGCGACAGTGACGAGCGGATCGACGCTCGGCGTGACAGTGGCGACCGATGCGACGGTATCTGCGGGCGGCGACGTTTCGATGACGAGCACGGGCAAGACGACTGTGACGTCGACCGGCTCCGACATCTCGGTGTCGGCGCCGAGCGCAGACGCGAAGGTGTCGATCGCGTCCGGCGGCTCGACGACGGTGACGAGCGGCGACGACGTCGACGTCATCGCGGAGGACGCAGTGACGATCACGTCAGGTACGGGCGGCATGCGTCTGCAGTCGACTGGCCAGCTGGCCGCGTCGTTCTACGGCGCGGTGCAGCTGAGCAGCACGACCGGACCGATGTCCCTGAGCACGGGCGCGGGCGGCGCATCGCTGGTGTCGCTGGGCGCGGTCCTCGTGGACGCTGACGGCTCTGGCACAGGCGGCCTCGAGGTCCGCGCCGGCGCATCGGGCGTGGACGTGGACGCGGTCGGCGACGTGTCAGTGACGAGCGATGCGTCAGTGAGCATGACGAGCGCGGCATCGACGACGGTGACGAGCGGATCGACGCTGGACGTGTCGAGCACGGGCGCCGCGACGGTGACGAGCGGATCGACGCTGGACGTGTCGAGCACGGGCGCCGCGACGGTGGCGAGCGGATCGACGCTGGACGTGTCGAGCACGGGCGCTGCGACAGTGACGAGCGGATCGACGCTCGATGTGTCGAGCACGGGCGCTGCGACAGTGACGAGCGGATCGACGCTCGGCGTGACAGTGGCGACCGACGCGACGGTATCTGCGGGCGGCGACGTGTCGATGACGAGCACGGGCAAGACGACTGTGACGTCGACCGGCTCCGACATCTCGGTGTCGGCGCCGAGCGCAGACGCGAAGGTGTCGATCGCGTCCGGCGGCTCGACGACGGTGACGAGCGGCGACGACGTCGACGTCATCGCGGAGGACGCAGTGACGATCATGTCAGGCGAGGGCGGCATGCGTCTGCAGTCGACTGGCCAGCTGGCCGCGTCGTTCTACGGCGCGGTGCAGCTGAGCAGCACGACCGGACCGATGTCCCTGAGCACGGGCGCGGGTGGCGCGTCGCTGGTGTCGCTGGGCGCGGTCCTCGTGGACGCTGACGGCTCTGGCACAGGCGGCCTCGAGGTCCGCGCCGGCGCATCGGGCGTGGACGTGGACGCGGTCGGCGACGTGTCAGTGACGAGCGATGCGTCAGTGAGCATGACGAGCGCGGCATCGACGACGGTGACGAGCGGATCGACGCTGGACGTGTCGAGCGTGGGCGCCGCGACGGTGGCGAGCGGATCGACGCTGGACGTGTCGAGCACGGGCGCCGCGACGATGGCGAGCGGATCGACGCTCGATGTGTCGAGCACGGGCGCCGCGACGGTGGCGAGCGGATCGACGCTGGACGTGTCGAGCACGGGCGCTGCGACGGTGGCGAGCGGATCGACGCTGGACGTGTCGAGCACGGGCGCCGCGACGGTGACGAGCGGATCGACGCTCGACGTGTCGAGCACGGGCGCCGCGACGGTGGCGAGCGGATCGACGCTGGACGTGTCGAGCACGGGCGCTGCGACAGTGACGAGCGGATCGACGCTCGATGTGTCGAGCACAGCGGCTGCGACAGTGACGAGCGGATCGACGCTCGGCGTGACAGTGGCGACCGACGCGACGGTATCTGCGGGCGGCGACGTGTCGATGACGAGCACGGGCAAGACGACTGTGACGTCGACCGGCTCCGACATCTCGGTGTCGGCGCCGAGCGCAGACGCGAAGGTGTCGATCGCGTCCGGCGGCTCGACGACGGTGACGAGCGGCGACGACGTCGACGTCATCGCGGATGACGCAGTGACGATCACGTCAGGTACGGGCGGCATGCGTCTGCAGTCGACTGGCCAGCTGGCCGCGTCGTTCTACGGCGCGGTGCAGCTGAGCAGCACGACCGGACCGATGTCCCTGAGCACGGGCGCGGGTGGCGCATCGCTGGTGTCGCTGGGCGCGGTCCTCGTGGACGCTGACGGCTCTGGCACAGGCGGCCTCGAGGTCCGCGCCGGCGCATCGGGCGTGGACGTGGACGCGGTCGGCGACGTGTCAGTGACGAGCGATGCGTCGGTGAGCATGACGAGCGCGGCATCGACGACGGTGACGAGCGGATCGACGCTGGACGTGTCGAGCGTGGGCGCCGCGACGGTGGCGAGCGGATCGACGCTGGACGTGTCGAGCACGGGCGCCGCGACGGTGGCAAGCGGATCGACGCTGGACGTGTCGAGCACGGGCGCCGCGACAGTGGCGAGCGGATCGACGCTCGATGTGTCGAGCACGGGCGCTGCGACAGTGACGAGCGGATCGACGCTCGATGTGTCGAGCACAGCGGCTGCGACAGTGACGAGCGGATCGACGCTCGGCGTGACAGTGGCGACCGACGCGACGGTATCTGCGGGCGGCGACGTGTCGATGACGAGCACGGGCAAGACGACAGTGACGTCGACCGGCTCCGACATCTCGGTGTCGGCGCCGAGCGCAGACGCGAAGGTGTCGATCGCGTCCGGCGGCTCGACGACGGTGACGAGCGGCGACGACGTCGACGTCATCGCGGAGGACGCAGTGACGATCACGTCAGGTACGGGCGGCATGCGTCTGCAGTCGACTGGCCAGCTGGCCGCGTCGTTCTACGGCGCGGTGCAGCTGAGCACCACGACCGGACCGATGTCCCTGAGCACGGGCGCGGGTGGCGCATCGCTGGTGTCGCTGGGCGCGGTCCTCGTGGACGCTGACGGCTCTGGCACAGGCGGCCTCGAGGTCCGCGCCGGCGCATCGGGCGTGGACGTGGACGCGGTCGGCGACGTGTCAGTGACGAGCGATGCGTCGGTGAGCATGACGAGCGCGGCATCGACGACGGTGACGAGCGGATCGACGCTGGACGTGTCGAGCGTGGGCGCCGCGACGGTGGCGAGCGGATCGACGCTGGACGTGTCGAGCACGGGCGCCGCGACGGTGACGAGCGGATCGACGCTGGACGTGTCGAGCACGGGCGCCGCGACAGTGGCGAGCGGATCGACGCTGGACGTGTCGAGCACGGGCGCTGCGACAGTGACGAGCGGATCGACGCTCGATGTGTCGAGCACGGGCGCTGCGACAGTGACGAGCGGATCGACGCTCGGCGTGACAGTGGCGACCGACGCGACGGTATCTGCGGGCGGCGACGTGTCGATGACGAGCACGGGCAAGACGACTGTGACGTCGACCGGCTCCGACATCTCGGTGTCGGCGCCGAGCGCAGACGCGAAGGTGTCGATCGCGTCCGGCGGCTCGACGACGGTGACGAGCGGCGACGACGTCGACGTCATCGCGGATGACGCAGTGACGATCACGTCAGGTACGGGCGGCATGCGTCTGCAGTCGACTGGCCAGCTGGCCGCGTCGTTCTACGGCGCGGTGCAGCTGAGCAGCACGACCGGACCGATGTCCCTAAGCACGGGCGCGGGTGGCGCATCGCTTGTGTCGCTGGGCGCGGTCCTCGTGGACGCTGACGGCTCTGGCACAGGCGGTCTCGAGGTCCGCGCCGGCGCATCGGGCGTGGACGTGGACGCGGTCGGCGACGTGTCAGTGACGAGCGATGCGTCGGTGAGCATGACGAGCGCGGCATCGACGACGGTGACGAGCGGATCGACGCTGGACGTGTCGAGCGTGGGCGCCGCGACGGTGGCGAGCGGATCGACGCTGGACGTGTCGAGCACGGGCGCCGCGACGGTGACGAGCGGATCGACGCTGGACGTGTCGAGCACGGGCGCCGCGACGGTGGCGAGCGGATCGACGCTGGACGTGTCGAGCACGGGCGCTGCGACAGTGACGAGCGGATCGACGCTCGATGTGTCGAGCACGGGCGCCGCGACAGTGACGAGCGGATCGACGCTCGGCGTGACAGTGGCGACCGACGCGACGGTATCTGCGGGCGGCGACGTGTCGATGACGAGCACGGGCAAGACGACTGTGACGTCGACCGGCTCCGACATCTCGGTGTCGGCGCCGAGCGCAGACGCGAAGGTGTCGATCGCGTCCGGCGGCTCGACGACGGTGACGAGCGGCGACGACGTCGACGTCATCGCGGAGGACGCAGTGACGATCACGTCAGGTACGGGCGGCATGCGTCTGCAGTCGACTGGCCAGCTGGCCGCGTCGTTCTACGGCGCGGTGCAGCTGAGCAGCACGACCGGACCGATGTCCCTGAGCACGGGCGCGGGTGGCGCGTCGCTGGTGTCGCTGGGCGCGGTCCTCGTGGATGCTGACGGCTCTGGCACAGGCGGCCTCGAGGTCCGCGCCGGCGCATCGGGCGTGGACGTGGACGCGGTCGGCGACGTGTCAGTGACGAGCGATGCGTCGGTGAGCATGACGAGCGCGGCATCGACGACGGTGACGAGCGGATCGACGCTGGACGTGTCGAGCGTGGGCGCCGCGACGGTGACGAGCGGATCGACGCTGGACGTGTCGAGCACGGGCGCCGCGACGATGGCGAGCGGATCGACGCTGGACGTGTCGAGCACGGGCGCTGCGACGGTGGCGAGCGGATCGACGCTGGACGTGTCGAGCACGGGCGCTGCGACAGTGACGAGCGGATCGACGCTCGACGTGTCGAGCACAGCGGCTGCGACAGTGACGAGCGGATCGACGCTCGGCGTGACAGTGGCGACCGACGCGACGGTATCTGCGGGCGGCGACATGTCGATGACGAGCACGGGCAAGACGACTGTGACGTCGACCGGCTCCGACATCTCGGTGTCGGCGCCGAGCGCAGACGCGAAGGTGTCGATCGCGTCCGGCGGCTCGACGACGGTGACGAGCGGCGACGACGTCGACGTCATCGCGGATGACGCAGTGACGATCACGTCAGGTACGGGCGGCATGCGTCTGCAGTCGACTGGCCAGCTGGCCGCGTCGTTCTACGGCGCGGTGCAGCTGAGCAGCACGACCGGACCGATGTCCCTGAGCACGGGCGCGGGTGGCGCGTCGCTTGTGTCGCTGGGCGCGGTCCTCGTGGATGCTGACGGCTCTGGCACAGGCGGCCTCGAGGTCCGCGCCGGCGCATCGGGCGTGGACGTGGACGCGGTCGGCGACGTGTCAGTGACGAGCGATGCGTCGGTGAGCATGACGAGCGCGGCATCGACGACGGTGACGAGCGGATCGACGCTGGACGTGTCGAGCGTGGGCGCCGCGACGGTGACGAGCGGATCGACGCTGGACGTGTCGAGCACGGGCGCCGCGACGATGGCGAGCGGATCGACGCTGGACGTGTCGAGCACGGGCGCTGCGACGGTGGCGAGCGGATCGACGCTGGACGTGTCGAGCACGGGCGCCGCGACAGTGACGAGCGGATCGACGCTCGACGTGTCGAGCACAGCGGCTGCGACAGTGACGAGCGGATCGACGCTCGGCGTGACAGTGGCGACCGATGCGACGGTATCTGCGGGCGGCGACGTTTCGATGACGAGCACGGGCAAGACGACTGTGACGTCGACCGGCTCCGACATCTCGGTGTCGGCGCCGAGCGCAGACGCGAAGGTGTCGATCGCGTCCGGCGGCTCGACGAGAGTGACGAGCGGCGACGACGTCGACGTCACCGCGGAGGACGCAGTGACGATCACGTCAGGTACGGGCGGCATGCGTTTGGAGTCGACTGGCCAGCTGGCCGCGTCGTTCTACGGCGCGGTGCAGCTGAGCAGCACGACCGGACCGATGTCCCTGAGCACGGGCGCGGGTGGCGCGTCGCTTGTGTCGCTGGGCGCGGTCCTCGTGGACGCTGACGGCTCTGGCACAGGCGGTCTCGAGGTCCGCGCCGGCGCATCGGGCGTGGACGTGGACGCGGTCGGCGACGTGTCAGTGACGAGCGATGCGTCGGTGAGCATGACGAGCGCGGCATCGACGACGGTGACGAGCGGATCGACGCTGGACGTGTCGAGCGTGGGCGCCGCGACGGTGACGAGCGGATCGACGCTGGACGTGTCGAGCGTGGGCGCCACGACGGTGGCGAGCGGATCGACGCTCGACGTGTCGAGCACGGGCGCTGCGACGGTGGCGAGCGGATCGACGCTGGACGTGTCGAGCACGGCGGCTGCGACAGTGACGAGCGGATCGACGCTCGATGTGTCGAGCACGGCGGCTGCGACAGTGACGAGCGGATCGACGCTCGGCGTGACAGTGGCGACCGATGCGACGGTATCTGCGGGCGGCGACGTGTCGATGACGAGCACGGGCAAGACGACTGTGACGTCGACCGGCTCCGACATCTCGGTGTCGGCGCCGAGCGCAGACGCGAAGGTGTCGATCGCGTCCGGCGGCTCGACGACGGTGACGAGCGGCGACGACGTCGACGTCACCGCGGAGGACGCAGTGACGATCACGTCAGGTACGGGCGGCATGCGTCTGCAGTCGACTGGCCAGCTGGCCGCGTCGTTCTACGGCGCGGTGCAGCTGAGCAGCACGACCGGACCGATGTCCCTGAGCACGGGCGCGGGCGGCGCATCGCTGGTGTCGCTGGGCGCGGTCCTCGTGGACGCTGACGGCTCTGGCACAGGCGGCCTCGAGGTCCGCGCCGGCGCATCGGGCGTGGACGTGGACGCGGTCGGCGACGTGTCAGTGACGAGCGATGCGTCGGTGAGCATGACGAGCGCGGCATCGACGACGGTGACGAGCGGATCGACGCTGGACGTGTCGAGCGTGGGCGCCGCGACGGTGACGAGCGGATCGACGCTGGACGTGTCGAGCACGGGCGCCGCGACGGTGGCGAGCGGATCGACGCTGGACGTGTCGAGCACGGGCGCTGCGACGGTGGCGAGCGGATCGACGCTGGACGTGTCGAGCACGGGCGCTGCGACAGTGACGAGCGGATCGACGCTCGATGTGTCGAGCACGGGCGCTGCGACAGTGACGAGCGGATCGACGCTCGGCGTGACAGTGGCGACCGACGCGACGGTATCTGCGGGCGGCGACATGTCGATGACGAGCACGGGCAAGACGACTGTGACGTCGACCGGCTCCGACATCTCGGTGTCGGCGCCGAGCGCAGACGCGAAGGTGTCGATCGCGTCCGGCGGCTCGACGACGGTGACGAGCGGCGACGACGTCGACGTCATCGCGGAGGACGCAGTGACGATCACGTCAGGTACGGGCGGCATGCGTCTGCAGTCGACTGGCCAGCTGGCCGCGTCGTTCTACGGCGCGGTGCAGCTGAGCAGCACGACCGGACCGATGTCCCTGAGCACGGGCGCAGGTGGCGCGTCGCTTGTGTCGCTGGGCGCGGTCCTCGTGGATGCTGACGGCTCTGGCACAGGCGGCCTCGAGGTCCGCGCCGGCGCATCGGGCGTGGACGTGGACGCGGTCGGCGACGTGTCAGTGACGAGCGATGCGTCGGTGAGCATGACGAGCGCGGCATCGACGACGGTGACGAGCGGATCGACGCTGGACGTGTCGAGCGTGGGCGCCGCGACGGTGACGAGCGGATCGACGCTGGACGTGTCGAGCACGGGCGCCGCGACGGTGGCGAGCGGATCGACGCTGGACGTGTCGAGCACGGGCGCTGCGACGGTGGCGAGCGGATCGACGCTGGACGTGTCGAGCACGGGCGCTGCGACAGTGACGAGCGGATCGACGCTCGACGTGTCGAGCACAGCGGCTGCGACAGTGACGAGCGGATCGACGCTCGGCGTGACAGTGGCGACCGATGCGACGGTATCTGCGGGCGGCGACGTTTCGATGACGAGCACGGGCAAGACGACTGTGACGTCGACCGGCTCCGACATCTCGGTGTCGGCGCCGAGCGCAGACGCGAAGGTGTCGATCGCGTCCGGCGGCTCGACGAGAGTGACGAGCGGCGACGACGTCGACGTCACCGCGGAGGACGCAGTGACGATCACGTCAGGTACGGGCGGCATGCGTTTGGAGTCGACTGGCCAGCTGGCCGCGTCGTTCTACGGCGCGGTGCAGCTGAGCAGCACGACCGGACCGATGTCCCTGAGCACGGGCGCGGGTGGCGCGTCGCTTGTGTCGCTGGGCGCGGTCCTCGTGGACGCTGACGGCTCTGGCACAGGCGGCCTCGAGGTCCGCGCCGGCGCATCGGGCGTGGACGTGGACGCGGTCGGCGACGTGTCAGTGACGAGCGATGCGTCGGTGAGCATGACGAGCGCGGCATCGACGACGGTGACGAGCGGATCGACGCTGGACGTGTCGAGCGTGGGCGCCGCGACGGTGACGAGCGGATCGACGCTGGACGTGTCGAGCACGGGCGCCGCGACGGTGGCGAGCGGATCGACGCTGGACGTGTCGAGCACGGGCGCTGCGACGGTGGCGAGCGGATCGACGCTGGACGTGTCGAGCACGGCGGCTGCGACAGTGACGAGCGGATCGACGCTCGATGTGTCGAGCACGGCGGCTGCGACAGTGACGAGCGGATCGACGCTCGGCGTGACAGTGGCGACCGACGCGACGGTATCTGCGGGCGGCGACGTGTCGATGACGAGCACGGGCAAGACGACTGTGACGTCGACCGGCTCCGACATCTCGGTGTCGGCGCCGAGCGCAGACGCGAAGGTGTCGATCGCGTCCGGCGGCTCGACGACGGTGACGAGCGGCGACGACGTCGACGTCACCGCGGAGGACGCAGTGACGATCACGTCAGGTACGGGCGGCATGCGTTTGGAGTCGACTGGCCAGCTGGCCGCGTCGTTCTACGGCGCGGTGCAGCTGAGCAGCACGACCGGACCGATGTCCCTGAGCACGGGCGCGGGTGGCGCGTCGCTTGTGTCGCTGGGCGCGGTCCTCGTGGACGCTGACAGCTCTGGCACAGGCGGCCTCGAGGTCCGCGCCGGCGCATCGGGCGTGGACGTGGACGCGGTCGGCGACGTGTCAGTGACGAGCGATGCGTCGGTGAGCATGACGAGCGCGGCATCGACGACGGTGACGAGCGGATCGACGCTGGACGTGTCTAGCACGGGCGCCGCGACGGTGGCGAGCGGATCGACGCTGGACGTGTCGAGCGTGGGTGCCACGACGGTGGCGAGCGGATCGACGCTCGACGTGTCGAGCACGGGCGCTGCGACGGTGGCGAGCGGATCGACGCTCGATGTGTCGAGCACGGGCGCTGCGACAGTGACGAGCGGATCGACGCTCGACGTGTCGAGCACAGCGGCTGCGACAGTGACGAGCGGATCGACGCTCGGCGTGACAGTGGCGACCGACGCGACGGTATCTGCGGGCGGCGACGTGTCGATGACGAGCACGGGCAAGACGACTGTGACGTCGACCGGCTCCGACATCTCGGTGTCGGCGCCGAGCGCAGACGCGAAGGTGTCGATCGCGTCCGGCGGCTCGACGACGGTGACGAGCGGCGACGACGTCGACGTCACCGCGGAGGACGCAGTGACGATCACGTCAGGTACGGGCGGCATGCGTTTGGAGTCGACTGGCCAGCTGGCCGCGTCGTTCTACGGCGCGGTGCAGCTGAGCAGCACGACCGGACCGATGTCCCTGAGCACGGGCGCGGGTGGCGCGTCGCTTGTGTCGCTGGGCGCGGTCCTCGTGGACGCTGACGGCTCTGGCACAGGCGGCCTCGAGGTCTGCGCCGGCGCATCGGGCGTGGACGTGGACGCGGTCGGCGACGTGTCAGTGACAAGCGATGCGTCGGTGAGCATGACGAGCGCGGCATCGACGACGGTGACGAGCGGATCGACGCTGGACGTGTCGAGCACGGGCGCCGCGACGGTGGCGAGCGGATCGACGCTGGACGTGTCGAGCACGGGCGCTGCGACGGTGGCGAGCGGATCGACGCTGGACGTGTCGAGCACGGGCGCTGCGACGGTGGCGAGCGGATCGACGCTCGATGTGTCGAGCACGGCGGCTGCGACAGTGACGAGCGGATCGACGCTCGATGTGTCGAGCACAGCGGCTGCGACAGTGACGAGCGGATCGACGCTCGGCGTGACAGTGGCGACCGATGCGACGGTATCTGCGGGCGGCGACGTGTCGATGACGAGCACGGGCAAGACGACTGTGACGTCGACCGGCTCCGACATCTCGGTGTCGGCGCCGAGCGCAGACGCGAAGGTGTCGATCGCGTCCGGCGGCTCGACGACGGTGACGAGCGGCGACGACGTCGACGTCATCGCGGAGGACGCAGTGACGATCACGTCAGGTACGGGCGGCATGCGTTTGGAGTCGACTGGCCAGCTGGCCGCGTCGTTCTACGGCGCGGTGCAGCTGAGCAGCACGACCGGACCGATGTCCCTAAGCACGGGCGCGGGTGGCGCGTCGCTTGTGTCGCTGGGCGCGGTCCTCGTGGACGCTGACGGCTCTGGCACAGGCGGCCTCGAGGTCCGCGCCGGCGCATCGGGCGTGGACGTGGACGCGGTCGGCGACGTGTCAGTGACGAGCGATGCGTCGGTGAGCATGACGAGCGCGGCATCGACGACGGTGACGAGCGGATCGACGCTGGACGTGTCTAGCACGGGCGCCGCGACGGTGACGAGCGGATCGACGCTGGACGTGTCGAGCGTGGGTGCTGCGACGGTGGCGAGCGGATCGACGCTGGACGTGTCGAGCGTGGGCGCTGCGACGGTGGCGAGCGGATCGACGCTCGATGTGTCGAGCACGGCGGCTGCGACAGTGACGAGCGGATCGACGCTCGATGTGTCGAGCACAGCGGCTGCGACAGTGACGAGCGGATCGACGCTCGGCGTGACAGTGGCGACCGACGCGACGGTATCTGCGGGCGGCGACGTGTCGATGACGAGCACGGGCAAGACGACTGTGACGTCGACCGGCTCCGACATCTCGGTGTCGGCGCCGAGCGCAGACGCGAAGGTGTCGATCGCGTCCGGCGGCTCGACGACGGTGACGAGCGGCGACGACGTCGACGTCATCGCGGAGGACGCAGTGACGATCACGTCAGGTACGGGCGGCATGCGTTTGGAGTCGACTGGCCAGCTGGCCGCGTCGTTTTATGGTTTAGTCTCGATTTTGAGTACTGATGACGATGTTGATATTCGAAGTGGTGGGTCGTCGCTTTCAATGGATGCTGGTTCTACCCAATATGCTGGCGTGGTTGCTATAGCTTCGAATTATGCGAGCAAGGTTAGAATTGGCTCGGAGGGAACTTCGAGTGGCAAGGTGCAGTCTGACTTCTTTGGTGATGTCACTGTGCATGGTAATTTGGTTATCACTGATGAACTTACATATGAAGAGCATTACGCTTCGA
Source organism: Pycnococcus provasolii (assembly GCA_938743325.2). Taxonomy (NCBI): domain Eukaryota; kingdom Viridiplantae; phylum Chlorophyta; class Pseudoscourfieldiophyceae; order Pseudoscourfieldiales; family Pycnococcaceae; genus Pycnococcus; species Pycnococcus provasolii. The sequence goes on from OW568892.1 coordinate 180,318, forward strand.
AAGTTCATATAACTAATGAGCAAGATCTGATTGTTCAGCAACAAATTCGAGCGCCGTTTTTGACTGGCTTAGACACGGAGGATGTTGACTCGACGAGGTCTTCGGATTTGCGGCTTGACTCTGGATCTGGCGGCACGTCGCACAAGATTTTAATTGGTTCGTTGAATGCAAAGGATGGAGTTGAAATAGGTGGCGTCTCTGGTGCGCCAATTGAGCTTAAGCAAGGCTCTGGTGACGAGGACAAGCGGTTTGCTGTAAATTCAGATGGGTCGGTGAGTGTTAGAAGCGCATATGGAAGTTCTCTTTCTATTGCAGATGATTATGGAAATGGAACAGTCAGCATTGCTTCGTCTGGATCTCGGAGCGTCGAGATCGGCTCAAAGGCAAGCACTGAAGTTTCGCTTTCTGCACGCTCAATTTCGCTTTCGGCAGACGACGATGCGAGCAGTGGAGGTGAAGTTAAGATCGACGGCGGTGACGGGTATGAATCGATTGACGGTGGTGACGTTGAGCTTCTTGGTGGGTCCTTCTACGGCATGACGTACGGTGACATGCAGCGTTCCGCCGGTAATGTTCGCCTTGACGGTGGAGCAAGCAGCACGGCGCAAGGTGGCAGTGTGATCATGCGTGCTGGTTCAGGTTACAAAGGTGACGCGAATGGACAAGTTAAGCTGCAAGACGCTGACGGGACGAGCAGACTCGAGGTGCAGGCGAATGGTACGATACGTAGCCACGGCGCCATGGACATGCAAGATAATTCGGGGGTTACGCGTTTTGCGGTCCAGTCGAACGGCGTTCTTCGCATGTCTGGTGCATACACGATGGAGCAAGTCAGTGCGTCTATGACTGTTCCCAGCGACGCGTCGGTTTACGTTATTTATGGCAATCTCGGCTCAAGTTTTCAGGTGAGTGCGCCATCTGGAACAGATTTCGTAGATGGGCAAATGATCATGGTGATCAATTCATCGAATAGGTGGTCGACGGGAGACGTAAACACTGTTGCCGGTGGAACGCGGTGGTTGATCTATGTTGCTGCGGAGGGTCGTTGGTTCTAAAATGGGTGTGCATGGGTGGGGCTGAGTGTAAAAGCCTGTGTTGGGTAGTAATGAAAATGAACATAAAATGTTTGGGCAACCATTTATCTTCAACTGTTCCTTTCGTCCTTTCTTGTGTTGTAGTGCTCGTGATTTCTGTCGTCCCCGCCATGGAATCTTTGCTCGACTCATGAAAATGGGTCCAACGAGAGATCTAGTGGTACGTACGTCAGTGTAGGGTAGGGATCAAGGATGGATCTCATCAGAAACACAAATGCCCAATTTCCAAGGTCGATTTCACAAAACATGTGCAACAATCTGCCAATTCCCACCTTTTTACTCGTAGTCGCTGTCGTCGTCATGGCGACCATGCGGTGGTGCCGCCGCGTTCTGCTTCTTTGCGTCTGCCCCGCCGCTGCCACGTGCTGATACCACCATTTCCTGCCGCTTGTCTTCGACGGGAATCTCCATGCACGATGCTGCCGTGGCGAACGATGCAGACTGTACGGAGATGGCTGCGTTGAGATATGCCTTGAAATGCATTGCGTCGGCAATGAGGCTGCGAAGTTCATCGTACACCTCGCTTTCGCAGGCTGAGTACGATGCTAGACTCGCCTGCAGCTTGACGTCTCGTGCTTGCTTTTTCTCCCATGTGGAATGCATTCGCCTCTCCACGCGCTCCTTTCCCGTGCCGTCGACATTGTCCGCCAGCTGGAGCTTGAGCTTGTCATGAGTCGCCAACAAGCTTTCCACCGCGCGACGATAGAAATCAAGTTCGAGTCGCCTGTCCTCGAGTTCACCCATGCGTTTTTTCACGGACTCTGCGTGCATCTTCCATGCGGCTATCGGGCGAAGCACCTCGCCCTCAAGACCGAGGCTGACGTCCTCGCCGAGCTTTCGCATTTCCTCGCCGGAACCTCGTCCTCCAGCGACCGTATGCTGCACTGGTGGCACCATTTCCGCCGCCCCCGTTTCTGGGTTGTACTCAAAGGAAAGAGGCAGGTTCGACTCGAGCGTTGACGCGACTTGCTGGAAGAATGCATCGTTCGCATGGCGAAGTGACTGACACTGTGTATATATATGTTTGTTTGTTGTTGTTTGTTGTTGTTAGTCAATTAGTTATTTGATGATGATGATGATACACCAGAATGACGAATGATCCATCACCATTCACCATTCTTATGGAGGATGTCGTCTCCCTTCATAACAACAGCAAACGACCACCAACCAACGTACCACTTTCTCGCACTTGTCGACGATCGCCTTGAAAGTTTTGACTTCGTCGTACATCAGCATGCACCGCGCGCTTTCGGTGTGCATGAACCGTTTCGCGCCCATTTTCAGGTACTGCTTCATGCCCTCGATCATCTTCCTTTTCGCGTGGTGCACCTTCGACCCTTCGCCGTTGCGCGGCGACGCGGACGCACTGCCCATGACTGACGAACTAACTGACGAATTGACGATGACGCGGTCACGCGCACGGACTGTTGTTGTTGTTGTTGTTGTTGAGACTGACTTGAGAGAGTGCGAGTGACGAACGGCTGGAACTTGGAAGGAAGGAAGTCGAAAGTGCGCGAAGAAAAAAAAAGGTTTTCGAATCAAAAGGGACTAAAGGGACTGTGGGGGAGGGGGGAGGAAAACCTAACCTAGTACGCGGTAGGGAATGTTAACCAGTGGGGGAAGGAAAAAACAAAACTCAAAAAAAAAAAAAAGAGGAAACAACAACGGTTGGATTGGTCCTATCAGATCGTAATAATAATGAGGCACCTGGACATAACTAAGGTTAGGCGGGTGGAGGAAGTTGCGATATTTTTTTCCCCGTTTTTTTTGGAAAAAATTGACAACAACAATCAATCACTCCAAAACCCCAACAAACCTCCGTTGGTTGGTTCACTCGACCTCATCTTTGTTGAATGATTAGTAGTTGGCATGTACACGACCTCAAGCGTGTCTGCGTGTGATACGACGTTCGAAGTCGCTGACGTTCACATCCTCCATGGGAGCGAGTACAAATTACAAATCAACAAATCAGGGAAACTCCGTCGTGACAAAATTAACACACGTGTGCTTGCTGCGTCGGCCGAGTACATCGCCATCCAAGATCATTATCTATCTATCAAAAATAGAGGTCCATTTGACCATTTCACCGCCATACGGCGCCGCACCATACCAATACAAATGCAAGGTCCCATACTCGTCGCTGCTACCGTAGAACCCGCTCTGACGTCTTCTTATTCTTCTTCTCCTTTGGCGTCTTCTTCTTGTTGTCCTGCGGCTGTTGCTTGAGCTCCGGCTTGTTTTTTTTGGGAGAAGCCAATTTTGTTTTCTTCCACCGCTCGTACACCTTGATCGAGATCCATGCATCATTGGCAGCGTAGAGAAGTTGTTCCTCCGGAATCTCCGTTAGAGGGCGGCTCCAGTCGAAACGCGCAAGCTTCTCCTTCCGTTCTTTTGTGTATGGTTCGCAGTTCAGATATTTCTCAGCAGCGCTTATGATGCCCCAAAGCCTGTGTCCAGCAGGATGAGGAGGGAGAGAAACAGCGAGGTCAATCGTCTTCTTGGGCGTGATTTCGTGATTTTGATGAAGAAGTTTGACGTCTTCACCCAAGTCGAAGCCCACGAGCGTCTTTTTCTTGAGGATGTCACGAAGGCCATCGTACTTAAGAGCACGGGAATCGAAGACGTACACTTGTCCCGTTGGAGACGCGAGCTGCAGTAAGTGTGGTCCGTTTTTGGCTTTATTGGTCGTCGGCTTCGTCTCTGTGTCGAAGCCAATCACATCCCATTCACTGAGGTGCGCGCACGCCTTCTTTAATGTTGTGCATATCATCTTGTTGTCAGCAACAGTGTGACGAGCGCTACGAGGAATCACAACATGCACATCCTTCGCGGTGCGCATCTTGAACTTCCCCGCTACAGTCACCACGGAGAAGCGCGAGTTGCTGCGTCGTCGTGAAGCTGTGAGGATCTCCCTTGTTGTTGTCCTCGGCGTGACAAGTGGTGGAGCAAAAGCATTTCCTCCACCACTACCACCACCGCCGCGGCGCGGTAACGGCGAAATGATGGTGCTTCTGCATGCCGGCTTCATTGCCATCATCGTCGTCGTCGTCGTCTTCCAGCACGTAGCACGGCACAATAATGATGCACATGCCACGGCATATGGGGGTTGCTAGGGTGAGTGTGAGCGAGACGGGAACTCGACGGGTTGTGGTGCTAACCCCTATTTGGCGTGGTGCCAATACGGGTGGAGTCCCCTTTTTTTTTTTCCAGACTATTGGGGTTACAAGAAGAAGTTCCTGCACCTAAACGAAGACAGAACAAGTAAATAAAGTATGTACACCATCAGACACATCCACCCTACATACAAAGAAATACTCAAAACATCTCATTCAAGCCCATAAAAGTTCCCCTGCTAATTGAACAAGCCTCCCACATCCCTGGTTTACTATTGTTGCTCCCAAACTCTTCTCCATGTGTTGGTTGACGTGTTAGGAGAGTGGTCTCATCCTGCGTATGTTGGGTGGACTTAAGAGTCGTGTTGGGTATGCATGGTCCGTTTGCATTGGGCGTCGCTCTTGAATCTTGATTAAGGTGGCCAGTTAGCGTTGGGTGTTGGTTTGATTGAGGTGGGTAGTCAGTGTGCGTTGGGCGTCGGTCTTGGTTGAGGACTTGAGGTGGTCAGTTTGCTTTGGGTTTAGAATTATTCTCTTTGGTCTGTCTACTGGTTGGTGGGAGCAAGGGCATGTTGACGTGGATAATATGCTCTTGATGAGAGTGTAGTAGTTGGAGACTTAGTTGGGGGTTTGGGAAGTTGTATTTGGGGGTTTGGGGAAGTTGGGTTCCAATTTCGCAGGGATTTCAATTTCATTTGTTGTTGGGTTGTTAATGGTGCCATTGCTGGCGGATTGATGGTGCCGTTGAAGGCGGGATGAAGATGTGTTGGCGCACAGCCAATGAGGATGACAGCGGTGGTGCCATTGAAGGCGGATTGAGGGTGCCATTGAAGGCGGGATGAAGATGTGTTGGCGCACAGCCAATGAGGATGACAGCGGTGGTGCCATTGAAGGCGGATTGAGGGTGCCATTGAGGGCAGATTGAACATGAGTTGGCGCACAGCCGATGAGGATGACAGCGATGGTGCCATTGCTGTAATTTTGACAGCGATGGTGCCGTTGCTGGCGGATTGATGGTGCCGTTGAAGGCGGGATGAAGATGTGTTGGCGCACAGCCAATGAGGATGACAGCGGTGGTGCCATTGAAGGCGAATTGATGGTGCCGTTGAAGGCGGGATGAAGATGTGTTGGCGCACAGCCAATGAGGATGACAGCGGTGGTGCCATTGAAGGCGAATTGATGGTGCCGTTGAAGGCGGGATGAAGATGTGTTGGCGCACAGCCAATGAGGATGACAGCGGTGGTGCCATTGAAGGCGGATTGAGGGTGCCGTTGAAGGCGGGATGAAGATGTGTTGGCGCACAGCCAATGAGGATGACAGCGGTGGTGCCATTGAAGGCGGATTGAGGGTGCCATTGAGGGCAGATTGAACATGAGTTGGCGCACAGCCGATGAGGATGACAGCGATGGTGCCATTGCTGTAATTTTGACAGCGATGGTGCCATTGCTGGCGGATTGAGGGTGCCGTTGAAGGCGGGATGAAGATGTGTTGGCGCACAGCCAATGAGGATGACAGCGGTGGTGCCATTGAAGGCGGATTGATGGTGCCGTTGAAGGCGGGATGAAGATGTGTTGGCGCACAGCCAATGAGGATGACATCGGTGGTGCCATTGAAGGCAGATTGAACATGAGTTGGCGCACATGTCGCGCGGCATGGCGGTGTGGTGGCGCAGTGGTGTGGTGCGGTGGTGTGTGGTGTGTGTGTGGAATAAGTGCCTCCAACCTTCTAGAGTTGGTGAGGGTTTGGGCCCCCTCAAGATAAATATGGGTGAGTGTGGATGATTCGGGGATATGTTATCAGGATAACGTATCAGCAAGAAAATCCACATTAATGTGGATTTTCTTGGTCCCCGTGAAGTGCGGACAAAAATGACATTAATGTCATTTTTGTCCGCTGTTCATGGGGACTTGCAAGGTCACGTGATGTGGACAGGTGAGGTGCCCCGAGTGGAGGTTGCCCGTTGCAAGGCGGCCCCGTGTGGAGGTTGCCTATTGCAAGGTGGCCCCACGGTTGTGTGTGGTGGGCTGTGGTTGTATGGGTTTCCCTGCTGCCATTGTCAACGCGTTTTTGTGTACGCACGAGTGGCGTACGCTTGTTGACCGGTGAAGAGAGAGAGAGAGAGAGAGAGTTTTAAGTGTAACTTGGCTCCGGCCTTGTGGAGTTAGGGTGGTAAAACAACTAGGGTTGTCCGTTGTCGCCTGGTCGAGCCTCGTGGGCTCGCCTGGGGTGGTGGTGGTGGCGCTGGTGTGGAGGGAGATTGTGTGTGTGTGTTAGGATTGCGTTGGTGTGACGTGAGTTAGTTACATTTCATTTACACAAAAACGCGGACAACGACCGCAGCAGCAGCAGGAGAGGAGGAGGATCCCAAAGGGACCACGATCGCAGCAGCAGCAGCAGCAGCAACAACAGCAGGGAATCCCAAAGGGACCACGACCGCAGCAGCAGCAGCAGGAGAGGAATCCCAAAGGGACAACGATCGCAGCAGCAGCAGCAGCAGCAGCAGCAGGAGGAGGATCCCAAAGGGACCACGATCGCAGCAGCAGCAGCAGCAGCAGCAGCAGCAGCAGCAGGAGAGGAATCCCAAAGGGACAACGATCGCAGCAGCAGCAGCAGCAGGAGGAGGATCCCAAAGGGACCACGACCGCAGCAGCAGCAGCACCAGCAGCAGCAGGAGGAGGATCCCAAAGGGACCACGATCGCAGCAGCAGCAGCAGCAGCAGCAGCAGGAGAGGAATCCGGAATCCCAAAGGGACAACGATCGCAGCAGCAGCAGCAGCAGCAGCAGCAGCAGCAGCAGCAGCAGCAGCAGGAGGAGGATCCCAAAGGGACCACGATCGCAGCAGCAGCAGCAGCAGGAGGATCCCAAAGGGACCACGATCGCAGCAGCAGCAGCAGCAGCAGCAGCAGCAGGAGAATCCCACACGACCACAACGACCGCAGCAGCAGTTGGCGCGCACGCGCGTATAAATTAGTGTATAAATTAGTTGGGGTCCCTGAGGAAGTGGGCGAACCAACCTCGTTAAAAAACGGGCTCGGGGGCTTTTATCAAAGCCTCCTCCACTATAAAACCCGAGAAGGCAACTCGTTAGAATAAATCCAAAACCCGAACTTGAAGACACTTGTCTCGTTCCAAAACCCGAACTGAGAAAAGGGTGGAAAACCCTTTGTCGTTTGCTTGTAACGAGGGGATCCACAGTTGGTCCTGAGCATAAGACCTACAGGGAAGGGGGTACACCTAAGACCTACACAAGGGGGGACAAGGTCCCGACAACTGAGTAAGGTTCGGACCAGGGTTTCTGACTAGGGTTTCTGCTAGGGTTACCGTCAGGGTTTCTACTAGGGTTACCGTTAGGGTCTCTGATTAGGGTTTCTGTTAGGGTTACGAACGCAACCCTAACCCTAAACCTGACAGGGAGCGGGCCGAGTTGGTTTCCAAAAAGGAACTGACAGGTGGCCCCGGGATCCTCAGATCCACGTGTGAGATCACCAGTTGGGGAGGCAGAAAGTAGGTTCCCCACGGCCTAAGGCTGCGGCTTACGCATAGTAGGTCAGCGCCAGGCGAGGATCACGGCCCACACTCGGAGGATCCCAGTGCATGCTCACGAGATCACAACGTCGTCAAAGACAGATCTCCAACGAGCAAGAGGGACGCGACGTCACTGACGAGGCACCAAGCGTAGACGGCGAGGGTACCGAAGAGCCGACAGCGATGAGCGACGGTGGAGATGCAAACGCGAGCGGTAGCAGGTCGTCGCACCTGAGTCCGCTCACGGGATCCGAGACATCGGAGGAGGCGGCGAGGTGGTTGGCCAACTTCCAACAGTTGTATCAACCGAAGTTGCATAACGCCAATTACCAAACGGTGTTGACGTTCTTGGTGGCGAACACGGCTCAAGGCACGCCGGCGTGGACACTACTGCAGGACACGCAGCACGACGCCGATTGGCTCAAGAAGGCGCTTGCCGCCAGCAAGGATGCCGAGACGGGAAGCGAGAGGCAGGCAGTGGCGAAAGCGGCGGCGGAGCTGTTCACTAAATGGGACGACGCCGTACGTAAAGAATTTGTTACTAAGCGTAACAAGTTAGAGAGTTCCCAACTTCACACGATTAAGGTGAGTGGGAAGAAGGACCGCCCTGAACACATGGCCAAGTTGATGGAGCAGGAGGTCGAACGCGTCGCGCCGGAGTACAACATGGAGCAACTCCAGCGTGTCGTGGTAGACGCGTACACTAAGCATTCAGAGCTTCACCAGTACCTCCGGGAGTGGGTGAAGAGCTCCGAAGGGATGGAGGCCGTCTCGACACACGACGAGGCGCATTCAGACATGTCCGACGTAACACTCCAACCAGAGGAGGTGCAGGACTTACCGACTTTAGTTCGTACGGCATAGCTGCCGTGCTAGCTCAAGTGGGACCAGACGGGAAGGAGAGGCTGTGCGCGTGTATCTCGCGTAGCCTAAACGTACACGAAGCTAAGTATCCGTCATATTATGGCGAATTGCTCGCTGTGACATGGGCGTTACGTACGTTTCACCCCTACATCTGGGGAAGGCATATCAAGTTGATCACGGACCACCAACCTTTAGTTTGGTTGATGGACTCCTCTCAGAAGAAAAATGCACACCACACGAGGTGGGCATTAATGGTGGAACAATATGACTTGGTGGTCATTCACAGGGCTGGAGCGTCGCATGCTAATGCCGACGTGCCCTCGCGATTCCCCTTGGCAACGGAGGAAGATAACTCTGGAGCAAGGTTGGATGACGGGGAGGAACGCAACCTGGGCGGACAAGTGAGGCTTGCGACGCCTGAAGAGTATGCCGAGTGGTACACGGCAGTTGCTCGTAACCCAGGTAACAAGGCAACTCAAAGTGACCTCAATCTTGACGGAGTCCCCATCACAATTCCCAATCCCAGTCCGGACATGGCGAGGACGGTAGGGAACGAAAAGGATGAAGAGGTGGGGCGTGCGGTAGCAGGCGCGTTGATTAAGGGTGAGCCTTACGGTGCAGTAGCACCGCTCAGGGTCACGATGCGCGTGAGCGCGTGTGTGAGCCCCGCTGACAAGGTTAGCCACGAAGTGTGTGCTATGGTCAACGACGCCGTGGAAGACGAAACGGTGGACACGCCGTTGACAGAGTGGAGACGCCGGCTGAAAAATGTCGTGCGAGGAGAACTGTTGCCGTCAACGGATCATGTTGGCAACGCAATATGGGGTTCTCCTGTAGTGGTGGTTGAAGGACCGGGCGTGTGCGGACGAGGTGTGCACGCCGCGTGGCAGTCAGGACTACAAGTGAACATGTGCGTTTCTGTGGAGACGTACCAGCTGAGAGAGCAGATGCGTGACGAGTACGTGCGCGCAAGGCTTCCACCTGGATGGGTGGCGCAACGCACTGATTCGGGCGTCGAGCAACTGTGGTGCCAAGCGTGGCAAGACAATAACGCCAACGTCACGGAACTCGTTGAGCGCACACGGGCGGTGGCCTGTGGCGCCGAAGTGGTGGTGGCTGGTTTGATGGCGGACGAGGCGGAGCTCGACGCAGACACTCGGTGGTGGAAGCGAATAGCGAGCGCCAACGCCGCAGTGGTAATCGAGACGCATGCCCGACATGCGAGAGGGAATTGGTGGGACGGTTGGATTGAGGGCTGTAACCGGCGCCCTGTAATCACCAACGTTGAACGCATGGATCTCCTTGCGGCTGTCTTAGCCGACGAAGGCGACGCGACTGCAAGCGTGGCAGAGCGAGGCACGACCGCACATCAAGAAAACAAAGAACCCTCCATGAGGAAAGGTGACGCAACGGCCAGGCAGATGGCTGCGGTTGCGCGCAACGTGGCTGACGGGATTAGCATGCGAGACATGTTGCAGCTCGCCCGCGAAGTCAGCGAAGCGAGAGACGAATGGGAGATGAGCGCCGGCACCGAAGCACAGCAAGTTGGTGCGGCTGCAAGATTGTGGTCACGCAACGTCATGCCGTGGCAAGGCAATCGTCCCAATGGAGCGGCGGTGGCGTCCTTAACCTGCAATTGGGATTGGTGTTTGAGGAACCCAATGCCTAGCGACCAAGAAGGAGTTAAGGAGCGGCTGGACAAGAAGGGATTGGGCTACGTGGACACCAACCCGGAGGTTTCCGCAGCTCGAAAGTGCATGGCTCGATGGGCGCGCTGTCGAGTGCAAGATGAGGAAGGCAAGGCAATTGCGGCCGTATGCCAGCACGAGAAGCGCAAGTTGAGTCAACAACCTGTAACCAAAACAAGGTTACCAGGTTGGCCCAAAGAGTTGAGGGATAGGTTCGTCCATGCCATAGATGGTGGCTCAGAACTCTTGGTGCAACAATATGAGACGGGCACGGAGTACCGTGTCTTCGTGCCAAGGCGTGAAGAAAACAACGCTGAGGTTGCGGCGGCAATAGCAAGTGAAGTCACCTCCACGGCTGCAAGCGCAGACCCGTGGGAGGATGAGGAACTCATGCTAGCCATGCGTGAAGGTGGCGCTGGAGCGGTTACCGACGTCGCAAAGCGCAGCCGAGTGGCGAGGCGCATGAGGTCGTATGCCACTAAACAACGAGACGGCGAGATGGTGCTCTTGTTTGTGCCTGACGGCCGGAGACCAAGAGAAGTGCCTCCGCCAGGCAAGCGTGAAGAAGTCATTGACTTGTACCACCGTAAGACAGGCCACTTCGGAGTACGGCGTACGTACGAACTGGTCAAGCTACATTATTGGTGGCCCGGCATGTATCGCCAAGTGGCTACAGTGGTTGGGAAGTGTGCGGCTTGCGATTTGGCGAAAGCACGGCCGAACCGCAAGGCAGGTGGAACGGAGTTACAATCCTTGCCAATTCAAGGATTGTTCTTCAGGTGGCATGTTGATTTTGCTGGCCCGTTCAATGAGACTGAACGTGGTAACAAATACATCTTAATCTTCATTGATGCATTCAGCAAAGAACTTGTCGCGGTCCCCACTCCCGACAGGACGTCCTCTAATGTTGCGTATGCGTTCTTGCAACATGTCTTGAGTCGATACGGTGCTCCAGCCGTAGTGACGTCGGACAACGGACAAGAGTTCGTGGGAGGAGAGTTTGCGGAATTGTTAAGGGAGGCGTGCATCGACCACCGGACAACGTCACGCAACCATCCTCAGGCCAATGGCCAAGTGGAGCGTGTGGTACAGACGGTTAAGGAGTCTTTGAAACGTCTTACTGTAGACGCGGAGGAACACCGCGACTGGGACGTCTTGTTGATGTGGGTGGTACTCGGATACCGCTGCAGTAAGCAAGCGTCATCGGGTATGAGCCCGTTCGAAGTGGTGTACGGCACGGAGCCTCAGTTGGCCATTGGTCACGGCGGTGCCTTCGCTGACGAGTTAGTCTATGAAGGAGTGGAGGAAGATGACGCGAGACGAGCGACTGAGGCGACGGCCGTCAGCTTGCTCAAACGTGCGGTGGCCATGAAGAAGATGGTGGCTACCATCGATTCGAATTTGAAGGTGGCGCAACACCGAGATTCGTTACGATACGCTCAGCTACGCGACGGTACGTACTGGCGTAAGCTCAGGAAGTTTGAGGTGGGTGATTTCGTTTATGTGGCGCGAGCTCATGCGAAAGGTTTGGAAGCGAAGGTAATGAGGACGGTGCTCCGAGTCAAGGAGGCACGCAGTGAAGATGTGTTTGTGTTGGAGGGTCGCGATGGCGCAACCATCGTGGAGCAGGCGGTAAACATGGCGCCGTGCCATTTGCCTGACCTGGACGGGACCGTTGACGGCACGCTACTCAAGGCTGCGTGGCGGTGCCAAGGGTGCAATGGTGACCGAGAACACAGCAAGATGATTGTGTGTGACGGATGTGGGAAGGCGTGGCACATCTGGTGTGTAACGCCACCACTTAAGGTCGTACCACAGACCACGTGGGTGTGCGAAGCATGCTCAATGCTGGGGTATCAACCATCCCCAAGCACGTTTGGTGACGGGGCGTATCGTCCACCTCCAACTGTGACCGCGAGGTTGCGAGATGAACGAGGTTTGGCGCTGCATGGGCGACGCGTCATGAAAGAGTTTGACGTGGGACCTGGTGTGAAGGAGCAACACGAAGGCACGGTGCTCTTCGAGGCTACTGCGCACCCGCCGTACCGATTCCGGATCAGGTACGACGATGGCGATGAAGAAACGATGTACGAGGCAGAAGTACGCAAGTACGTGCTTCCATCGAGTGGTGAAGTGAACAAAGATAAAAGTGATAATGTGAAACAAGATACTCGTGTGACAAGACTCAGGTCCACGCGTGGTAGTCACGTGGCAGCTGCATTGGCTTGGAAGAACGAGACAATGTTGTGCAAGTCCAAAGAGGTCTTACCTTTGATGGACAATGTGGTGTTGGCGAAACTGATGCAAGAGCTCCAGCCCGGATGCTCAGCGCGCACGGTAAGCAATATGGCGAGGGCGGTGGCGCTTATGCAGACGCCACGAGCGTTGCCTTGCGTCACGACAGTGCCCGGTGCACTCGAACAGCTGTGGGAGCATGTGGCTCTTGATAAATTTGAGTGGGTGTTGGATCCGTTCGCGGGTACCAAAGCGGTGGCTTCATACCTCAGCGGGCAAGAAGTACGCGTAGTTAGCAATGACTTGAACCCTGGGCATGGCGCAGAGTTGTGCATGAATGCGTGTCAGCCGGTATTTTGGCAACGCATGGCGAAACAAGGTGTCGAGGCAGTAGTATGTAGCCCTTGGTTCGACTGCTTAGATTTGGTGGTGCCACTCATGGTGAAGGCAACTGCCAAGGTGGTGTGTGTACACGTGTCGTACAGCTATTATGCTACGATGCCCCGAGCTCGAGCAAGTATGCTGAAACAATGGATGGACGAGGGCAGGGTTGCAGTGATTAGCAACTTGCCTAGAGTTGGCCGTCAGCGGCAATGTGCGTGGTTGTGTATCTTTGCCTCCGTGGCTATACGCAAACAATTAGTGAGACGAGAGTCTAGTGAAGAGGGGTGGCTGTTCGTGGCCGACCCAGAAGCGCCAATGGCGTTAGTGATTTGAACAAATGTGTGTGGTGAATGCGTACCGTGGCCATACCCTTTATTGGTTTCGGTTGTGCGCTGATACGGTGTGACATTTCCAGCGATATCACAACCGAGGCGGTGGGGTCGAAGGTGACGCTGTGACGCGGTAATGCGTCGTGACAGCTGTCGCGCGGCATGGCGGTGTGGTGGCGCAGTGGTGTGGTGCGGTGGTGTGTGGTGTGTGTGTGGAATAAGTGCCTCCAACCTTCTAGAGTTGGTGAGGGTTTGGGCCCCCTCAAGATAAATATGGGTGAGTGTGGATGATTCGGGGATATGTTATCAGGATAACGTATCAGCAAGAAAATCCACATTAATGTGGATTTTCTTGGTCCCCGTGAAGTGCGGACAAAAATGACATTAATGTCATTTTTGTCCGCTGTTCATGGGGACTTGCAAGGTCACGTGATGTGGACAGGTGAGGTGCCCCGAGTGGAGGTTGCCCGTTGCAAGGCGGCCCCGTGTGGAGGTTGCCTATTGCAAGGTGGCCCCACGGTTGTGTGTGGTGGGCTGTGGTTGTATGGGTTTCCCTGCTGCCATTGTCAACGCGTTTTTGTGTACGCACGAGTGGCGTACGCTTGTTGACCGGTGAAGAGAGAGAGAGAGAGAGAGAGTTTTAAGTGTAACTTGGCTCCGGCCTTGTGGAGTTAGGGTGGTAAAACAACTAGGGTTGTCCGTTGTCGCCTGGTCGAGCCTCGTGGGCTCGCCTGGGGTGGTGGTGGTGGCGCTGGTGTGGAGGGAGATTGTGTGTGTGTGTTAGGATTGCGTTGGTGTGACGTGAGTTAGTTACATTTCATTGGTCGAAGGTGACGCTGTGACGCGGTAATGCGTCGTGACACACAGCCGATGAGGATGACAGCGATGGTGCCATTGCTGTAATTTTGACAGCGATGGTGCCGTTGCTGGCGGATTGATGGTGCCGTTGAAGGCGGGATGAAGATGTGTTGGCGCACAGCCAATGAGGATGACAGCGGTGGTGCCATTGAAGGCGAATTGATGGTGCCGTTGAAGGCGGGATGAAGATGTGTTGGCGCACAGCCAATGGGATCGATCCTCCGAGGGAAGAAAGATGGGTGGAGTCCCCTAATTCTCTTGGTTGGAGGAGGGCTAACGCCTACAGGCCTGCGTTATCCCCTCCGGCTAGACCCTCACGTATAACCAACCTACTAAGGATCATTCTCACGTAAAAACCAACACGGCAACACCTTAAGGTCGACTGCCGTCACACGGGTCTGAGGTCTCATGCATGATTAGGGTTTCTGGAGTAGGGTTAGGGTTAGGGTTAGGGTTAGGGTTAGGGCTACGATAGGAGGAGATGCCGCGAGAGAGCCTTCCCCCTCCCCTCGCCGAATTCCCATTCAATTTGCTTGAGAAAAAACAATATGGGTTTTCAACCAAGAGTGGATCCCGAACCCGAGCCCGAGACCGGGCGCCGCCGCGTTCGAACGTTCGACCTTCTCCGGCGACTACCCTACAATATTCGAACTCTCGCGCCATGTCCCCGCCCTCGAAGGCTCCTGCTCCTGCTCCTGCTCCGGATCCTCTGCGCAGCCTGAAGATGTTCGTCGCGGGCGCGATGGCAGGTACAATCTCACGAACCGCCACGGCGCCCGTCGACCGAACGCGCATGCTCATGCAAACTCACGTCGGCGAACGCATGACGCTCACGCAAGCGTACAAAGTCATGGCGTCCGAAATGAAACAGTCCAACGTGGGCGTGGCCGCGTTCTTCAAGGGAAACCTGGCGAAGTACGTAACTGCCTCTGCTGTTCTCTGCGCCACATGATATGCACGTTGTGTCTCACCATGTGCACTTATTGACTTTCGCCCACGCACACACGTACTCAACACACACTCCACACATATTAGCTGCCTGAAAATTGCGCCGGAGACCGCCATCAAGCTGACCATGTACGACTCGCTTAAGACGCACGTGCTTGACTGGAGAAGACGGCAGCAGCAACTTGCGTACGAGTCACACGTTGCTAGCATTCAGCACACCTCGCCAGCATACACGCTCACCATGACACCACAGAACGTGACACCACCGACAGACACGGCAGTAAGCCTGTACGCGCACGAACGGCTCGTGCTCGGCGCCGTCAGCGGCGCCGTCGGGCAGCTGACGGTGTACCCGCTGGAGATGGTGAGAACGCGTATCGCTGTCGCGCCAACGGGCATGTACGAGGGAGTGTCGCACACTATCTTCAGCGTCGCGCAACGCGAGGGTGTGGGAGCGCTGTACCGCGGCGTGGGTGCGTCTATGCTCGGTATCCTGCCGTATGCGGGCGTTGACCTCATGATTTTCGAGGGGCTGAAGAAACGCATGCTTACGGCGTACGATACGCCGCCACCTGGCTTGAATTTTGTCTCTGGCATGGTGGCGAGCTGCGTTGCGCAGTTCGTCGCGTACCCGTTCGCTCTCGTTCGCACGCGTCTTCAGAAGCAGGGCATGATTGAGGGCGACACGACGCGCTACAGGGGCATCGTCGACTGCTTCTCGCAGACTGTGCGCAACGAGGGAATTCTTGGTTTGTACAAAGGTCTGCTTCCGAACGTCTTGAAGCTCGCACCCGCCGCAGGAATCAACTGGCTCGTCTTCGAGCAGGCGAAGCTCAGCATGGGCATCGACGCGCGATCATGACACGAAGGACTATACTCTTGGACCAACCCAACCACCTGCACGACTTGTTTTTTTCTTTCCATGTATTATAATTTTTCACGTATACTTTTGTTTTTTGGTTTCGATATGCAACATGAGGGTTACTCGGGGTCGTAGAATTACAAACGATGGTGGCCCGTCTAAGGATACAGTGCGTCGTTTTTTTTTTCGGTGATCATTTTCGAGGCTCTTCGACGCGCTGCTTCGAGGATGACAACTTCAGCTTCGTGTGGTATGCGAATCCTGTCACGCACGTCGCATATCCCACGAGCTGCACGGACGTGATCGTGTCGCCGAGCAGAATGACGCTCATCAGCATGAGTACCGCGCCCTTCGCCTGTACGATGATCTTTAGCCACAGACCGCTCAGCAGCTTCACAACAGCCATCGATGTGAGATTCACGCCAAAGCCGAGCGTAGCTGCTATGGTGAACAATCCAGGATTGTTCATGACGATTGGCAGCGCGTTTTCGACGTACAATTTGCTTTCCGTCGTCACGCTGAAGAAGACCAAGAAGGAGATCGTCGCGGGTGTCATGTAATACAGACTCTGCATGGGCGCCATCGCGAGACCTTGCAGAAGGATCTGGCTCAGCACGAGCTTCATCGCCTCGCACACCTCGCTTCCTAGCATGAACAGCGTTCCTCCCCACGCGAAGTTGATTTCGCCGAGTGCAGCGAGTCCTGTGCCTCCTGCGATAATACCCACGGACAGCACGAGCGGCCAGCTGAACTTCTCCAGCCTGAACAGGAGCATGAAGAGGAGAGTCAGCACGGGCGTGAACGCCTTCAGCATCTGGACGTAGCTTACGGATAGCGTGTAGTACGGCATCTGCCCGAGTGCGAGCGTACCGCACGAGAAGAGTCCTATGGGTAGGCAGTGGAGTATCCAGAACCTCGGCGTGACGTCGTCTCTATCAGGCACGGTTGCGGGTCGTACGGCTCGCGTCACGCACACGGCGAAGAAGGTGAACATCTGTCCGAACGACGTCAGGAGCACGGGGCACTTGAAGTTGAGTTCGACGAGTATGTGTCTGTTGAGCAGTACGAGCGCGTTCGACACGAGGCACCACACGAGAACGCTCGTGAGGATCAGGATCGCGCGTCGTTGTTGCTTGTGCTTGCTATCTTTCCTCTCAACGGCGTTCCCACCGTTCCCCATATTGCTCTTCATATTCGCTTCTGCATCGTACACGCTAACACCGCTGTGATCGCCGCTGTGTTTCCCCTCCGCAAGGTAAGGAAATGATCCACCAACCACAGAGCCAGCGTTACCACCATGTTGAACCATGTTGCCACCATTACCCATCGCGAGGGAATCGAGCTTCGAAGATGAGCTCGAAACATCACTGTGGGAGGCCGACGACATGGATGGAGCGTACTTTATTTTATTGTAGAAGAATCCGATCAGACGTCCTTGGGAGCGCGGAGGGAGGGGGGGGGGGGGGGAGGAAAAACGCACCACCTGAGAAATCCGACCAGGGAATCAGGGAATCAGGGAAGCGGAATAAGAAGAGAAGGTCTCAACGGTTCCCTGGGATCCCCTCCCTCCCTCCCTCGCAGCCTCGGGGTTTCATGCGGAATGCGGATTAGGGTCTAGGGTTAGCGTTAGGGTCTCCACTCAACGCCATGGATGGTCAGAGTCATCGGGAGGAACAACATGTCACAGGGCAGAGATATTTTACATAGTCCTAAAGTAGATGGCTCTGGTGAGTGCAGAGGTGCTTTACCTTTCTTTGGCGCCATGGAATTCTTCAAGTTATTTATCCACATCTAAAAATAGCCAGCCATATAGGTATGCACCAGATAGATGGAGCGCGACAGCAACGCGCGCTCACGACTCACGAGCAAGTTAGCACTGAAGTGAAGATAAGGTGAGACTGAAGTGATAGTAGTGTTACTCTACAGTACAACAATTACGATATTACACAACTGACGAATGCCACAAGCACGAAATTAGCCGCTCGACGGACTACCACCTGGCGTCGAAGACAACGACGAATGTTTCGAGACGTCCAAGAGTGGCTCGCTCTCGCTGCGAACGCACACCTTGCTGTCCTCCTCCAACTTCGCACTCTCGTCGCCGTCATCCGACCCCAGCGCAGCCGTAATGGAAGAGCCCATCTTCAGCTTCGTGTGGTATGCAAAGCCCACCAACGTCGTCCCATATCCCACGAGCTGCAAGGACGTGATTGTATCGCTCAGCAGGAGGACGCCTGCTAGCATCAGCAACGCGCCCTTCACCTGTACGATGATTTTCAGCCACAGACCGCTCAGCAGCTTCACAACAGCCATCGATGTGAGATTCACGCCATAGCCGAGCGCCGAGGCGATGACGAAGGATCCAGGATTGTTTGCGATGATTGGCAGCGCGTTCGTCGGGTAGAGGTGGCGCTCGGTCATCACGCCAAATATGGTGAGGAAGAAGATCGTCGCGGGTGTCATGTAATACAGACTCTCCGTTGGCGCCATCGCGAGACCTTGCAGAAGGATCTGGCTCAGCACGAGCTTCATCGCCTCGCACACAATGCTTCCTAGCATGAACAGCGTTCCTTCCCACGCGAAGTTGATTTCGCCGAGAGCCGAAAATCCCGTTCCTCCTGCGATAATACCCACGGACAGCACGAGCGGCCAGCTGAACTTCTCCAGCCTGAACATGAGCGAGAAGAGGAGAGTCAGCACGGGCGTGAACGCCTTCAGCATCTGGACGTAGCTTACGGATAGCGTGTAGTACGGCATCTGCCCGAGTGCGAGCGTACCGCACGAGAAGAGTCCTATGGGTAGGCAGTGGAGTATCCAGAACCTCGGCGTGACGTCGTCTCTATCAGGCACGGTTGCGGGTCGTACGGCTCGCGTCACGCACACGGCGAAGAAGGTGAACATCTGTCCGAACGACGTCAGGAGCACGGGGCACTTGAAGTTGAGTTCGACGAGTATGTGTCTGTTGAGCAGCACGAGCGCGTTCGACACGAGGCAGAAGAGCAGCACGGATGTGAGTAGAAGCACGGCCCTTCGTCGCGACGACAAACTCAGGTGCGCCTGTTGCCCTTGTGATGGTGACGGCGACGCTTCCCCAACAATGTTTTGCTTTTCCCACGATGACGAGCCTGATGCTTGAGCCTCATGACTTGAAGACGACAATGATAATGACGGAGACCCTTGGGGCGACGAGGACGAGTCTTGGGGTAAATCTGCACCAGGCACACCACTACTCGAAGTCGACTGCGGAATTTCTAAAGAGGTACTGGACGCGGCACTTTGGTTGTGGTTGTGATTAGGGAGAGCATACGTCGCCATTATTTTGAGAATAGGAAGAATGATCGACACCCGATGGATGATGATGATGGGGAGCTGAAAAGGATCACCGGGGGTCCAACAACCAACAACCAAGACCAAGAAAAAAAGATTTACCTTAGAAGAAGGAGCGAGAAACTGAGCCTCGCGAGAACGACCATCAAAGGAGGTGCCAGGTGGGGGATAGAGGCGGCGTATCAATCAGGTTATCAATCCCCGAATAATACTTGGGATTCCTCCAACCCCCAAACCCCCGCGAGAACTGAATCTGAGTTCAAGTTGGTGGGAATTGTTTCCTCGACAAGGGTGGACCCGTTTCCGTTCAACAGGGAAGATGGTTTCCTCGACAACGAGGGATCCCCCGAATTCCTTCCTCCCGAAAACCCACCTGTAAGGGTTAAACGACAGAGAACGATTCCCATCGAGGACCATCCCCCCTCTCCTCCTGGAAATCCCCCGAATGGGAAGGGAGTTAAAATCAGTTAAGGTGAAAGTTGGCCTGTAGAATGGGGATCCCCCTCAGAATGGATTCATAAAAACTAGGGCGTTTGAACTGCTTCGTCCCTCTTCGTCCCTCCTTTTTTCAACCTCCCGGGTCCCGGCGCCGATTCAGATGAAGACGACGTCCATTTCACGCATTTATTTTTCAAAATACAACACACATATCACTCTCACCTCGATGGCAGACTTCACAACACAACCTCCTTGTGAGGTACCTCCGTCTCATCACAACAACATTGATACCAGACTTCCCTCTCCTCCTCCGATTTCGACATTAAGGACAACCATAATGCAACCACCTTTGATGCCACTAGAAGAAGGTCCAGCGGCGCCAGTGACGACAACCGTCACCTCGACTCTGCCGACGACACCAACACATCACCACCAGCAGCAGAACGTCGACGTCGACGTCGACAACAACCAGAACGAGTCGGCGGCAACAGCGCTTCTCAGCCCGACGGTGCGACTGCGCATCAAGGCGCCAAGCACACACACACAACCACACACACAACCACCGCCACCACCCGCACACGGACACGACGAGACGGACGAGAACGTACCGCCACTCCCACCGAGGCCGAACTTCTTGAACGAAATGATGGAACCTGTCGTCGTCGCCTTTGCGAAAATGGTCGAACGCGAAAACCTTGAGCCGTACAAGCACGTCGTCGAGTGGCAGCGGGAACCTTTTGAACAAAGGAAATTCAGACACCTCCAAGACGCAGAGCCGTGCGACGAGCACGTGCTGCTGCCGCGCGAAGTTGACGCCGCCCTTGACACGGACCTCGAGGGAATCGTCGACGTGCACGGAGGCGAGGAGGACAAACAGGATGCAGGCGCGTCGTCGTCCTCTCCTGCTGAAGATGAATCGCCGAGCGGACCGTACAAGGCACAGGTGTTGCAGGCGCTGCGAGACAACCGCCCTCTCAAGCTCAGCAAAAATGGCGAGGATGACGGAGATGTCCAGATCATTGACTGCTGGGGTCTAGACTGCTACACCAGAAAAAATGTTGACGAGCTTCTCGTGCGGTGCCTGCCGCCGAAACTAGGGTTGCAAATAGGAAACGAGGCACTCAACGAATTCGTGCATCGTCGCCTCCTCCCGATGATGAACTCGCTAAGACGACGGGGATGGGACATCTTGCTTGCACTGCGATGCCTGGCGGGACGCGAGCGTGAGCGCGGAGACAACGACCTTGCCAACGCGCTGGAATTTGCTGCCGCCGTCGGCGATGAGGCGGAGGTGAGACTCTTCCCGAAGCACAACCCGAAGTGCAGAGATCAGCTGGTTGCAAGGCTCCACGAGCTCGCGGTCGCCGGCGACGTGCGCGCCAAGGATTCGCTCGAGCTCATTCGGAAGCAGACAGCCGCAGTGAAGGAGGAGCAGCTATCGCTCAAACAGCTGAAGGTTCCAATTTTAAATCAGCAGGGAGAGGATGCGGCGCAGCTGGCCACAACCTCAAACGATCCTGAAGGAAAGAAGCCGGTGCCGACAGACGCTATCGTCGCCAGGAAGAGCGAGTCTCAGACGGATGCCGTCGTACTGCCCTGGCTCCAGGCAACGGTTGACTTGCAACTACAGGCCAATGCTGCTGCGAAGCAGCAATCAGGCGATGCTGCCCCGCCACCCGAGCTTAGCGGCGGCGACAAGCCGGCATCGTCAAAGCAAGCAGCCGGGAAGAAGAAAGGGAAAAAAGGCAAAGCTGCGGCGAGAAAGAATGCCGCGTCTGCCGCGGCGACGAGCATGGCACCGTCGATGATGGAGGTAGAGCAGAAGCAGGACGACGTTCCTCCCGCTCCTCTTGCTGCCGCCAATCCTTCAGAAGACCCTGCCGCCGCTGCAGTCACCACAACAGCAGTCCCACTGAAGGAGGAGGCTGGTGACCCTGCCGCAGAAATAATGGCTATGGAGATTTCGTGCCCTGCCGATACGAATCCTTCAAACGCTACTGCACAACCTGAAGCAGCAGCAGCAGCAGCAGCAGCAGCCCCTCTGGAAATTGCTACGGCTAATGCTGCTCCACCGGCAGATACCACTGCCACGCCGTCAAAGGAGGAGGAGAAGTTGACCTCAGAAATGGCCATGGACACAGCTGGGGTGATGGCTGCCTCTGATGACGGTCCCGCTCTCGCAGCCACAGCAACTCCCACGAAGGTGGAAGATGATGATGGCAAGAGGGCCCGTAAGCTTGCATCGGACTCGGCATGGTGGGTTGTGTCACCCAACAAAAACGGTGCCGCGAAGCAAGGAAACGAGGGCGAGAAGGAGAAAGACACGACGACAAACCCTCAAGAAGCACCAGCCCCTGGAAAGGATGCCGCCCTCGGCTCGCCGTCGAGACGACAGCGCAAGGCGAAATCGATCTTCGATCCCAGCCCGGAGAAGAAGCCTCCTGCGGAGAAGAAAAAGCGCTCTACCACTGAACTTCGCTCGTTGCAGTCATTCGCGTGGGACAAGAGGTTGGCCTCCAATCCGGTTGGACAAGCTCTGCAGATGGATGGCACTGCCACGGACTCGTCCGTCGAGGCGAATGGCGGCGCGCGTGCCTCAAAGCGAATGCGCAAATTGAAGGAGGTTTTCGATCCGACCGCGTCCGTGTACGACGGCGAGTACGTCGTTGGATCGACCTTAACCCAACCGCAGAGGCTGAAGCATCCAAAGCCGAAGAAGATGAAGATGACCGACATCAATGCCGCCGCATCGTTACCGCCGCCGCCGCCCAAGCCGCCAAAGGCTGCGCAGCGGAAGGCGCTGAAAGAAATGCAGCCAATTCAGCCTCCCACGGTGGCAGATAGGGCGGCGGAGCTGCAGGCCACGACGTCCAGCGGAGGGATGGACGCGCTCGCCCAGAAAGATTCGAAGAAAACAAAGCTGAAGATTTCGTACGTGCCAGCCTCTGAGCGGCACTACTTCCGCGCGCATCCAAAGGGAGCAGGCGTGATCTGCCGTCGGCCGGGCGGCATTTCTGCCGGGACATACATAGAGTCGTACATGGGCATCCTGCACACGCCGTGGCGGTGGTTCGAGAAGCAGGATGCCGTGAAGAAGGCGGATCCGAACATGGACCTTCCCGACTTTTACAACATCGCGCTCGAACGTCCCTCGCGCGATCGCCGAGGGTTCGAGGTGCTGTACGTGGACGCCGCGGACGCGGGTAACTTCACGTCGCGGCTGAGCCACAGCTGCGGCGCGAACGTTGCAACGCCCGTGATGGCGATCGACGGCAAGCTTCGCATCGTGATGCACACGACACGCGACGTGGTGGAAGGTGAGGAGATGTGCTGGGACTACTCCTGCGTGACGGAGAGCGAGCGCGAGTACCGCGCAGCGTCGTGCCTCTGCTCGTCGTCGAAGTGCCGCGGCTCCTTCCTCTACTACTCCAACTCCACGTCGTTCAGCGAGGTGCTCAACGAGGTGCACTACTTCCTCGCGCGAAATGCGATGGTGTACCTGGCGTGCGCCGACCAGTCGCTGAACGATGCCCACCGCGCGCGACTCAAGCGTCACGGCTTCCAGCACGCGGCGCGCTCGGCTGATGATATGGTGAGCCCGTCGTTTCCGCCGCCGCGCAACCTTGACGATGCCAAGGTGGTCGGTGCGGGATCGATACCTTGGATGGCGCGCTGGGCATCGTACGTGCTCGAGTTCATCGAAATGGAGCGTGGGAATCTTCCTCGCAAGCTGGCGATGAAGCGCATGGGTCCCGGTGGCCAGCTTTTGAGCGAGGCTGAGTGTAAACGCTGGAATGAGCTCGCGAAGAAGCAAGCGGAGGAGCAGGAGCAGCAGGAGCAGCAGCCTGCGCTCGACACGGGCGCGGAGGCCATTTGCCTGGTTTGCGGGTCTGGCGACAATGCGGAGAAGATGCTTCTCTGCGACGGATGCACATCGGGCGCCTACCATATCGACTGCCTGACGCCAAAGCTTGACGCCATTCCTGAAGGCGACTGGTTCTGCCCTGCCTGCATGAAGAAGCCGGGTGGTCCGGTGAAGATGGGCGAGCCACCTGCTGGCATGCCGGTTCCAATGTACACTCCTGAGAATGCGGAGCTCGAGGCGGTGGGAGTGCAGGGCAAGCGGCTGCAGGACTTGAGCGTGACGCTGAACAAGCTCAAGTATTTCGTGCGCAGGCAGGCGAGCATGGCCGAGTGCAGGGGTGACCGCAGCAATGCCGCGTACGTACCTCCACTTCGCGTTTTGACGGACAAGGAGGTGGCTGATCACCTGTGGAATGGCGAGGATTCGATCGGAACGCAGTTAGCAGTTGCGTGCCGCGCGTTGCAGCCCGGTTCCCAACAGCATGTGTACAGAGCGCGTTGTGAGAACAACAAGAAGGGTGGTGCTTCAGCGGGTGGTGTCGCCCCGTCGTCCCCAGCCAAGAGGGTGGCGGCGCCTCGTGAAACGGCGTCGGAGTCATCAGCCATTCGTGAACTTTTGGAGAAGAGTGCAAAAAGTGCGAAGGAGGCGCGCTCCTTTCTGCTGAAATTCTCTCGCCTTGTGCGCGAGATGCCAAAGAATGGAAAGAGCAATTTGCAGACGGTGGCTGACGTGGCGGTGCTCTATGGGTACACCGAGCACTGGTTTACACCCAACGGCGAGTTCTCGACCGTGGTCTCTCAGCCCGTCGACCGAACGGGACAGCGTGCGTACGAAGGTTTGAAGATTGAGCCGGTGAGTGTGGAGGAGGAGCTGAAAGCAAACGGGGGCAATCTGGGCGGTATTCGCAACAAGGGCCCACCAGACGACAAAAAGCGGTACGGCGCCTCGTTCCTGTGGGGCCAGTCTGCAAGCTGGTTCAAGCAGACCATCTACGATCCCACGGCGAGCCTGTCCGCAGACCGTCGTGGGTGCCTGAGCCTTCCTGATCCGGACAGCTGCCGTGCGTATTCGTCTGGCACAGGTGCTCAGAGCCGCCAGTATTTCCTGGAGACGAACTTGATGAGGCATCAGAGCCTTGGATGGAGCACGAGCACGTTCTGGAGCTTTCGCAACAAGAACAAGGTTTACGGCAGTCCGATGCACGACGACGCCGTTCGCTGGGTGACTCTCTACGGTAGCGACGCCAAGAGCCAGAAGGCGTCCACGGGAGGAAGCATTGCGCTTTCTGAGGAGGATGGGGCGAAAATGCCTCTGGTCCTGCGCGAGCTGCTTAAGTATTCGTCGTCGACGGTGGCGGCGGCGGCGACTAAGAGGCAGCAGCAGCAGCAGCAACCGCTGCAGCCGCAGGAGCAAATTTGATTTGATTGGTCCACAAGAAAACTTTGTGTAGTACTTAACATTAAGACAGTAAAATGAGTGTGCTCAAAATTAGATTATTTACATTTGTTCACTCGTCATCATCAAGAGCAAGTGCTGCAAATGCACTCATACCGCTTCTGCCACCACCACCACCACCACTGCTTCTCGACGGCGCCTTGCTTCTCCCGCCGCCAACCTTGGTAAATCCGCCGCCGCCACTGCTGTTCTTCTTCTTGGCGGCGACGGATGCGGACGCGGCGTACGCGCTTTTTTTGAGTGCTGCTAACATTTCCATGGTTTCCGCGTTGTCCTCAAACAGGCCGCGACAAGCCTGCTCTGCAGAAGTTAGTTCAGCTTCGCAGTCGCCTTTCCTCTCGAGTTTCCGCACGACGTCTAAGCTCTGGAGGCCTGACGACGCCTTCTCCAAATGCTCCAAATCCGCAAGCTCGCGATAGAGCTTTTTGAGCAACGCCTCGTTCGGCAAGGTGTGGACGTACGGTTCGTGCGACGCGATTTTTTCGACGCGTGCTTGTACTTTTTTAGCCGCGTCGCGTAGTTTGTCGGCACGTTTCGTCGAGGGTGCATTCTCCGCCTCACTTTCGAGTTCACGGACTTTGCTTTGGAGCTGCTCGAGCATTGATTTTTTCTCGCGCGACGTGAGCTTACCTTCATCCATCATGGCTTCCATTTCGCGCGTCACCACATCAATTTTCTCTTTGAGTTCAACAGCGGACTCGTACCGCGCCATTTCTTCGTCGTCGACCGCCTGCATGTTCGACAGTTTACTTTCGATCGCGGCGACGTCTGCAGCGTGTGCTTTCAAAAGCGCCAGCAGGTCTTTCTTGGAAGCGAACTGTCGCGCGATGTTGGGAAGTCGTTGTGCGAGCGATTCACAGGTGGTGGTGACGATCCACATCTTCGGCGACACGGTTGACTGCGAAGTACCTGACGCCGTCGCGGCATTGTCGGCAGCGGCACTCGTGGACCTAACGTGCGGGAAGACGTGCATGAACATGAGGTCTTTATCGGTATCGTGCTGGTACTTGAACGTGCCTGCGGATGACGGGTGCAGCGCCGCGCCTCGATCCTCCAAGAAACCGAGAGAAGAAAGCGCCTCGACGAGTGCACGAGATAGCGTGGGATCGTACTTCTGTCGTGTTTTCTTCCCCCCTCCCACGACGAAGGTGAGACGCAGGCAGTCGAACGACGTGTCCAGAGGTTGGGAAAGCAGATCCAGCACAAGCTCGGACAGAGACCCTAAGGAAACACCCGCGCAGTCGTAGAGCGTAGACTGCTCACTTAGGAAAGCAGAACGCAAACGGGACGCCATTGATCTACAGTGATGATGATACAGGAAAAACACAAAAGACGACGACGACGACACGCAGCGACCAGGAGAATGAATGAAGGGGAACGAAACGCCAGAGAAACGTTTGCCAGGGGACGGATAAGGTACGATAAGGTGGGAACCCTAACCCTAACCCTAACCCAAAACCCTAACCCAAAACCCTAACCCAAAACCCTAACGGCCTACCCTCAGCTGAGTCCATCCTGCCCATAGGTCCTAGTCTGGGGATATGTATGGTGTTCCTTCGCTCGGAATCTCGTTTCCTTAGTTTTTCTCGCACGTTTCTTACAGTACGATAGTTCGCGAGTATCGGGCTGTCACTGGCAGGGGGAGGCCAGTACCAGTAAAGGTACAGCTTCTTCAGGGCTGCCTCCTCGCGTTTACTCAAGCTCTCGAGTCTCGAAAGCTTCCTCCTCCAGGTAAAAATAAGAAGGAGACAGGCAGGCAGTGAGGCAGGTCGATGAGATGATTTGGCACCTCGATAGACTAAGATGATGATGTGTTTGTTGTCAAGGCGAAGTTGTAGACAATCGGAGACAGGAGAGGTACATACCGTAGGGTAGTGGCAACTGGTCCGAGAAGGTAAAGAAGAAGAAAAGAATACCGACCTGGAGGCTGGAACAAGGAAGGCTGTGATGAATTCACATTTCACATTTTGATTTCACCGAACTGGTCTGTTGCTGTTGTTCTGGTCGGCCTTTTACCGTATGTAAGAACTATGTAAGGCTCCTCCCCTCCATCTACCTTAGGCAGCCTCCCCCAGTGAATGGGGTGCCCCCACCTACCTGCCGAACGTCCGTCCTGTTTCTTTTTTTCCCATCACGCACGGCATTTTCTCACCATCATATTGCCACCGATAAGATAATAGACCAATGTCCGTCGTTCAAGGCCGGCGTCGGCACCTCAACATCATACTGGAAGACCGCATAGCCACGAACCGCCGCGATGCCGCGAACGGAGGATTCCCGCCGGAAATGTCGCCCGAGGAAGCGGCACACAACCTCAAATTCTCACCCGAGGTACTCGAGCAGATGGCGCAGAAACTGGAACAGAGCGAGACCGTCTTCCAGCCGCCGTACGAAGACCCAAACTCACTTACCGCCAAGGCGCTCGCAAGGAGCGTCGGTGCGGGAAGAAACCCCACCGGGTCGTTCGCGCAGGTGGGAAACCCGAGCATGTGGGAGGAGAGAACGCCCGTCGAAGTGCGGGTGCCCACGACCAACTTGACGACGCTCGCGTTCGGCGCCATGGAAGGACACAACTGGGTACCAGGACAGGACGACGGAAGCGCGCCCGCTCCCGCGACGAGCGGCGCGGCGGACACTGGCGCGGGGACGGAGGCACCCGTGAAAACCATGACGTGGCTGCTTCCGTACGAGAGCGGGAACGATAAGCAGGGGAAGCAAATGGCAAGGCTTGTGAACTCGCGACGCACGCCCAACGGAGGCTTCTACGCGTAAACATCGAAGTCGGCCTTTCTGTACTCGCCGCGTCTTTTATGCAGAGTCAGAAAAATGAACGAAGATGTTATACAGGGTTGCTTATTACACATCCAGGTTTTTGTTTTGTTTCGTTTGTTTACCAAACCTTGTCGTTGGCGTGCGGGTGCCCACCCTTGCGCGCACGTTTCTGCCAAGCGGCACGTTGCGCAGGAGTTTTCGAGGCGTGTGCAAAGTAGCCGCCAGCACCTCCCTTGCGCTTGTGTTTCTGCGGCACCCCGCTTTCGTGGAGGGCGTGTCTTGCACGATCCGCGGGCGTCTTGCGCGTGTGGTGCTTGACCCACCCTTGCTTGTGCGGATTGCTGGCGTGTTTTCTGAGGTGTTCCTCGTGAACCTTTTTGGCCATCCTCTGCTCGTGCGATGCCTGTGACCATCCACCCGCCGCGAGAAGGTGTCGTCGTCGTCGTCGTCCACCACCACCACCACCACCACCAGAGGAAGAAGAGGAAAAAGAAATAGCTTCTATTTCTTCTTCTGATGACGATGATAGTGACGTGTGCGGCACCAGCACTCGAGCGGCCGCGGCCCCTGTTGGCATTATTGAGAATGACGACGACGGAAAGAAGATGTTGCTACTAAGGCCGCTAAGGCACATCATGATGCACAAAAGCAGCATCGTGAGCTTGCACAACGAGCTTGCTGGTGGCGCAGCTTGCAAACGTGTGCGTGTGTGGTTCATGGGAGAATACCAAGAGAGCTGCTAGCTAGCTAGCTGCGCGTGGGCATGAAGCTCTCGCCGGCAGCAGCGCAGTTGCGGTGATTTACTTTCAGTCGAACGAGTTCTTTGGAAGGAAACCCCGAACAACTTTCCCCCTTGCTCTAACCCCGAAAAAAGCTGGGCTCCTCAGTTGAATGAGAGGCCGTTCGCTCCACTGCTTCAGCCGTTCGCGAGGGAAGGCGCGTTGCCCACCCAAACCCACCCTTCAAAAAGCCTAGGGTATTCTTAGACTAGACTATCATGGGAGAGGAGGAGCCTTCCTTTCGGTCAGTCGGTTGGTTGGTAGTCTGGTAGAGTGGGTTCTTCGCCAAATTGTTGTGCGCAGACAGAAGACGTGCGTCCCTGGTTTTGTCCTCCTCCTCTCAGTCCTCATGAAGGGCCAACAACCCACCCACCCCGTTGGTTGGTTGCGACTTGCGAGTGTGGCGAGCTCTTGCATGACTTGACGAAGGCGTGGCATGAAATGCCGGAATGGAATGCGCCTGCCGACAACGTCACAACGACGACGACAACGACGACGACGAGTTCACGCCTTCTCTTCTTCCAGCAAGACAACCAACAAGGAGCAAGCAGCAAGGAGGCAAGCGTGTCGACGACAACAGGGGAGCCAAACACGCACGCCTTGCCCGAGGCTTGTGATCTCCCCTTGCCAAGACTACTCCTACTGTACAGTAGTAGACAAGACAAGACTACGATGGAGAACACAACCACATCACGGCAAAACGACAAGCAACCTGCCCAAGCAACAGCAACGTAAAAAACGGGACGACCAAAGCAAACGACGAAAGGTCCAAGGGCGCGTCTGCGCTAGGCTAGCCCATCGACCCCGGCGCCCCCCCCTGCCAGTTGTCTTGTAACTAGCCTATTTGCGAGAAAGATTTGCGAGATTTTATATACCAATAGGGGCAAATAGGTCCAGACGTCTTGGGAATTCATGGGGACTTTAGTAAACCCTCTTCAACTCTTCAACACCCTTCCTTCCCCCTTCTCCCAGCCCTCGGAGGAGTGACGAGTGACGCCCGAACCCTCCGTTTGTGTGGCTCCACAACGGAACGGACGGCGTGTATACGAACTAATACTGCTGTGTGCTGTGCTGAAGTGTATTCGTGAAGTGTCTCGTGTGTGTTTTTCAGCTCATTTATCATTAAACGTTCGTGGGGCATGGCAGGACCTGGTGGTGATACTCGTGACTTGCCTGCTGATGTCTTAGTCTCAGGATTGAATGCAACTCCAGAAGACTTGCAGGTTTCAGCTTCCGCGGTGGTGCCAATAATGCAGCAAATGACACATCTGCACTCCGACCTCGGGACCCTGGAGGCTCGGGAGGAGCAGCAGCAGCAGCAGCAGCTGGTGGTGGAGAAGAACATGAACATGAACATGAAGCCGGAACTCGGTGCAGACGGCTCCATACACGAAGCCTCCCATCCCAGTGATGCGAGACATACAGCAGCAGCAGCAGACGACGACGACAAGAACGCTGCTGCTGCTGCTGCTGCCAAACCAAAACCAAAACCAAAACCAACCGGTGTTGCAAACGACAAGATTATAGCTCCTGCTGCGACGAAGGCAAAAAGCTCGTCAAGACAAAATCAAGACAAGCCAACGAAACAAAAGAGACAACAAAACTCTAATAATGCTGCGCCATCCTCTCAGAGAGAAACAGCAACAGCGACAAACCCAAAGGACAAAAAAGGATTAGCTGCTGCTGCACACGACAACAACAACAACAACAACTATGGCAACGAAAACGCAGCGGCAGAAGCCGCGGCGGCTGCAGCAGCGCTGTCATTTCCCGACGACGACACGGACCCGCTCATGAGCGCCATGAACGCACCCGCACGCGTGCCGTCTGCATTCAACCTAACAAGCATGGTGGAATTCGAAAGACAGACGCAGCAACAGCAGCAGCAAAACCACGCGTCCACAAACGCCAACCATCACCACCACCATCCTCACGCACAAAACAACAACCACAATCCGTGGGCAAACTTAAACGGCTGGAGCACGGGAGACGACTTGATGCGAGGACGAGAAAGCTTTCCACCTCTCCCTTCGCCTGGCCCGGCGGACGACATGCCAGGAACACACCACTCTGGCATGTTTGCGAGAAACGCGTCGCGGTCGTCGTACGGTAGCCTGTTCGACCCCGTCGCGGGACTTGACGTCGGTGGCGTCGATGCGCACTGGGGTGACCTGGACGGCAACTACATGTACCCGCTCATGCCCACAATGCCGTCTACGGTCGCTAGCAACAGTCACCAAGGGGCGCTGCCATCAACGCAACAACAGTCAACAACGCCGAATCGTCGAGGAAGAGGTCGAAAAAATCAGCAGCAGCAGGCGGCTGCCGCAGGGGCTGCCGGTGCCACTGGTGGAGGCGCACCTCCACCACCGCCTCCGCCACCTCCGCCACCT
This sequence comes from Pycnococcus provasolii, assembly GCA_938743325.2. Lineage (NCBI taxonomy): Eukaryota > Viridiplantae > Chlorophyta > Pseudoscourfieldiophyceae > Pseudoscourfieldiales > Pycnococcaceae > Pycnococcus > Pycnococcus provasolii. The sequence continues at coordinate 211,248 of OW568892.1, forward strand.
CCGCCACCTCCACCTGCAAGCGGAAAAGGACGTGGAGGATCGCGGCAGTCCAAGCAGCAGCAGCAACAACAACAACAACAACAACAACAACAACAACAACAACAACAACAACAACAACAACAACAACAACAACAACAACAACAACAACCTCCTCCACCACCTCAACCGTCGCAGACGCCACCACCACCATCTGCGCACCATCCAGGATATCATCCGCAGCAGATTCTGCACCACCACAGCCACCATGCCGCACAACATCACCATCACCACGCGCAGCAGCAGCACCACCACTACCTTCTTCAGCAGCATGCCCAGCACAGCCATCCAGACATGATGTACTACGCCCATCACCAGCAGCAGCAGCACAACCACCTCCAACAACAACAACACGCGCAGCAGCAGCAGCAGCAGCAGCAGCAACAACAACAACAACAACATCACCATCATCGAAAGATGCAGCAGCAGCAGTACCACGCGCAGCGCATGTACATGCAGCAGCAGCAGCAGCAGCAGCAGCAGCAGCAGCAGCAGCAGGAGCACCAGTACGCGAGTCACCCGCACGCGGGAGAGCACGTCTTGCCAACGTCTGCACAGATGTTCTACACACAGGAGCAGCAGCATCATGGCGGGCGATACATCGGCCCGCTCGCTGCGCAGCGATTGACGCCACAGCAAGCTGCACAGCTGCAAGCTGCGCAGGACCAGCACCAGCTGCACGCACAACATCCTGTGCTGCATCCACATGGCGGTCGTGCTAGCGGTCCGTCGCCACCCCCGCACCAGCAGCACCAGCAGCTCGTGGGCGTTCCGCTCGGCTACGCACCGACTGTGCCACCACCTTCGCTTGGCATGATGCCGTGGGATGACGCTTCCATGGTCAATGGTGGTGCGAGTGACCCGGACACGTTTGCTCTGATTTCGAAGATGGGAAGGGAGGAGAATTCTGGCCGAAGAAGAGGTGAGAAAAAAGGAAGCTCCACGGCAGTTCCACCGCACATGGCGGCGGCGGCGGCTGCCGCTGCGGCGGAGGCTGCCGCTGTGGCGGCGGCTGCAGCAGGAGCAGCCTCTGCGGGACCGCAGACGAGCATGAGCCGTTCAATGGTTGCAAGAGGCCATCCACAACACGCTCCTCCGCATCACCACGCGGCTCATCATCATCATGCGCATCCTACACACCATCACCTACACCACCATCCACATCTTGCGGCACCGTCCTCAGGTGATCCCGCCATCTGGCTGTCAGGCTATCCCTCCATCCCACCGCCGTCGCATCCGCAGCAGCAGCATCCGCAGCAGCAGCATGCGGCAGCGGCAGCGGCTGCTGCTGCGGCTGCTGCCCTTGTTTCTGGAAACAATGGACCGACAGCTGCAGCTGGTGTGGCGGACGGGATGGCCCACCATTCGATCCCTTCCTCTGCCGCCGCTCCCAGAGGTGGTGGTGGTGGAGGAGGAGGAGGAGGCGGAGGCGGAGGAGGAAATAAAATGGTGGAGGCAATCACGCAGTCGGCGCCGGCGGCACCAACCAACACGAACTCAGTCTCCGCCACCATCGCGGGACCTCCCGAAACTCGCCCGAAGATGAGCGAGGAGGAGATTGAGCGCCGCTTTGCCTCGCTGCAGGACGTTGTGACGTCACTCGACTTCCCAACGCGGCGTGCGATTCAGTCGAGCCTCAACCGTCTCGCACAGTCGGCATACCTGAGAAGCACGGGTGCTCATCCGCAGCGACAGCAGCTCACGGCGTCGGTGCTGGCGCAGGAGACGGCGACTGCGGTGGCGGACGAGGCGCCGACGGAATCGGCGGAGGCGGCGGCGGCAGCTGGAGAGGCGGCGCCGAACAAGGCACCGCCGCAGACGCCGTCAGAGGATATTTTGGACAGACAGGTGGCACGCATCCTCTTCAACAAGTTTTTGCCCACCGGCGAAACTGCCGCCGCTACAGCAGCAGTTGCCGTTGGTGCCGTTGGAGGAACAGGAGGCGTTGCCACCGGCGCCGGTGGAGCAGGAGGAGGAGCAGGCGGCGGCACGGCATGAGATAGGCATCACAACATACATACCGAAAATAAATGAAATGCTACAGCTAAATGCATTTTTTGTTATTTTTAACTTAAAATAAACGAATGAATTACCAATAGAATTTTAATCTGCCACAGCCTTGCTGTTGACTCCTGGTCCCGTCGACGTAGGAAGCATATTCGCCATCTCCGTGTCGTCGTGTATGCTCGGTACCATCACCGTGTACCGCCCACGTAGCCACCGTTGGTCGAACATCTGCTTGCATTTTGGAATGTACGATACGGCGGCATAGCCAGCCCCAAGGATGATAGAGATTGTGACGATGGCTGCTAGCAGGCTGCTTGCACTTCCCGATTGGCGGCGTGAAAGTAGAGATTGGCTTGCCGACGTGGTCGCATTCGACGATTCCGCACTCTTGACGTTGTTAGCAGGTGGCGAAACCTTTGGAGCGGCGGGTGGTGGAGGTGGGGCACATGGCGACTGCACTGGAAGCGGAGGTTGGGTCGTCGCATTCGCTGCCGCGGGTGGTGGTGGTGGTGGTGGAGATGGCGGCGGCGGCAGCGGCGGCGGTGGTGGTGGCGGCGGCGGCGGTGGCGGCGGTGGTGGCGGCGGTGGTGGAGATGGAGATGGCGGTGGCGTCGTAGTGGTATTTGATGCGTTTGTGGTTTCGGCAGTGGCAGCCGTGGTGGATGAGGTTGTTGTAGAAGGTGGCGGCGGCGGCGGCGGCGGCAGTGGTGGTGGTGGTGGAGAAGACGGCGGCGGAGGAGGAGGAGACGGCGGCGGCGGCGGTGGCGGCGGGCATGGTGGGCTCGGCGGGTGCGGTGCCTTTGCAGCCGCCTGCATACTTCTGACGTTCTGCGTTAAGCTCTTGCAGTCCGCCTTGACGAATCCAAACTTGTTGTCGACGCGGTCGTACACTACAAGCACATTCCGGAACGTGATTCCGCCTAGAAGGGATCCACTGTGCCCGTTGTCGAAGAATCCGAAGCACACCGCATCGTTTCTCTTCGTGTGCAGGAAGAGGTAGTTCTCCGGTGGCAGTTCCAAGTTGGGTCCTGGCGCACCGTTGATGCCGTCGAATGTCAGCGACATGGTTGGGAAGTGCTGCGCGAGTCCCGCGGGGCTGCGATCGTTCAAGCCTCCCCAGCAGATGTCCTGGTACCTCGGGTCAGGACCAGGTATGCCCGATGGTAGAGACTGCGTGCGAAGCCTTTGCACCGCATCGCGTGCCTGGTTGAATGCCTGCGTGGGTATGTAGCTGAACGTGGTACCCGAGTCTAGAATGGCGCCCATTCCGCTTCGCAGCGTGGACGCCGACACTGGAAGGGACGTGCCTCCGAATCCTATGGAAGAGAGCGAGCTGAGGTAAAAGGAGCTGCGACCTTGTGAGACTCGCGGCGAGTATCTCAGGTTGGACGCGATCGTTTGCGGGAGTGGCGGTTTGCCTAGCAGGAGTGCGCCTTCCCCGTCGAATCCGCCAAAGCACAGCGCAAATGCGTCGTCGATGGTGCCCGCCTTTTCGAGTTGCGTGATGATGGCGACGTTGTCGCTTCCTAGTCCGATGATGCCGTCCGCGACCTGTCTGTATATTTCACCCGTTTCTTTCAGTTCGCATCCGAACACGATGCGTTCGGACGCGCCCCCGTCGCCGATTTCCATCACGTCAGACACGAGCCTTCCTTCGCTTGACGACGACTCGGCGTACGATCTGCTGTAGTGACACGTGTTTGACCTGCACGACGACGTGAAGCAGAGCGGCGAGTTGCACGGAACGGTTTGCGATGTCAAGGAGGCGGACGGGTCGTACGGCGGGTCGCGGTGGTTGGGTCCGCACGCGTAGCAGTCTTTGCACGGCATGTACGTCATCGTCGATCCCGTGTCAACAATCAGCGTGTAAGCTTTCGGCGGCGTTCCCAGCTCTAAGGTGGCGTAGAAGTACCCGTCATCCTTGATGGATCCCCCCAGGTGAAGCGCGGCGGCACGACGGTCGCTTGCTGACGAAATACCAAACAGGGAGCGACGAAAAGAAGGAGGTTTCAAGTCATCAGAATTCTTAGATGTCTTGCCAAGCACACCACCACCAGAGTCATCCACGCTCTGTAAAGTACTCATATTATTCATTCTCAACGAGTGAAACAACCGGTGCGACACCACCAACGACGACGCATTCTTCCCAAGCCCAAGACGCCAGAGACCCGTGTGACGTAACGAAAGAGAAATACCAGAGAAACCACCTCCTTGACCACCACCACCACCACCACCACCACCACCAGACACGGGCTGAAAAGAAGCTGATGCTGCAGCTGATGATGATGATGAACCCGACACAGATGATGACGCGGACACCACCAAAAAGGAAGAAGCCAGAAGAAGAGCCAAAACACACAACAAGAGGTGGTGACACAAATCTGACAACAACACGGACGCGCGCAGCAACATGACGACGGGCATCTTCACGAATGAATGAAACAGGTTTGGGACTTTGGGCAGGGCGAGATTCGTTGATCCCGGATTTCGCAAACGCGGGTTGGTTGGGCCCCGCCCCCGGCCCCGGGGCGCGCGGCGCGCCTCCTCCTCCCCGACCTCCTTCGGCTCCTTATTATGGTGCCGCTGATCATTCGTAGCGCCGAGCCGCCGACCCGCTGACGGACGCGATCGCCGACGCGAGCTCAAGCGTCGTTGTCGCCCACCGCCACGACGAAAGATGAAAGTTCTCGCGGTCAACACTCATGTTCCGCACTGCCATCGACATATAATCGAATTGTACGGCGTGTCGCCCGTGACTCCGTGAGCATGCGAGTTCCCAGTTCGTCGTGCTTACGGCGCGTCTTAAGGGCGTTGTGGCCGGGTGCGTTGTCTTCCACGACGTGCGGCCGCTCGCCGGTAAGCTCCTCTTGAAGATCGGCCGCTTCCGCGAGGAGAGGCAACGAATGGGTTGTGGCGTTACAGTGGTTTGTGGGTTGGATGGGGGGTTGAGAATGAATCCTGAGGCCATGTGGCTGTTGAGTGTTGAGGTTATTGTTGTTGTTGTGGTTGATGACTTACTGTTGTCGGGTTGGTTGATTTGTGGTTCCGTTAGGACGGTGTTTTGTGGTGTGTGTGTAAGCAAAAATAGTGAGTTCACTTGCCCTGTGACCCGACCGAAGCCGCGCTCCGAGATCCTCATGCATTGTGTTTTGCAGATTGCATCGTATGTGCCGGCGGATATCTGCGGTTGCTGGGAGAGGCGGCTGACGCTCTGAACGCTCTATCCGCCTCTCCCCCTTTCAGATATCCCTGCGATGTCGCATTTTGCTAAAGAGCATTCCGTGCGCTGTTTGCACTCTCGTCCTTGACCTGCTTCTGCATGATTTTGATGCGACAACGGTGACCGCCCTTACCTCAACGGATCCTTGACCGTACACAATGACGTTTGCCGCGTTCTGTCTGCGTGCCTCCTGCTGCGTAACGCCGCCGCCACCATGACCCCCGTCATGGGATCGATCCTCCGAGGGAAGAAAGATCCCAAACCCAAACCCTAACCGAAGCGTGCGTCTTATCGTCTTATCCGTCGCCATTTCCCCAAACGCAGATCCGTCCTGCGTGATGTTCCCCATGACGACGACATTGACGACGACAACGTCGTCCTCGTCATTCTCATTGAGTTGTCGTGCTCCTCGTCGTCGTCATCCATGTCGTCGTCACGGTCATGATGGTAATCTTAGTAGTAGGCCATCTACTACTACTTATGGCAAAAAGAAAAAGAAACTTCATGAGGGTGGTGATGATTCGGGTGTTGATTCGTCTGGTCCTGGAGCGGTTTCGGCTCAAAAGAAGTTGACGCCGAAAGAGCGACGTGCTCTCGCGAAACAGCAGAAAGCTGAAGAACAACAGGCGCGTCTTGACGCCATCGAAGCGGCGGCAGAAGCGCGCAAAAAACCGTGCGATGATGTTAACGTCGTCATGTGGACGCTCTCGCTCGCGACGTCGTTCCAAAAGGCGACCGACAGACAACTCCTACGCGGAGTACCCGTCACAGAAGCAGCGAGAGCACTCTACGAAACACAAGACTTCGTGCTATTGTCGCACTCGCTCACAACGCCGGACGAAGACTTGCCGCCAGAAGGACCCGTCTTCAACTACGGAAACGAACTTGGACAGGAACTCTTCCAGTACTCGTGGGACGAACTCATGACAACCAGCAGCTCGAAAACTGTCAAAACAGACAATGACGAAGCTATGGAGGCACGCAAGGAACTTATGCAACGCATGGAAAGCGAAGACTACGCAGAATTCGACGGTGTACGCGTCGACAAGGAAGGGAACGAGTTCTTGATTGAAAATGGAATACTCTGGAACGTGCGCGCTCCGCCAAAGGCTTCCGACAACGACGACGAGCCTAAGGAGGGCAAGCGCAAGGAGGCACCAAAGGGACCGCTCATCGGACAAGCCGCCGTCTTCTGGAAATGGACGCCTCAACCTGACGGAGAGGTGGTCGAAAAGGCTGGTTTACCGCCTTTTCAACCTGACGAGTAACTTACATACTAGTTGGTACCAACAAAGAGGATCGTCCTTCAGCCTTCGGCGTCCGAGTGAATCACTGTAAAGTAAATGCGTAAACGGTATATTCGCGTTGTATGTATTTACTGTAGTTGTGTGTCTTGTTTTTCATTTAACCCTTAATGGTGACCCGTAGGAAGGCGCGAACCCGTTCGCCTTGTACGGCGACGACTTCGGCGACTTCTGCGCGATGTCCGCCTCCTTCCTCGCACACCAGAGAACGCCATTCTTGATTATGTTGACGATGTGTCGGTTCGACCACGCGGAATTGTTGTGGCCGCAAAGAAGCACGAACACGCGGCTCTGCCTGTACGAATGTGTCCATGCGACGACAGGAACCTGGTGCTCGTAATCTGACTTGAGGATGACGTGGCACTTTCTGTCGAGTGTCTGAGGCATGCCGTTGTACGTTTCATCCACCAGCCAGAAGGAGTCGCCGGCGGACCGCGTGATTGGATGCATAGGGTCTGCCACCGCGAGCTTGTACTTCTGGTCGAAGCGCGGCTTGTAGTCCGTCTTCCTCTCGTCGTTCGACTTCACGCCGAGCACTTCGTTCCACGCGGTGAACTCGTCGCCGCGGTGGTGGTTGTGATACGCGTGGTGCATCACGAAGATGCCCTGATAAGGCTTAAGGCCGAGGTTTTCGACCATCTGAGCTTGGTCGCCGTGCCACCACGCCGAGTGGCGTCCTTTCGGCGCGTCCAGGTTGAAGTTGTAGAATACTATGACGTCGTAGGCGTCTCGCACCTCCTGCGGTGCTGAGCAGAAGTCGTCCATGTGCTGCACGTACGCGTCGACCGAAGGCATCAAGCCTCGCCACAGGTTTGCGAAACCGACGACGTCGAACGGGTGTCCTCCAGTCACGACAGCCACGTGTGTCACGTCCGCGTCGCCGTTTTCGCGTTGCTCTGTCCACTTTTGGTACACTTCCGGAATCGTCACTTGCTCGTGCTCCTGCTCCGACGCCACGTCGTCATTTCCGTTCACGTGCCCGTTTTCGGCTGGCCTTTGTCTCTTTTCCCCGCCACCGCCCCCTCGTCGTTTCAAGTTGAGTGCGAGCACGACGAGGAGTCCGAACGACGCGACGAGAGGTTTTCCGCTGAGCATGAACTTCTCGAACCACGGCGCTTGTTGAATTTGCGAGGAAATGCGCTCGCGAAACGTCTGCTGAGCTTGCGATTGGTTTCGAGTTCGCTTCTGGTAGCTCTCGAGCGCCGCTGAGGAGCTGGTTGCAACTGGAGGATGCGTGTCACCCATAAAGTTTGCTTCACTGCCACTGCCACTGCCACTCGCACTGCCACTCGCACTCACCAAAGAAGGCTTCGTGAGCGGGAGCATGTGAAGGACGGCCGTCCTTAAGGATATTTTAAAATACTGTTTAGATACGTCCACCGTATCTAACTTATTTCTCTAATAAAGGTAAAAAGTCTATCTTGGGAGATATCTATCTCAAAAAGGGTGTCGGAGATATATCGTAATATCGTAGGGGTAAAGTAATATCCGCACGTGTGAGGTTTCAAGTCGCCCCCCCCCCCCCCTGGAGTGCCCCTGGAGTGCCTGGAGGAGGTTACAAGTCGCCTTTCTTTGTCGTCAAAGCCGTCGTCGTCCCGGAAAAAAACGAAAACGCGAAAAAGATAAGGTGAACTTTATGTAGTTGGTACCAGGTAAGGGGCCACCCACCCACCAGGTCCACCCACTCACCCACCATGACCAGGCGGCCAGGTCCAGGAAGTACTGTACCGGGTAGGCCTCCAGGGTGCCTCCCTGTGGGTGGTGCCTCTCTGTACGGTAGTACTACCCCCGGCGGGTACGTGATTGCAAGTCCGGACGCGAACGAAAGTCGAAAACTGGCAAGCTCTAAAATTACCCGTAAGTACCTGCAAGCCTCTTGACCACCTCTCTGCACGTGATGGGTGGCATGCAAGGCCGGCCGCCGGGCTGGCCGGCCGACCCCTTCAGCCGACCCTGTAGCCGACCCCCGGGATCCCCCAAAATGCACTTGTACAAAGCATGCACTTTTGACGTGGTAGTATTCTTCTATGACCACCCCTATCAACAAGGAAACAAGACCGCGGGTGAGGTGCTACTTAGATGGCGCGCTCGCGCAGATACTACGGTAAAAGGCCGGAACGCAACGCGCGGTGAGATTTGCCCGGCACGACAAGACTAATAATTTCTGCATCAACAAATCTTTCAATTACAAACATGTGATGAAAATACCGTACAGTACTGTACCAACCAGGATTATAGTAGTACGGTACTATTATTCTACTTGGGCAACGAGCTGCCACGCGGCTTGTGCGCCGTGGGATGAGCGTACCAAAGCATGCCCGCTATGCAAATCGAGTAGCCGAAGCAGTGCTGACCTGTCACGATATCGCCGTTGATGAACACGGAGGCGATGACGAGCAGAATTGTCTTCAACTGCGCGAGCACCGACCGGATGAGCGCGCTGGTAAGTCTCACCACCTCCGTCGCGGTCACGTTGCACGCGGCTCCTAGCGCGGTGGCGGCCAAGAAAGGAAACGGATCTGAGAGCATTGTGCTAACAACGCTGCCCATCTTTGGCCCGTCTATGATAAGAATACCCACCGCCATCACGCTCAACGTGCCAGGCGTGACGTAGTACAGCAGGTCCACGGAAGAGATGGGAACGCTCGACTGCTGCAGAAGGCGCTGCGTAAGTGCCTGGCTTGTCGTGAAGCAGATCATGTCGGAAACGAGGATGAAGAAACCCACATAGGAGAAGCTCACTTCTCCCATGCCAGCGACGAGCGCACCGAGGCATATGACCAGGATGGCGAAGCCTTTTGTCAGTATAGGCTTTTCCACGCCGACGAGTACTCCCAATACCATGCTAAATAATGGCACGATGCTTTTGAGCATTTGTATGAGCGAAACGGACATGTAGAAGTACGGAATCTGCGCGATCGAGAGGCACAGTCCAGCAGCGAATGATATCGGAAGCACGTTTTTTATGATGAATTCACGAGACAGCGACGGGCTCTTTCTGTAGTTGGGATCACCATCTCCACCCGCACTTGAAGAGGCTGCTGCATACCGCCTCTTCAGCGAGCTGAATACGAACGTGCCAAACATGCCTAGCGACGCGACTATGATCGGATGGTGAAACCGCAGCACCACGAGAATATGCCTGTTAAGAAGCGTGAGCGTGTTGGACGCGAACCACCACGCAAGCACCCACGCAAGGATAAGACCATACTGCCTAACACCACCACCACCACCACCACCACCACCACTGGACATTATTGAGGTACTACTATTATTATTATTATTATTATTATCAGGAGCAGAGGACGAGTCACCTGCTGTGCCAGTACTCGTGGATGCGGACATACCTGGGGCCATGGGGGCGGGACCCGATCGATGCCCTCTTCGAATGAACAGCCGAACGAGCATCCGACCCTCCCCGCCCCCCCCCCCCCCCCCCGAGTTTTTTGCAAAGTTGGATGTTTTTGCCCAAATCCTTTGCAAAGTTGGATGTTTTTCTAACCCTAACCCTAACCCTAACCCTAAGTCCCTACAACCTGGGTTTAGGTCGGGGCAAAGTCGATTGACTGCCCAAAGTCGAGTGACTGCCCAAAGGTTAGGGCACCCGTCCCAAAGCTAGTTGGTGAGGTTTATAACAGCCAATGACTCTCCACCTGGGATACCGACCAAACCAAATGCCTCTCGACCTGAAATACCGACCAAATCCAACTCAATGGACCAGTGGACCACCCAGCCCCGACCTAAACCCAGGTTGTAGGGACATAGGGTTAGGGTTAGGGTTAGGGTTAGAAAAACATCCAACTTTGCGAAGGATTTGGGCAAAAACATCCAACTTTGCAAAAAACTCCCCCCCCCCCCCCCCCCCCGGCCCCCGGGCCCGCCCCTTGTGAAACTAGGGTTAGGAGTGCGGTTTGCGTTGCATGGCGCGAGCTGCTGGCGTCACATAGGCCGTTACGTGGCGCGGTACTATGCCCTACAACATGCTCTTACAACTTCCCACCAACCTTTTGTTTTTTTAGAATGTTCTTCGCTACAGAGGAGAGTTTTGTGTAGTTTCTTCCGCCTGCTTTGTTATTCTTTCGCATCGTGACGAGTTGATGCCGACGGTGCACCGTGCCGTTGCGTACATGATTTCGGTATGCAAGGTTGCTGAAGTTGCTTCAAGTTCCATCGGTACGAAGATGTGGTTTATGTCAGCTGCGGAAGTTCCCGCATTCAGTACCGTCATTGCCTCCGGCACGTTCGCCTGAATGGCGGATTGCAGTTGATCGCAATTCAAGCCATGCTTCCCCAAGCGGCGTTTCGCTTCCCTGTTCCATACCACTCGAACACCCTCCTCAATCCACTCCAACAGCTGGCGACTGACACCCAGCTGCTCCCCTGAGCCCACGTTGGCATGCTACCTGCGACCGGTGGAGGAAGATTCGCAAGATCCGTCAACCACGTGTTCGCTGTGGCGTCCGTTTGCGACGGCAGCTGACGCAGCCAAGTGGCAGCCGTTGTCGGCAGTCTCGAGAGTAGCCACGGTAGTCCTCGTTGTTCTCGTAATTCAGCACGAGCACACGCCTGTTTCCCACACGATGTCCTCCATGTCGTACGACACCTGCCTGTGAAGGCCCGAAAAAAGGGCCCGGATTCTCTCCCCAACGACGACCAAGATGGACGTGCAAGGAAGCATCCCCAAAAAACCAGCCCAAGAGCGTCCGGCCGGCTGACGAGGTGACGAGGTGGATTCTCCTTACATCACTGCTAGCGGAGGGCGTGCGGCACATCCTCTATTCAGTTGCGGTGGACATAGCACCCTTCGTCTCAGCCGGCGCTGATAAGCTCGCGGCGCGGTGGAGTGCAAGTGCAAACGCAACACTGCTTGCATCAAACCTCGGCCTCACGGGCAGCGGCATCTTCCAGCGAGGCGTGCCACTCGCACACATCTCGCGCAAGGGGCCCGTGGTCGCTATCGCTAGCGTGCCAGTTTGATAGATGGTGCTGCACAAAAAACAGTCAAAAAGATTACACGTGGTGGTGGACAACGGACTGGCTTTTATAAGTGAGCAAGCGCGTTGCTCAAATCAGCGAGGATGTCATCCACGCACTCCACGCCGACGCTAAAACGTATCAGACCGCTCGTCACGCCCAACCGCGCCTTATCCTCGGTGGACATACCTGCGTGAGTCATGGATGCTGGGTGTTCCACAAGGCTCTCGGTCCCGCCCAAGCTCACTGCTGTCTTGATCAACTGCATGCGATCCATGCAGGCAAAAGCGCCGCTTTCGCCGCCACGCACTTCGAACGCGATGAGCGACCCTGACCCGAGGCACTGACGGTCGTACACGTCACGCATCGGGTGGTTGGCTGGAATGAGGTCGAGATAGTGCACGTGCGTCACCGCTGGATGATCTTTGAGCCATTGCGCCACGACCCTCGCATTCTGCTGGCTGATGGACATGCGCATCTTGAGCGTTTCGAGGCTGCGCATGAGCAACCAACCGTCCATTGGCGACAGCATGTTACCAAGGAATGTGCGCAACGTTCGTATGGGCATGAGCACGTCAGCGTCGCCTAGCGCGGCACCTGCGACCACATCTGAGTGTCCACCGATGAACTTCGTCGCTGAGTACAGAACGATGTCAGCGCCGTGCTCAAGAGGGTGCATGAATAGTGGCCCCAGAAAAGTATTGTCTACGCAAAGCGGCACGCGCCGCTTGGGATCCTGGTCGGCTGTGAGGTGTGCAATCATATTGCTAACATCCGCCAGGTCGACGAGCCTGTTGGTTGGATTTGCGGGTGTTTCAACGAGAGCGAGTGCGAGTGCGCGTCCGTCCATTTGCTCACGCACGCGCTTCTCGTGCTTGCTCGTGAGTCGCACACCAGCTGGTATCGCGATGGCATGAACGTCCCACTTCTTGAGTTCGTGTTCGAGAAAGTGGTGCGTACCTCCGTAGAGAGGCTCGGTGTAAATTATGCAGTCACCTGGCTTGGTGTACGCGAGAATCGTGGTGGTGATCCCGGCGAGTCCCGACGCGAAAGACACGCACGCTTCGGCGTTGTCCCACACAGCCAACCTGTCCTCGAGTATTTCCATGTCAGGATTATTCAGACGACTCTGTTTGTTTTATGTGAGAAGGTTGCGTGTTAGAGCCACGTTTGTGTCGCACATACAGTACTGTATGTGTTGATTGAGACAGACGCGCACTTACGTAGATGAGCCCTTGTTCCTCGCCATCTTTGGGTTCACGCAGTCCGTATGCGAGCTCGAAGTGCTCCTTCCCTTTCTGCGCACTTTCGAAGACGAACGTCGACGTTTGGAACAGCGGGCACTTGATCGCCCCTTCACTCAAGGAGGTTTTGTACCCGAACGTCATCATGAGCGACTCAGGTTGCATCGGCTGCCCCCCTTCTGAGATAATCGGTATACGAGGATTCGTGCGAGCCTTACGCCGCGAAGATGACGATGACAATAATGACGACGAAGGAGGAGGACGTGACGACGCATCATTACCACCACCACCACCACCACCACCACCACCACCACCACCACGCCGATGACGACGAGGAGGACGAGGACGAGGAGGAGGGGACGCGACACACACAACTTTAAATGTTGTGGACATGGACAAGCAAGCACGCATGTTATGTTGTGATCTACTAACTTGTATGTACGTGTACAACTTCTTTGATGTGATGGGAAAAGGTTTCAATGCTGAGGTGGCAAAACGAACCTTCCCGGAAGACGCGGAGTTTGATTTCTCAAATCAGAAAAAAGGGGAAGGGGGAGGTGGAAATTTCCGATTTTTTTTCAGATTTCCTCAGAAGTTCAGGGGAGGTCTCGGTCCCTGACTGACTGGTTGGTAGAATGTTCCTCCTCGTCCTCGAACTTGTACAGTACTCGACGAGAGGTCACACGTGTACCCTACCCTGCTCTACTCTTTCGTTTTACTTTACTTCCTAGTGGGATACAGTACGTGGCAAGGTTCTCCCCTTGACAGAGTAAAATACAGTAGACGAAAGTAAAGTACAGGCACGGTAAGTACGACCACGTCTGGGAAGTGTGACCACTTTTATTGGTGCCCTGCCCTACTCGTAGCTACGGTCGTCGGTGCCTTCTTCTCTTGGTAAATAGGAGGGGCGATGCCCTATGTGTAAGAAAGAATATGTATGATTGTTTTTTTTCTTTTCATTTTTTTTCACTTAATCATTTTCTCTGAGATGCGCTCGCGCGTAAGCTGCGACGCGCCATGCGCGTCTCCTCGCGAACACGAGCGAGCATCGCAGACACGTCTTCGGGAGTGAGGCGATCCGGAAGCGGCGGAAGCGCGGGGCGCTGCTTCACCAACGCGTTCGTCTTGTCTGTGAGCGAAGCGCGCTCTGCTCGGACGCCCCCCTTCTTGTCCTTCGAGGATGCCGACCCAATCACCGGAGGGTTGGCCGTGATTCCATCCCACGTAAGAAGCACGGCACCTCCCATCGGTCCCACGTACGCGACGCGGTGTGCGCTGGGACTCCACGCAACGCCGAGGCAGGATGGTGTCAGCTTCGGCCATGCCGCTAGGTGTTTGTGCGCCACGGGAATGTCCGACTCGGCGGACCAGAGCATCGGCACACCTCTCTCGCTGCCGGCAAGCACCCACTTGCCATCTGGGGAGACAGCCGCCTGCACAGCCGCGGCGACGAGCTTCAGCCCGACGAAGTGGCGCGTGGGATTCAGGCTCGTCGCATCGAGCATCATAGCCTGCGAGTGACGCGCAACGGCGAAGATGCGCTTGGTTGTTGGCACGACAGCCAGCGAGCTGACAGGCGAGCCAAGCATGGCATAGCTCGTACGTATTTGCCGGAGAATGGGAGTGGTAGCTGACTCAGAGGCAACTCCCTTCGCACTTTCCTGCGCGTCTGACGCGCCACCACGCGCCATGTACTCGGATGCGAGCCCATACTCCCCGCCAGCCTTGCCGCTTCCGTTCGATGGAGTTAAGTCAAGTCCAACCTCCCTGACAAGACCGATGATGTCGCCAACGTACAGGCGCGATCCCGTGTGGTCGAATGCGAGAGCTGTTATGGCACACACGCGAGTCTCCTCAGCCGCATTCGTTGCCATCATTGCCGATCGCCGGCCAAGTGTTTCGGGCACGCTGATGGAAATTGTGGCAATGGGTGAACCCATTTTCTTTTCGGCGCTCGCCACCCACACGCGCAGAGTGCCGTCACCGCCGCCGGTGATCACGAGCGGATCTGACGTCTTGTGCGACAACGACGCGCCGCCGTGGCGCGCAGCCACCGCGTACACCGCGCATGGATGCTGCCACGTGTTGACAGGCGATGCGGGCTCGCCTCCAGCCGATCGCCGCTCACGCTCGCTGGCAGCCTCTGGTCCGGCAATCTCCCACATCGCGGCAGTGTAGTCGCTCGACGCCGTCGCGAATCGCGTGGAATCATCAATCCCGCGAGGAAGTGCCTGGTTCAGCAGCGCATCCTCGTTCGCGGTTCCGGCTGCGGCATCGTTGTCTGGCTGCGCCGAGGCACCACGCGGCGGAAGCCATTCCAGCGCATGGATCTCAGCCTGATGGCCCTTGCATCGGCTGAGCAGCGGGCAGCCAGGAAGCTCGATGGCGTACACGCGAATCTCGGCGTAGTTCAGCGCACCGCACGGAGCGCAAGCGACCGCGAGCAGGTGCCCGCGTGGGCTAAACGAGACGCAAGTTGCTCCATGCGTTGGAAGCGCAAGCTTTGTCTCGCGCATTAGAGGAACCTGGCAGGTGGAATCGCGCGACCGGCGTGCGTGGTGTGGAACGCCGCTGCGCGCAATCTCCTCCGCACTCACTGCAAAGGTATCTACAGCTTCTCCTGCTGCTGCCGTGGGTGATCGAGGGACGCCGGGGGATCCGGGCGGTGCGGAGACGGAGAGGGCCGAAGGTTCTGCCTTCGGATTGCCGAAGATGCTCTGCACCATTCGATTCGGTTCGTGCACATCCAGCGTAACGCGCAGCGCCACGGTGGGCGTGGTTGCATTCTTGCAAGCGGCGCCGCGCCAGCCGGTGAATCCTCTGCTCGACAGAGCCGTTCCCGCTTGAGTGCCATCCACGGGGGCGCAGCATGCGGACGGCGCTGCTGTTTGCACCTTGCGTGCGGCTTGTAGGCGTTTAAAGCTGGCGTACGCCATACCGGCTTCTCCTCGCGGCGCACCCGGCGTAGGCGGCGCTCCGACGTACGGATCTGAACGCATGCACCCGCAGCACGCCAGCGACGTTGGCGCGAGGAGGCAGGCGGCGAGTGTCCCGAACACGCCTGTATTTGTTGGTCGATCGTACGGAAGCATTGCGAGACTGTGCGGTCCGAGGCGCGGCAGAGGCGGCAGAGGCGGCGGCGGCAGTCGTGGTTGCGATGGAGCTCCCTGAGAATGAGGCGGCGGCGGCGGTGGTGTAATCGTCGTGGGAGGAACGAGACGAAGGTACGTCCACGCCACGCGACTTGCGGGTGGTTGCACCACCTCGATGAGAAGAAGCACGCCGCTTGGCGTCGCGTGTGCGAGCACGTTGGGGTCGAGCAGGTTCGGGATGTGCAGAGTGGTTTCCCATGCGGGCACGGAGCCTGTTGAGTTCCAAGGAACTGTCTGCACGGCGGCGATAGCTGCCCCCGTGTGCGTGGTGATTGTCCCTCCTGTGGTTTCGCTGACGACGTGCACGCGTACGAACGGCGACGTCGCCACTTTGGTGTCTGCGTTGTCGAATCTCGGCATTTCGGACATGCCGTGCACGACGACTTTCAGGCCAGCGCCATCGTATTGGTTCGCCGTGATGTGCGTTGTTGTTGTTGTTGCGTGGTGAAAGTCTGCGTTGCTTGACGGCGTTCGAGGTGTGGTTGGCATGCTGCCGTATCCGACGTTGACCCTGGATACGTTGGGCGTTGTTGGATATGGATATGCTGGCGGCACGCTTAAGGTCTGTAGATGTGTCGGCGGACGTGTTGATGTTATAGTTGGCACTGCTGCTGCTGCTGCTATTGTTGTTGGCACCGCGGCGAGGTCGCTCTCCAGGCCGTACGAGGAGCGAGTCAGAGGTGCAGCAGCAGCTGTTGTTGTTGCTGTGGGTACCGCGGCGAGGTCACTTTCGAGGCCATACGAGGAGCGAGTCAGAGGTGCAGCTGTTGTTGCTGTTGTTGGCACCGCGGCGAGGTCACTTTCGAGGCCATACCCAACGGAGGAGGATGCCACCACGGAGGAAGAATTACCCGACGAAACTCCCATTCCCGGCCGGTTTGTTGGAGGAGCATGAGCATGAGCAGCAGACAGTGATTGCGGCACTGACCTGGAAACCACCGAGGATACCACCCCTGAAGGAGCTGACGCCGCCATGGAAGCTGAAGCTGACAAGTCTCTGTCGAGGCCGAAGCCAGACGACATGGTACCTGAAGTTGACACGAGAACAATATTTATGTGGAAAATGCGCGGCCGGACGGACGGACGGGTCCACCCACGTGGTTCAAACAGAGTGGATGGTAGTTGAATGGAGCAACCCCACCTGAGGGGTGTGGTCAGGTCAAACCACCTACCTTTACCTTAAGGTTAGGTTTCCCTCCTCCTAATCGAGTCTTCTACGAGCCAACGGTCAAATATTTAAACTTTAGTCTATCTTAATCCACAGGTCTTTCCTTCTAAAGGTAGTGGTATGACGTTTATGTCAATGGGTCGGTCATTGGGTCACAGGGGAGCAATCTTCGTTGTGTTGTGTTGTGTCATTTCCCAGTGGTGAACTCCGTGAATGCTCGTTATTCCTTCTACCAAACTACTTTATTACACCAGGTTATTCAGAACACCTGATCAGTAATGAATGAAAGGGAAAGTAGTATGGTTAAGAAGCCCTTCCTACTGTGCGACTATGTACGTCTACGCAACCTCTGAATCCTCATGCCTCGTGCTGATGAGTGGGTGGGTGGTCAACCATCCATCAGAATTCAGATTCAATGAGTCGGCTGCTCCGCCTGATTTTTCGCAATCTTTGGCATAGCCGTCGTGTTGTTCACCGCACTCGCAGCAGCAGGAGTGTCGCCACCCGTGGTACTCATGGCGACACTCGTCATCTTGTTGACCATGTCAACCTCACGACCGAGACTCTTAGCCGCGATGTATGCCGCCTTCTGACCAGACACGAACATCGCGCCGAACGTCGGGCCCATGCGAGGGGCGCCAGTCACCTCCGCAATCTCCATCCCGCAAACGACGAGGCCGTCCACGACCTCGGACGTCGTGCGAACGACGGCATCCTCCGCGGCGTTCATGTCCAACGCAGCCATGCCAGGCACATTCTCGACGAGACCGAGGTTGCGAAGACGTTTCACGCAACTTGCTCCGAGCGGACCGTCGTGGCCCGTGCTTGCCACCACCACCTTCGACTCAAGCACGTTGGGATCCATGCAACTCTGAGTCTCGTGGCCGTAAAGCGTGACGGTGGCCCAGTTTGTCACCACGCCAGCAACACGAGGCTTTCCGCTTTCTTGCTCGCGGATGACGAGATCTTCGACGGCTGTTGCGTTGAACAGTTTCACGCCATTGCCGAGCGCCTTGGAGATGAGCGCGCTCGTCACCATGGCAGCGTGAGGAACGACGACGTAGTCGCCCTCATCTTCGTACTGCACTCCAATCTCGTTGAGGAAGTGGTGAGCTGGCTTGCGCACGACCATCGCGCTCATGAGCTGACCACCGAGCCACGCACCGCCTCCGGGCGCGACGTTCTGCTCGATCATGGCAACCTTGAGGTTTGGAAGCTTTGACAGCTCATACGCGCATGTCAGTCCCGCTGATCCTGCACCCACGACGACGACGTCACTCTCCGCGTACACATCAAGATCGTCGAAGTATCGTCCTAATTATTTTGTGGGTTAGGTTAGCCTGTGTTGTTTATCCGCCGCGGATCGTTAGATGTAGACTTACGTGACATCGCGCGTGACACCTGGTGTTCCTTGATGGGGAGAAACCTGTGCGTGTCGAACGGATCGGAGGCGTCGGCTACTTCTTTTCCGTGATTGGTCGCTGCGATCCTGCCAGCACGGTGACGTTGTTGTTGCAGACCCATCGTTGCTTTCTTGGACATCATCATGGCAGGCTTAGGCTTGGTGGACCTCATGGAGGAGAGCGAAGAGGAGAGCATCATTGTTGTTGTTGTTGTTGTTGTTGTCGTGAACAAGAAGAAGAAAGAGTGGCACCTGGTAGTACTAGTTACGATAATCAATCAATGGCAGTGAAAAATGATAACGCCAGTGCAGTGGGTGCGTCCGGGGTGCAGGGTGCTTGCATGAGGCGTGCCCCGGACTAAAAGTGTGTTGTTGTTAACCGTTTGGCGTGCCCCGGACTAAAAAGTGGTTGTTGTTAACCGTTTTATCGGGGCCAACAGGATAAGATCGTAAAAAAAGCAAAAAGATCCTGGGATATTTATGGTGTTTTACACGTCACAATGATTTTTAATGCAATCGCCTAACCGAATTCTACAAAAAAAAAGTTCTTTTGACCCCTGACAGTTACCCTGAAAGGCCGGAGCCCCGGACCCGTCCCGTCCCAACAATCGAGTGCCCGTGTTGCTACATAGTACATACGTACATAGTCTGCCAGGGCCTTCTCCCTCGAAACCACGGACCTCACGACCTCCCCATCGCCATCGATTGCGCCCGTCGCTGCCGCGGCGGCCTTCTCGCGTTTGCGCTTTGAGGAGTTGCTCCCATCCCCCAGGGTTCGCGTCTTGTATAGCGCTCATGATCTCCGGGTGCACCTTGCGCATACGAGCTCCTTGAGCCGTCACGTTGTTAGAGGTAGAACAATAATAAACTCCGTACGTGGGTCTTTCCACGGCGCCTCTCTCTGAGCCTTTCTATTTTCTTGACCTACATATAACAAGGTAACACTGTCTCTCGCCACACCTTGCCGAATAGCCTTAGCACGCTGTTCAGTGTGGGTCACGTAGGCGCTATGCACGACGCTGAAAATATCAATTGGTATTTCGTTACCGTCTTCGTCTACGCCGAGAAGAGGCGAGGCTCGAAACTCGAAAAACGCGAAACGAGCTCGCACCCACACGCGCCGCCTTGGGTTCTCAGAAACTCCGCGAAAGCGCCGTGACCTTGAGGTCAAGGATGTGCAGGGCAAGTCTTAATGTCTTTGATGTCCACACTTCTTAGCGTGCTTGAGTTCGCGGCACCACGACGCCGCTCCCGATCAAATGTTATCACCAACGGCGGATCCCGGGCCCCCCCAATCCTGCCGGGCCCGGGGGGCAGGGCGGAAGGGCGGGGGCTTTCGCAAACGGTTTCCCGCGCCCAATCCATATCTTTTGTAACCTTGTTTTTGATCATGGGCGCGACGACGAGCAGCATCAGCAGCACATCCAGCATATTCCTGCCTCACGCCAGCACCGGCCTTCCTCCTGCTCGTGCAGTTTTGTCGATTGCTCTAATCAGAAACGAGTACGAGCTTAGCATTCGAGCTTCGAAGCACCTCGAGTGCTTACTGAAAGCGCTACTTATGATGGGTTCAGGCAATCCGGGCAGAACTAATCCACTTTCGGCGGCTCAGCCTGGGGCTCATCACGGCGCTGCTCAGAATGCTCATTTTGGTGGTGCGCGCGGACTGAACGAGCTACTCGAAGAACTCCTGAAGAGATATCCCACGGCGGTCGGGACGATGTTCACAGACGCAAATATCAAAGCCATCAGGTTGATTGTGGGTATGAGAAACAAACTCATTCACGACATTTCGTATACCCAAATGGATAACAGGACGAAGTTCGTCGAGGCGTTCAAGGAAGCGGACAAGTGCTTAAGAGCGGCGCGTGCATCCTTTTTAATCAACGAACAACAGCAAACGGCCAAAAGCAAGAAGGCGTCGAGCTGTGCCATCATGTAAAAAACGTATCATCATCATCTACGATAGCTAGGTTATGTATTTTTTTTATCTTACTTCTCTTTACCGGCTCCGGAGACTCCGCCGCTCGAACTCGACGTCATCGCCGCACGAGCCTGCTTCATGCGCTCAGCCATGGACGCCGCGGCGCCTGCACGCGCCTCTGCCATGCGCCTCAGAACGCCGCCGCCACTTCCTCCACCGTCGCCGCCGCTTCCTCCACCGCGCATTTCCGTCACACGTAATCGCTCGACGCTCGTCGCGTCGGGAAGGAGCATCTCAAGAGCCTCGGCGGGAGCAGCGGCAGCCTTCAGCATCGCCTCCGCACGCCCCATCTCCTTCTCCACCAACCGCTTGCCGCCGCTCGCGCCACTAGTCACGCAACTCAGCAAATTGCTCCTCACAACCTGCGTGTCAAGAAGAAGCTGCTGCAGACCCGCCTCGCTCACGCGACGGCACCGAGCAACCGCCCAGCGCCAACGCGCAGTGAAGCTGCCAAAGAGCTTGTCCACAATATAAGACTCGTTCGCCTCGCCTAAAATGGAGGAAATCAAGGGAAGCGCGCTGCGAAGAACTGCCGCAACCTCGCCAACGTACGCACTCTCATCGCCAATCTCGTGGTACTGGTCCCACGACACCGCGCCGAGAGCAGTCAGAGCGTCGTCGAGGCGCGTCTCCACCGCAAGAACCAACAGCGTTGCGCCACGAGCCTTCAGATCCACGAAACACTCCTCGACATCCTCAAATTCCACGCCTCCAGCCATCTCCTCGTCGACAAACCCACGCACGGCTTCCGCCAACCCATACAGCGTGCTAGCCACGTAGTCAGCCGTCTCCACGACGAGACACACACGAGCGAGCATGTCGTCTTCCACCTTCACCTTCCACGTTGTCGCCGGAGAGAGCGCGCCGGTGGTTGCAGCCGCCACCATCGCCGCCGCGGCGCCATCGCTCGCCACCGCGGCGTCTGCGCCCTTCGGCGCAGCGGCATTCCAGATGGCCTCGGCGTAGCGTCGAAGCACCTTCTTAAACGACACGTGCAGCTGGAAGAGCGCGTTCCCACGCGTCATCCGCGAGCACCTCTTCAAGCTTCGCTTCATCTGTAAGAACAGCTGCGTGGCGCTCGTGAGCACGGAGTTGTCGCTATTCTCCTCTCTGTGCCACTTCTCACCAGCCACGAGGCGTGCCACCGCCTCGCAAAGCTCGCGCTCTTCCGCTGCAACGTATCCTCCCATGTGAGGCTCGAAGCACGAGCTGATGAGGCCGCGGAAGTCCGTCTTGGCCGCCGCGTCGGCTGCACCCTCCATGCCTCGCGCGGCGCGACCCTGGCCTGAAGCCTCGAGTGCGTCGCGTTCGCGCTGCCTCCTTTCTCGCTCGTACCGCTTGCGAATCGCGGTAGCGGAGGTTGCCTCCTCCTCGTCGTCGAGCCCGAGCCCGTCGTCGTTGCTTCGCTCACCGCCGCCGCCGCCGCTGCCGTCGACGGTAAACCGATCGGCGAGTTCCTGCTCGAATTCCAGCGTCCTCGTCAGCGCGGGAATGAGTACATCCACGCTCACGGCAGCCTCGGCTCCGTCGAGCGCCGCGGTGAGCTGAGCGGCGGTCACCTTGCAGAATGCAACGCTGAGCAGCTGCGGCACACGCCACTCCGAGGGGAACACGTCGAACGTGCGCGCTCTCTCGTTGAGTCGACGCAGTAGCCATGCATACCTTCTGTCTGTTTTTTCAAGAGCCGGTGCGCCGACGTCGCGTCCGTCGAACGCCATCGTGTACGCGCTGAGTTCGCGCTCGCAGAGACGGTCCACAACCTCGGCGCGCACCTGCGCGCCGAGCGCGTCGACGACCGCGCAAGCGCCGCGCATGCGCGCGAGCAGTGCGGCATCCTCCGCCGTCTCGACGACGTCCTGCGCGTCATCCTCGGCGTTGCTGGACGACAGCCTACTCATAGCATCAAAGTCTCCGAGCGCGTGCGCTCGCAGCACAGCCTTGATTCCGTTCAGCTTAGCGCGCAGCTCGGCGATGCGCGGCACGGACGTCATGTTGTCGAAGTGCATCGCCAGCTCGTTGACCGCGCCGAGCAGGTTGGCGGCGTCCACGTAGCTTCTTTTTTCGGCGAGCGTTTCCAGCTGGTCCGTCGCGGACACGAGCATCGCCAGCCGCCTTAGCGTCGTGATGGTTGACGTGAGATGTTTTTTGGCGTTGTCGAGTTTTCGAATGTCCCTGCATATTTCCTGCACCATTCCTTCTGACTGCGCGGCTTTCCTTTTGATGTCCGCGACTTTCGTCGTGAGTTCGCTCACAGCACGCATTGCGGTAGCAAGTTCCTGTCTCGCTTGCGATCCTCGTGCGGATTGCTGGTGGATGGCGAGCATGATGGACGAATCCACGACGTTTATTTTCCGACGAAGTTGACTGATACTAGAATCCACTTTAGACAGAGATGACTCGGACGGAAACAGACGATTGATGAAGTCAACACTGCTGAACCCCTCAGCAGAAAACAACGCAGACGACGACGAATCAGAGTCTTCTTCTGAGGCTTCAGGAGAGGGCAACGTTTCATCATCCGGATCCGACATTATTGGGGACATGGACATGCCCCGGGCCCCAGAATGGAGAAGGAAAGGCGAATGCGACGAAGAAGCCTCTTCTCCCCTGCCCTCAGGGGGCCCCCGGGCCGGGATCCCGTGTGACCTGCCTTTTGGTTGGGTGGGGATACTTCACTGATCGGCATTCTAGGTCCGTCTTGGTTGGGGTTCGCACTTCCTGGAAGGCCCGCCGCGAATCTAGACACGACTCGAGATGGCGTTCCACTCGCCGCCGAAAATTGAACAGGTTATTGAAGCCTCATACGCGCTCGCAAGAGGTGGAGGTGGGAGACGTCGCGCGACGTGCGCGTTGTATGAATTTTCAGGTTAGGGTACTTGTGTTAAAAAACAGAAAGAAGTTTTGTCATGATATTGATCTTATTCAAGCACGACTTCATGACTTCAAGTCGGTTATGTTCCTAGACGGAGAAGGTGGACCTGTTAAGAAACCGTCTGGAAAACCACCGGCCGGAAAAATATGGAATAGCTTCACTGGAAAATATTCACTGGCTTCTGAAGTTCTTGAAGAGTATGGTATTACCAAGGCTCGTCGCGCACTGACACAGAAGGTGTCGCATATTACACCTAATTCGATGAGAACACCCTGAAGCCTTTTTCTGGCGGTGAAATTGTAGTCTTCATGTCTGACGATAAAGGAAATGTGAGAAAAAGCACGTGTCGACACATTAACAGGAATTTGCTTGTGTTTTTCCAAGCGGCCAGATTGGACACTTGGCGGTGCGAAGGAGATTGGCTGAACGAAGATCTGTTGTGCGGATGGTGAAGACGTGTTTTTGGATGACGCAAGGTTGCTTCACGAGGTGTTGGTTTTGAAAAAAAGTTGTTGTTTTGATTAAAAAAAGTTGTTGTTGTTATGACCAAAAGTTGTTTTTGTCAACAAAAGCTGTTACTTTTCCGATGGTACTTTGAACGTCTTCCTAAGTACCAACTAGATTACAAACAAAACTAGTCCTTATCAAACGATCCTCATCAAATCCTATCATCCACATCGTCCCATGCAGTCGCCACCTCGCTTAGCTTCTTCTCGTTGCTGCTAGTACGACTTCGCCCGCACGTTATGTTTAGCATCGCACCCGCCATGAGCCAGGGAATGGAGGCCACAGCTGCCACACTTCGTCCCCCCACCTTCCATGCCGTGTCGACGAGGTCGCGACCCGAAAGCTTTTTCAAGCGCACGAACGTAGTACGCAAAATCTGCGTTTGAGACTGTGAGTATGCACTGTCGGCGCGGAAGGACGACGACGAGAGTCGTGTCGACCTGTTCTGCAAGATGTTCGGAAGTTCTTCACTCGAAACAATCATATCCGCAATCACCGCGGACATGCCATTCGCGGTGTCCCGTGCGCGTCGCAGCACAGCCTCAGTCAAGGCAACGCCATGGTGATGATCAAACTCAGAACCAGCACTCCAGCCAATATCTTGCACGATGCGAATTGCGACACTATGGCACGCATCTCGCACAATCTGGCGCTTCTTCGCCTCCTGAAGGTGAATCGTCGTGCTTTCCATTCGTACCTGATCTTCGCGTGTGACAAAGCTATAGAGCAGCTTGTCGATCGTTGCGGTGACAAATGGATGTTGGCGCAACCTGGATGGTGTCACATCCACGCTACCAGTCGCACTCTCACGTCCAAACGATTCCGACTGTTTCACTTCAAACACGAATCTGCCTTTTGATGGAGACTCGAATTCCTTCTCCTCCAATACATCCAAGCGGAATAGCACATCCTTGCGGTGCTCTCCAGCCGAGGAGGAGGAAGAAGAGAAAGAGTTCCACATGCTCGTCTCTCGCGACAGCTTTGACACCATCGCATGAAGCTCGTGCATCACCTCACCAAGGGCCATGGGCCCGAGCAAGCCAAGCACGGGAACGACAAGCTCTTGTCGGTTCGCCTGATGCATGCGAAGGTAGCGAGCGGCATCGGTTTGTAAGCCATCATTCCGAATGTTTCCTGACGTCATCATCAGCTCTCGACTGGCATTAGAAAATGGCTTAGAGCTGCCATCACGACTGCGCCGCACGACGTCTTCCAAAAGAAGCGCAGCCCTTCTCGTTGCACGAACGACATCATATGCACGCTTCCATCGTGCCGCAGGATGAGTAGAAGAATCAATATTTGCCGGCGACGTCGTCCGAGCATCAGGCGGAGAAGTTACGTCCTGATCTAATTCCTTTCCAGACTGCACCGGCTGACTTCCTTGTCGACGCCCGTCAAAGCCTCGCGACTCTCGCCTAGGATCGAGCCACTTCACATTCCCAGTGAAGACGAAAGCTGAGAGATTCCTCCATCCGAGATTGTAAAACACACCGCTAAGAGTGTCGCGAGCTTCATCGAAATGTCCAGAATTGCGCATCATCTGTCGAGCTAATTTACGTTCATTCGTCTCCTTGCGCATATCAAGGCGGCCTCTGGCAATCCGGCGCTGGCGTTCCTCCGAGAAAAAGTCAAGCAAAATGGCAGCCAGAAACTGCACGAGTACAAATACAGCGATCAATGGGTAGAAGATTTGCACGAGAGCGAGGGCGACATGCTCAGCCACTCCTACAACAGCCACACCTCGAAATCTTCCAACATTGATTCGATAAAGCAGACCTGTGGAATCACCAATTAAATACTCTGCCAAAGTTTCAATGGCACGGTATGCACGACTGTACCAGACGGCACGATAACCAATCAAGATGTGCAGCGCATATGCACACAAAGCTGTGAAGAACATCAAAATACCAGCGATCAGAAGCATGCTCATTAGACCGCGCTGGACTGTGCGCATGTACGGATAAAGCATTGGTAAACCAATAAATTGACGGACAATATTCGCCGCAATACCCAGCAGGATGGGTACTTGAAGTCCGAGGTACCACCCGTTGAGAACGGTCATGACGTCAACCTTATGGAGAAGAGCCAGATACGCATCGCGCTCCGACATGTCCGCGGGCAGCGTGTGTCTCCACGCACCCCGTGGATAGCCCTCCACTGGAGGCTGAGGATCGGCTAGTCGCTTTGGAAGCAAGATACGTGCTGCCGCTGAACCATCTCCGTCGTACCACCGATAGCTACGCTCGTACGAAAAGTTGCGCACGTATGCGAAGAAGTACACGAAATGCACGATGCTTGCCGCCAGGAGGCATGCGGGAATAGCAAGCTGAAGCGCCTCCACCGCGATCGTCCATGCATCAATGACAAAGTGCCGATGCACAACGCGCTGATGCAGGCGCCGGATAATGGACTCGTACAGTCTATGAACAAAGCGATGAGCATCGCCTACAGAACTTATGCAAAGTGCAAGTGCCAGTACCGCCACGAGCACCTCAACCACAAACAAGCTAAGATGACCGGCGGAACCGTCAAAGTAGTCTTGAAGCGGAAGTTTCCATACTTCCGTGCTTGAAGTCATTTGTCCTTGTGAACCAATTTTCATGCGCAAGCGAATGTCCACGAGGACAGCAGATTCTTCGTTGTGCACGATCACGCGAATGTCAACAAGCCGCGTGCGACGGTCCACAAATCGAGCCAGGTACAGATACGACAGCAAGCGCTTGGCACGCTCTGCCGTCACGGTGCCGTCAAGGTACACGTCGAAAAGAGCACGCTCCATGTCAGTCGAAGACATTTCTCTATTGGGATCGTAGTCGCGAGGAAAGAATGCGAATGGCGTATCAGGAGCTGCTAGCTCGGTGTCATTGTAAAAGGCGCGTCTTGCGGATCGCAAGGTTGGATTGTACAGCCGCTGCCAATCCGTGCCAGGCACAACACCCCTAGGATAGTCTAGACGTGCAAACGCGGGATCGAAGCCAAATGCTGCAGCGGCACTGGCGCTCGAGCACTGTGTGGCATGGTAAAGGTTGTCGAACCGACCTCGTCGATGTTTCAGCACGTAAAACATCGGTGTATCAACCCCGCGGCACCCCGCTTCCCGCGAGGCTCGGCGCTGTGTCACGAGCACCCCGCCCACAATACGGAGCTGTCCCTTGACCGAGTCGATATTTCGAGGTCGCGTGTAGCCGTAATGCTGTATAGAATGCTGATTGTCGACTTCGGCACCTTCATTCAACGCGTAGCCATCCAAGCGACTCTCATAATCGTGCGGAGATTGCTTTCCCAATCTTCGTAGCAGAAGTCTTCTAGCGGTGCGAGATTGTCGATGCCGCGTAGGTGAAATACGTTTTTCAATGACCGCACCTGTAGAATATCCAGTGGCCAAAAGACGGTGGCGCGTTCTATTATTTGTGGAAACGTGCACTGCAACCTGATAAAGTGAAAAGCGCGCACCGTTCACACTACGGCACTTTGCCACAGCGTCTTCTCCATCCCGCCCAGAATTCACTGGAAGAGCTGTGGAGTCGTCTACTTCTTGGGATGATGGAAGAAGCGTGAATGCTCTTAGCTTTTCGATAGCTGAGTACACACGCGGTGGTGATGACTCGTGCACGTTATCAGTCAGTACACCTGCTGTCAGCGATTTGGCATGCACATTCAGGCCATCCTGACGAAGGAGCAAATCTTCGACAGTTTTAGTCGCCGACGTAATGTCCAATGGGCTGTTGATTTCGGTCGAGTGATCAATGGCTTGCTGCGCCGTGAGATTTGTTGCGATTGTCACATTGACAAATTCCGTGGCTAGATCGTCAGCAGCAAGTGCGAGTACCTGCGCTTGCTTGGTCGCGAACCAAGAACCTCTTGGATCGGCGCTGTCTGGTCCGACGCGAACTAAGGATGCAGAAATGTTCCTGCTATCTGAAGGAGCGTCGTAAAAGGAACGTACCACTGTAATCTCCAAGACTGCTTGCTGGATACCGCCAAAGACTCGAGGCTTGCATGCGTGCACGCGAACACGCCCACGCGGCACATTCAATGCACTAGCCATCTCCGCACGTACTTCTGCGCTGTCATCAATGCGCGGATCCAGGAAGATTTCGCAAGGACCCGGGCGAATCACCTCGTACGTTTCTTCGTATCCCTGCACGACCTCAAGTTCCATCGCCCTGTCGCCAAATCCTCGATATCCGTCACGATCGTATGCTGATACGTAAAAGTGATAAGTACCAGGCAGGCACAGCCCCTCTGCGAATATTTCGGGTGTGCACTTTGTATGCTGACTATAGGCATGAAGAGACTCCGTCACTTCGCCATCGATGCTGTCCTTGGCCTTGGCTACACATCGTGGAAAAAAGGCAAATTTCAGATCGCCGTGGCAAGCGGCGAGCGGACTAGCGCTGTTAGCGCCAATTTCTCTCCATGAAGCTTGGCCAAACACGAAGGCGAATGGCATTTCATCGAGCGGTGGCGTGCGCCATTCAATCATCGGGCCTGTGGGACGATCGTCGACGTCTGTGATGAGAAATGAAGGCAGGTCTTCATTCCTCATTGCATCAACAGTCTCACATGGAGCATCCTCGCAGCGACCTATCGGCGAGTTGGCGGGACACCAGTGCTGTCCTTCGGCACATGGCGAGCTGATGGTGACACTTCGGAAGTCAGAGGAAAATGCGCCGGCGCTATTGAAAGCCAAGAACGAGATGTTGAATACCGTTCCAACAGGTGCCGATGTATTGACGCAACTTGAAATGCCCTTGCGCCACAGCTCGTGGCCTTGACAGCCGTAGAGCAAACATGCTTCTGGTGGACAGATCAGCAGGGTGCTCTGTAGTTCACCTTCAATCGCATCGTATGCCTGCACTCCTTGATCGCAAGGCATTAATTGCGTGGGAACCTGCTCCGCGCTGCACATCGTGTACGGCGTAAATCTCGGCACAGACACCGCGCGATCGCCGATTAGTGTGACGTTCGGTACTTGAAGCGGCACTGGAGGCTCGGCAGCTTTCTCGATAGCACCCGTGACATCGCCTTCGCACGGTACACCATCTGGTAGACAAGTCAATCCATCCATGCTTCGCACGTAACCCGCATCACACTGCACAAGCAACTTCACGACGCGCGTGACACTCACCTCACGCCCTAAGCTATCAGCCACGGTGAACGTGACGTTGTACAATCCTGGAAAGTGCTCACCGTATATAGAGCAACCGGATAGTCCATACTGCCTAAAGTTCAGTCCGCAAGCCTGAATGTAAGGAGTGAGATCGCCGTCGATATCATCATGCGCGCGTGACCCATGATCGCATATAGCTGTCACTTCCAACGCATCTGTACATTCGCTGTACCCTTGACGATCAACCTCAATGTAGGCGTCACCAATGAGCGCGATAGACGGGGCTTCGTCAAAGGCACGTGCATTGATGGAAGCTTCATCGTCGCGTTGGAACGAGGGACCTGTACTAACACAGAAATCGTCCACAGGACATGAGCCGTCCGCACATGTAGGCACACCATTGAAACACCGTGACGACACTGATATCCAGCGCTGCACTTCCACTGCTTGTACACCAGCACGGTCTACGCAGGTGTAGCGGATAACGAATGGGTCAAAGGTCGCTCGGCTTGTGTCGACTGAATCACTGCCATACACGCTCACGCGACTTGAAATGTCACCGTCCGTCTGGTCTATGCAGACAAACCCTGGTTCTTCGTATTTGTCACCTTGTGCAAGCTCCTCGCGCAGCACGAGTGTTCCGCCTTCGACGGTGTCCATTACGGCATTCGCATTCATGCTAACGAGTCGAATCAACGGTGGAATAGAATCGATCGGAGTCGATGCAGCTTGAAGAGAAGCCTTCCGGGCTTCCGGATCGATTCGTGCGACGTCCACACTGCATGAGCCGTACACGCTGCACTCCGGTTCAGACATGTCGTCGCTGACATAGATCCCTGGGCACACGTGCTCACGCACACCTGTTCGAGCAGTCACATTAGCACACACCGTAGTGTGCACGTGTACACGGCGCTGCACTTCAGCACGATTCCCGGCACGATCGACACAAACGAATGTC
This sequence comes from Pycnococcus provasolii, assembly GCA_938743325.2. NCBI lineage: Eukaryota > Viridiplantae > Chlorophyta > Pseudoscourfieldiophyceae > Pseudoscourfieldiales > Pycnococcaceae > Pycnococcus > Pycnococcus provasolii. The sequence goes on from OW568892.1 coordinate 241,189, forward strand.
AGCACGATTGGACGATTCGGAAGAGTGGGTTCGGAAGTGTCGACGATGTTTGTTGGCGGCTGCACCTCAAGAGCACCGTCCTCGCTGTCGACACATGTAGCGTTGGCGTCCTTGTAAGGGTCATTTTGGTACACGTGCACCTCGGCAAGACCCAAGAGATTTAGACGCGGTGCTTGAAAGTCTGGTGGCGGCGGTGGTGGTGGCGAGACGTATTGACGTTCGATCAGCAGGTCGGAAACATCGACAACTAGATTTGGCAAGGGTGGGGGTGGTTGAGGGGGCAACTTGTCCATTGGTGGCGGCGGACTTGGCGGCGGCGGCGAAAGCACTGGCGGTGGCGACAGGGGTTTGGGAGCGCGTGGTGGAGGTGGAGGAGATGGAGTGGAGGGGGGACGGGGTGGTGGCGCTGCGGGCGTTGGCGGAGGCGTCGGCGGACTTTCGTTGAGATAAGGTGGAGGTGGAGGTGGCGGTGGTGGGCTTGGTGGCGGCGGGCTTGGCGGTGGTGGGCTTGGCGGTGATGGGCTTGGCGGTGGAGAGGGAATGACGCTTGGTGGTGGGCTCGGCGGCGGCGGACTTGGTGGTGGGCTTGGCGGCGGTCTTGGCGGTGGCAGACTTGGTGGCGGAAGCGGCGGAGGTGGCAGAGGTGGCGGTGGGCCTGGGGGCGGGCTTGGCGGTGGTGGTGGCGGTGGAGGAGGCGGCGGCGGAGGAGGCGGAACATCGAGCGTAATGGCAAATATTGCAAAACTGGTCGCCTTGATGGTTGCAATGCAAGCTGTGCCGTCGCAGCTTGTCGATTCGATCGGAATGTTGCTTTTCCACTCCGTCGAGCCTTCATCCGGCATGACGTGTACGTATGGTACATTCGCGCTGTCAATTTGTCGTTGATAAGGAAGCCGCACGAGGATTGTATCCGGTTCAACAGGGAAGTCGTGAGGCAGCAGAGAAATGACCGGGCCAGCTAGTTTGTCGCCCAACGCGCCAGCAGCGACTGGATTTATCTCCACCTCGTACATATACATTGTTGACAAGATGGCAGTGGAAAGACGATTGACAAAAATCGAACACGGAACAATGATGGCAGCGTACTTTTTGTTTTCGACATGCGCAGCCGGAGGTTTGCCACCCAACGTAGGAACTATGGAACAGTCCGTCGACGGACCGAGCATCTTGCTCACTGCGTGCTTGTAGCGACCCACGGCACACATCGGGTCAGGCGCATAAAGTGACGGTCGTGCGATGGCAGCACTGCTGCGCAATGCTGCGCCTTCTCCCGCCTGCTCCATCAGCACGTGCCGCCGCCGGCGTCGGCCGATAAAAGAGGATAATTCCACGAACGGTAGATTGTCTCCCATTTCTCCCGCGCTAGCGCCTCTTTGTGTCGTATCTTCGTAGCCGAGCATCCCAACGAAGTTGCCACCCCAGCACCTCACACGTCCATTATTAAGGAGAGCACACGTATGCTGCTGACCCATCGTGACTTTTACTGCGTAGACACCAGTTCCAAGATCAATGGCTGGCAGATTGTCACCCATCGACCCCGCAGATGTTCCATACCACAAAGAGTTACCCTGGCCTAATCGACCGTTCCCTCCTTGCCCCCAGCATTTGAGATCGTCATTGTCCAGGATGGCGCACGTGTGTACTGCGCGAGGGTGAGAAACGATGAACTTCGCCGTGCGACCCGTGCCGAGATTGACGTAAGGCAGAGATGCAACATCTGCAGGCACGCCTGGAGATGATGGTTGCCTGGTACTGCCGTTTTCCATTCCGAGATTTCCGTTAGCTCCACTCCCCCAACACTTCACCTGATCGTTGTCGAGAATTGCGCACGCAAACTCGATGCCAACTGTGATGGACTTTGCCGTTCGACCCGTGCCCAGATCAATCACGGCCAGGTTGTCGCCCATCTCGTTTGCATTATCGCCAACATCTTGTGTGTGGTCGATGTGCGCGACGAGGCCCCGGCCCCAGCACTTCACCTGATCGGTGTTCAGAATGGCGCACACCTCCTCGTCGCCGGCGGCGATGTACTTCGCCGTAAGGCCGGTGCCGAGGTCGATCGCGGGAAGATTATCGCCCATCTCGCTCGGACCATCGCCGCGATTGTTTGTGTCGCCTTGTCCGAGCTGGCCCCTCAGAGGTCCTGAGGAATCCATTCCGCCCCAGCACTTCACGGACGCGTCGTCAAGCAGCGCGCACGTGAAGTACTTGCCGGCGGACACCTGGGTGGCTGTTCGTCCCGTGCCAAGGTCAATTGCGGGTAGGTTGTCGCCCATCTGATTTGCCGCACCACCGCGGTCAGCAGTGTCGCCTTGTCCAAGCTGACCTTCCGCGTTACGACCCCAGCACTTGACCGAGGCGTCGTCTAGTAACGCACACGTGTGGCTGTGCCCGAGGCTCATGCTCTGCACGGTGCGACCAGTTCCCACGTCCAACTCGGGCAGGTTCAAGCCCATCGTGCCTGCAGTGTCACCACGAGCGTTGGTGTCACCAAGACCAAGCCTGCCATTCCAGCCCCGACCCCAGCACTTCACCTCGTTGTCATCCATGGTGACACAGTTGTGCAACTCGCCACTGTACAGCGCAGTCGCAGAAGCAGGCGGCGGTGGCGGCGGCGGCGGCGGCGACGGCGGTGGTGGCGATGGCGGCGGTGGAGGTGGCAGCGGTGGCAGCGGTGGCGGCGGCGGCGGCGGTGGTGGTGATGGCGGAGGAGACGGTGGAGGCGACGGCGGCGGCGGCGGTGGTGGGCTGGGTGGTGGTGGCGGTGGAGGCGGCGGCGGTGGTGGCGGCGATGGTGGTGGTGGCGGAGGCGACGGCGGCGGCGGCGGCGGCGGAGGCGGTGGCGGTGGCGGAGGTGCGGGTGGTGGTGATGGAGGTGGTGGCGGTGATGGCGGTAATGGCGGCAATGGCGGCGGTGGCGGTGGCGGAGGTGATGGCGATGGTGGCGGTGAAGGAGGTGGTGGGGGGTACGGAAATCCGAGTCCATCCGCGGCTTCGCAGTACGCCAATGTCTCCTGCGCGCATGTCGACGACGTTTCGTCAAGCTGGCACGAGTCGCACGGGCATGGTACGGTGCGTATGCTCGCAGGAGGGCAGTCGAATTTGCACGTCGAAGACTGCTGCTGCAGTGTTCGGCGCCGGGACTGCGCGCTAGGTGGCGCGTCGTCGAAGCGAGGAACGGGAAGTTTGGCGGCTGCAGCTGGCGTGTCGCACGTATCCCACGTCGCGGCGTTCGTGATATGGTGCACACGTCCTGCCCCGCGCACTCCGCCCGTCACATTGTCGAGGTTGGCACGGGCCGCAGCGAGCGCCGACGCGGCGCCCTGTGCTTTGACGACGTCGGCGTCTACGAGGAATCCCTGCGTTCGTCCGGCGGAGTCGCCAGTCACGTGCAGGTACCACGTTCCAGGTTGGAGCGTCACGTCCGCCACCTTGAGGTCCCACGGCTTGTCCGCTGTACTCGACCTCTCGAACGGCTGGTCCTCTGCGTAGTAGCACAGGTCGTCCACCTTACCCGCTCGTGCCCTGAGGTCATCGCGCTTGCAGAGGTTCCACCGCGCCGTTCGACGCAGCGCGTGCTCCGCGACGCGCGTGTGCCTGAAGTCCGACGCGACGCGCACGACCGCGTGAACGGCATGTTCATCCTTTCCGCAGTCTGCGGGGCACCCTCCTGGTACTTCGTACGGCGCCTCGCAGATGCCGTCCCCGCACACCGGGTCGCGCCAAGCTCGGTCGACGAACGCGCGGCGAATGAATGATACGACGCCATCAAGCCCCAGGGACTCCTCAGTACCAAGTTTTCCTTTACCAGTCTTTCCCAGCTGCAGCACGTGAACGACGGCGGAGTGCGTGGCGAAGGCACCGAACGAGGTGGAGTGCGCGACTAAATAGAGGATGTATATGGATAATAGAAGCAGCCACGAGAGCGCCTTAAGGATACGTCTGATGGACGTAACGGAAGTGAGAAAGAGTGATTGCGCCTCGTAGAAAACGAGCGGCAAAACCAACGATGATGACGACGTGGTGCGACGACGACGACGCTGACGACGACGACGCGGACGAGGTGGTCTCTCTTCTTCTTCTTCGAAAGCTAAGCTGGAAAGGGGCACGCCATCATCATGGGGCACGCCATCATCATGGGGCACGCCATCCAACGACGACGGCGAAGGCGACGACGACATGTCAAAGGTTCCACCGAGAGGGGGAAACCTGAAATGATGAAATGCGACCGAGGGGAAGCATTCTTCTGGTACCACTAAGCTTAGGATCATTTTACCAGGCCAGAGAGTCACGCGATCGATCATTCGATCGTATAGTGTGATTTGATCCATGTGATTTCACGACCACCAAAAACGCAACGAAGTCTCGAAGCAAAATCACACGATCACATCACCCCTTGATCATCAAAGCAAGCAACTTTTTTTCTGTCGATCAGGAGGCATGGGCGGGATAGGGGCCCGTCTGGTTGGGGAGGGGCCCTTTGAGAAAACAAGCAGAGACGTCGGCATGGGGATGCACTGTTGGACAACGTTCCATGACGGCACCGCTGCGTCCACAGCTCACCGGGCGTGCAGAGGATTTCCAAAGCTTCAACTCTCGACTGCTCGCCTACTGCGAACACTACCATGTCGACGAGTGGCTTAACCGAGAGCCGCAGAATCGCCAAGAACGTGGAGTAGCTCAGCACACCAACACAAACTTCTATTTTTCACAGCTTGGACTTATTCTTCCACCTTAAGTGTGACGGCAAAGTTGGCTTAAGGTGTAAGGTGAACGGTTGGAATGGCGGTTACAGTTAGGGGGAAAAGGTCCCGGTCCCGGGGAAGGGGAAAAAGGGGGGTGACAAGGACTAGGGGATCTAACTAAATCTCCCTCCACGTCATGCCCTTCCACGTCATGACCCCAGTAGGGGTTTGCACCGCCTTGGCGCCACGCCCCAAGTCCCCAACTGGGGGTTTGCACCACACACCACCCCGTGGTGCTAAGGCGTGCATGCACTGTAAACTGCCAACAAAATTTCGTTCCTCATTTCAGCACCAACTGCGAGAAGTACAGAACGGCTCCGACCGTCTGACTATTCAAAAGAAAGGCATGGCAGCTCCGACTGCCAGGCATCGACGGCTTGTTGTTTTGTTGTTTCTGCTGCTTGTTTTTCTCCTTCTCGATCTCCTCGAGAGTTGCAGGACATGACTTCGAAAAATGCCCTGGCTTTCCGCAACGGAAGCAAATCACTTCGCTCTCGTTCTTCTTCCTCTTCTGTCCACCAGCGCCAGCACCTCCGCCGCTGCAGTTACTGTGGCCTCCGCCTGACTGAAACCTATACTCTCTTGTGAGCGTGGTCTTGACCTTAAGTGACCTTAAGACAGCCACACTGGAAGTAAGTATAAAGCAGTTATAACCACTGGTAGTGGCCGCCACTAGATATAGGTTTGGTATCCCCTCTGACTACGAATCGAGTAGACAAAGAGAAGAATGATCGATTACAAGATACTCATCGGACGAGCCCATCTAGTGGCTCGCCCACATGTGGTTGGTAAGATTTCGGCATTAGGCGGCAGGTCAGCCAGTTTGCGTCGTGACCAGCATCCGAGTTCCCAAAGTGACGTGATCTCTTCCATTTCACCGCGTACGAAATCGGCGGCGTGCGGACTGCGCAGCAGGTGAACGGTTGGAATGGCGGTTACAGTTAGGGGGAAAAGGTCCCGGTCCCGGGGAAGGGGAAAAAGGGGGGTGACAAGGACTAGGGGATCTAACTAAATCTCCCTCCACGTCAGGTGCAGCGCTTCGAGATGTTTCGTTATCTTGACTAGATACGGTCAAGATAAGGTTCCGTGAGGTCGGCTGACCACCTCCCACAACGGGAAGTTTGGTCGAGAGCTGTTTTTCACTGCGCAGTTTTACTTCGCGTTTCGGCTGTAGTCCAAAGTTTTGAAAGCGGTAAAGCGTATTCGACGTCCAGGTATGTATACTCAAAGGCTGTAAAGTTTCAAAGATATTAAGATATCAACGGCTTAGCGCAAAGCGTAGCTGAGGCTCATAACCTATGAGAATATATATTCGTTACTTAGTTGTGTTGGGGAGAAGGAAACCCTCCTGAGGGAGGTAGACAGTGTCGACCTTCCCGGAGGCCGCGTCGACTCGTTCTTGGGATTCTTATCTCCCCTGGAGCGTTGTCCAACAGTGCATCCCCATGCCGACGTCTCTGCTTGTTTTCTCAAATCCCCCCCCCCCCCCCCCCCCCCCCCCCCGCCAATCCAGATCGCTCTCCACCACGAATTCTCCCCCGGCTGCACTTTTTCCCCCCCCCCGTCCTTTTTTGCGTGGATTGTTCGCATCATTTCATCCGTTTTTTGATAATGGGTGGCGGCGGCGACAACTCGTTGCTGTCTGACAAGCTGAAAGCTCATTCGCCGTCACAAGTGAGTGATGGGTTAGTTTCACCACGTCCTACCTCCAAGCCGTTGTTGGGATCCCCTTCCGGGCCTTCTTGTTCGAAGCCCGCCAATGATGTGGTCGTGGCTCTTGGTGGTTCCTCGTCTCATTCTCATTCTCAGGAATCTCAGGAACCTCAGGAGTTGTGGCGTGTGAACCTCAATAGCGATAATGCGTTGTTTCTTCATTCTTCCATAATTTCATCCGGAGAATACAAGAGTAGTAGGAGTAGTACCACTCTTATGGATAGTAGAGGTGGTGCTTCGTCCCGTCTCGACGACGATGACGACGATGCTGCTCTTGCTGCTGCTGATGCTGCTGCTGAATCTCTGGAAGAAGATGAACCTTCGTATGCGTGGTTCACAGGAACACACCCAACGCAGTGCGCCGGATTCCTCGAAACGACAAATACCCTCACGTCACTGCCACTCCCACGCCTCGACGATCGCAAGATGACGCGACAAAAACTTATGGACTACTTCGACAACACGTGGACCATCACGGAAACGCTCTTCTTCGCACTGAAAGACGAAAGCGCATTCTACAGACCGCCGTACCACCACCTCAGACACCCGCTCATCTTCTACTACGGACACCCAGCGGCGCTCTACGTGAACAAACTGCGCGTCGCGGGAATCCTCGAGAAGCCTGTCAACGAACTGTACGAAAACATATTCGAAACTGGCGTCGACGAAATGAATTGGGATGATCTGACGAAAAATGATATGAGGTGGCCGACAATACGCGAGGTGCACGCTTACCGGTGCGAAGTGTACACGCTCGTGCGCAACGCAATCCTCGAGCACCCCGCATTCGAGTGCGGCGAACCTCATGGAAGCAGCAGCTGCTGCAAGATCGAGTGGAACAGCGACGCGTGGGCTCTCGTCATGGCATTCGAGCACGAACGCATACACATCGAGACGTCAAGCGTGCTGTTCAGAGAGCTTCCCATCGAACTCGTGCGCAGGCCGAAGTACTTTCCACCCATGCATCCCACCGTGTTGCAGACCGAGCGAAGAACGCCGGAAACCAGCTGGACGGTCGTGCCTGCCGGCAGCGTAAAAATTGGAAAGTCGCGCGACTTTCCCAGCTTTGGGTGGGACAACGAGTACGGCGAGAGAGATGTTCACGTGCCAAGCTTCCGTGTGAGCCAGCACTATGTGAGCAACGATCACTTCCTCGACTTCGTGAAGGGAGGCGGATATTCACAGCCGCAGTACTGGACGCAAGATGGGTGGAAATGGAAAACCTTTCGAAACGTCAAGTGGCCATGCTTCTGGGTGCCCAACGGCCCATCCGGCCTGCACAGGTATCACATCCGCATGATCTTCGAGGTGGTTCCGTGGAATGGAAGCCTTCCCGCGATTGTCAACGCGCACGAAGCTGCGGCGTACACCAACTGGCTCAACGAGAAAGAGAATCTGCCGCTGCACGCGCTGTCCAGCTATCGCCTGCCCACCGAGTCGGAGCTCGCGCGCATTCGCCATGCCGGTGCCGAGCAATTCGCATCGGAGATGGGCGCTTCCGAAGCTCGGAGTGTGCCACCGCTGCCCACGGACGCGCTCGTCGCGCGAGATGCCGTGATGCACCTGACGGGACAACAATTCCACAGCCGCCTCAAGCAGAACCGGAATCTCGCCTTCAGCAGCGAATGTTCGGTGGACGCGTCGCGGCCCACAAATGCTCCAGGAGAGGGCGGCGGGCCGGTGTACGACATTCAGGGCAACGTCTGGCAGTGGTGCCTAGACTGGTTTGCGGCGCTACCCGGGTTCCGCGTGCACAGGCTCTACGACGACTTCAGCACGCCGTGCTTCGACGGACAGCACAACTGCATTTCCGGAGGTTCGTTCGCGAGCACGGGTGACGAGGCTTCGGTGTACGCTCGATTCCACTTCCGCCCACACTTCTACCAGCACGCTGGATTTCGCATTGCTCGCAGCGAGGCAGCTTTCGTTGACGATGCCGCAGATGTGCGTGAGATTCCTCTAACCCACGTTAACTCGCCGCCGCCGCATGCGTCGGGATGGGATCCACGTCGCACGGCGACGAATGGAATCGGCCTGAAGCGCATGAGGCGAAGCGAGGCTGGCAGCGATGGCGAGATGTCTTGGGAAGAGGTGGCTGAATGTGATGCCGGCGTCGCGCTGCCAGCTCTACGCACAGGATATGCGAGCATGACTGAGGATCGTATGCTGCAGATGCACTACGGAACGTGCGGGCAAGCTGCTAGCGCGCTGTTAGGATCAGGCGGATCTTTCCCTCGCATTCTTGCGGAGCATGCCACAGCTGCCGCAGCGCGTGTCTGCACTGGAACCTCGCGTGCGCTTGAGGTTGGTTGCACAGTTGGTGGCGGCACATTTGCGCTTGCTAGCATGGGTGCATTTGGTTCCGTCATTGGCGTCGATGGCGATGCGTCTTGCATTTCAACGGCACAACGCATCGCGGAAACGGGCGAGCTGAGCTTCACAGAGCGTCTCGAAGGCGAGCTCGTGGAAAGGCACGCCATCGCACTCAACGCCGACAAGTCGACACGATCGCGATGCTCGTTCCGCGTGATGGATCCTTGTGGCTTGAGTCCTGAGCTCGGCGCCTTTGACGTTGTCGTGGTGAACAATGTGCTGAGCCGCGTGGTGTCGCCGAAGAGCGTCCTTGGGCGCATGGGATCTGCGCGCGGCCTTGTTGCCGTCGGCGGCGTGTGCGTGGTTGCGGATACGTTTGACTGGCAAGATGAGCTGACGCCTCGCGACAGCTGGCTGGGTGGTCGTCGCGATGATGGGCAAAGCAGCCGCGCGAGCGTTGCCAAGATCATGTCAGATAGCGGCTTCGAGCTTGTCGATGAGTGCGAGCTTCCCATGGTGCTTCCCGTGACGTCGCGATGCGTGGAGATGCACGCGCCGTGCGTGAGCACGTGGGTGCGTCGATCTTGATAAACTTATCAATTATCGTAGTAGTGGTATATCAACAAGTAAATGAGTATACTAATAGTAGTCTTACAGTAATTAACCCTCTTCATAGTAGTACAGTACGACGCGCAATGCGTCTACCATGTTATAAGCTTTTCATGACGACGGCCTCAGCGACGAAGACGACGACGGCCTCAGCGACGACGACGACGGCGTCCGTCTTTTTTTCTTTTAAAAAAAAGAAATCTTCTTACACGTGTATCTTAGTTGTTGTTAAATAATTAGCTCAGAACTCGCTCGCCTGCACCACCTGCTGCGCGCTCTCCTGGCGACGACTCTGCATCGCAAGCATCGCGACGCGGTCGAGCTCGCCCAAAACACCCTGCACGTCGCCGTGCGGGTCGCTGCCGTTCGGATCGATGCCCACGACGACGTGATTCAACTGGCCCAAAGCACCAGGCAACGAAATGGACGCGTCAGGAGCAACCGAACCAACGCTCACGCCAACAACCAAGCACAGGCTCGGGTGCATGTTCACGCTCGCCATGATCGTCTCGTACATCTCACTCAACTCCTTCAGGCTCGAGTTTGCCTGCTCCGCGCGTATCGTGTTGTGTTGTGTCGTGTTGTTAAGGTTTGGCGTGTTAGAAACTGTCCAAGAAAAAGCTCAAAACCTGACCACGCAAAAGACGCCCAACCGGGAGCTTCAGACGTACCTTTCTCGCGTCATAAACCAGCACGAGTCCAATGGCGTGTACTGCAAAGACGGGTGCGAGCCTGTGAAAGCTCTCGCCACCACCGGTATCCCAGAGCTGGATGGAGAGCGAGGTTCCGTTGAGGTTGCGCAGCACTTCCTGCACGCGGCAACCGGCGGTGGGCGCGTGCGTTCCGCGTCCGGGGATGGGTCCGAGGGCCTGCTCGGCGAGCGCCTTGCACAGCACCGTCTTGCCCGAGCCCGAGGGGCCGAACACCGCCATCTTGTACACCATGGCTGCGAATGGAGGGAACGAGCCGCGGCCGGGAGAAGGCGAGGCAGTCAGTCGCCCCAGGAAAAAAGAGAGGGAAACGGAAACTCAAACTCTTACCTAACCCTAACCCTAACCCTCCCTTTTTTTGTCGTATTCGTCGTCGGCGCGTCGGCGCACGTGCCCAAGGCCGCCGCCAGGCTCGGCGTTGAGGAGGAAGGGAGCGGAAGCCGTGCGCACAGGGCGTCCGTCAAGGACACCCGGTAGCAGCACCATCACAAATTCCGCGAGCAAGCCGCGCTCGCGCAGCACCTAGCGCCCACGTACCACGTCTACTTCTTGGACAGCGGCCTCCGGAGGCCTCAGGAGGCCGCGCTTTTGGCGAGGCCTCCTGAGGCCTCCTGAGGCCTCCGGAGGCCTCCGGAGGGGTCTGAGGGGTCTGAGGCCTCCTGAGGCCTCCGGAGGGGTCCGGAGGGGTCCGGAGGGGTCTTGAGGCCTCCTGAGGCCTCCGGAGGGGTCGGAGCGGGGGGGGGGGGGGGGGTGTTGGTTGCCCAACTGGTGTTACACGCCACCTTCTTACATTTCCACGTACTCGTTATCCACAAATACTCCTTGCCCATCTTTGTTCACATTCTCCAACGGAGCCCTCTTCTCGAGTGCCTGTGTTGTAATCACATCGTATGCCTCTTCCCCAGTCATAAACGTGAATGTTGCCCCTTTGAAGTGTTTCATGACTTCTTGCTTGTCATCACCTAGCTTGTTGAACCACTCGTCGGATACCTTCCTGAGCCACCTCACATACACCATGTCAAACGTCACTCGCTTTTCGAAATTCCCCTCTTCGGTGGCCGGTTGAGGCAGGAGCAGCAGCCAGCGATGTTCGTTGAGGATGAAGCAGCTCCTCTTCTTCGGCAGACGTGGCCGGTTGAGGCAGCAGCAGCAGCCAGCGATGTTCGTTGAGGATGAAGCAGCTCCTCTTCTTCGGCAGACGTGGCCGGTTGAGGCAGCAGCAGCAGCAGCCAGCGATGTTCCTTGAGGATGAAGCAGCTCCTCTTCTTCGGCAGACGTGGCCGGTTGAGGCAGCAACAGCAGCCAGCAGCCAGCGAAGGCGAGCGAGTTCCCTTGAGAATGAGGAGTGAAGGCGAGCTCCGTTAAGACGAGGCCGGCCCCGGCCTACTCGGACGTGTCTGTGTTGACGCGTTTCAAGTTGAGGAGGGAAAGAGGTCAACGCGAAAGGCGGCTACATGGGTCCCCATGGGCCCTCAAGGGGCCGCATGGGGCCTCGTGGGGCCGTAAACGGCCGCGTGAGGCCCCAAGAGGCCCCAAGAGGCCTCAGACCCCTCCAAGGGTCAGAGGGGATACCCGATGGAGAGGGACCCCTCAGACCCCTCTAGAGGCCTCACGCGGCCACAGACCCCTCAAGAGGCCGCGTGAGGCCTCACGCGGCCTCTTGCGGCCTCACGCGGCCTCACGCGGCTTCTGGAAGTACGCCGCGCCCGCGTGAGGCCGCTGTCGAAGAAGTAGACGCACGTGCGTGGCACGTGGTGGCATGTTGTGCCGAGAATGAATGGATGCTTCCACATCACCTCCTCAATGGTGAAGCTGTGCTTTTCCGCCAGCTCCGTTCGCGCCATCTTGTATGCAGGAGCGAAGAGCTTCTCGACGTGCAACAGGATTGTTGTAACAGTTGTATGCTCTCTAGCGCCGCCGCGACGGCCTCCCGCTTGACTTACAGAATCTGAACCAAGAAGGATGGAAGAGCTAGGCGCTTGCGCAGTTGCGGCGCCTCGGCGCCCGCCCCTTGCTCGAACTGCTCCTCGAGACAAAGCAAACGTCCCGAGGGAACTTTTCTCCGACGCCATTGAAGTTTTGCGCTGGCCAACGGGACGAAAGTTCGAGTGATAAAATTCTGGTTCAATGTCCGGACCGGGATCCCGCATGTTCCAAAAATCACATGGACAAGGGGAATGGTTCTACAGCGGATCCCCGTATTCCAACTGGGATTACCCCACCTGCTTTTCCCCACCACAAACGCGTGTCACACGTGATCAAACAAAAATAAATGTCCGCCTCATCGCACTCGGCCTATGGCCATGTGTGTCGCTCGCACACGCGCTCCTCATCTTCAGCCTCAGCCTCCCACTCCTCTCAGGCTCAGGGTCAATATCGTCGTCATGGTCGTCGTCATCGTCGAATCAGTCCGCACACTTATTTAAGAAGAAGTTGGGGGCATACAACAAGAAGATCCTTTGAGGTGTCGTCGTCGTCGGCGGCGGCGGCGGCGTCGTCGTGCTCGTGCTTGTTATCACCTCCTTCTCCGATTTCGGTTTCGACTTCGACTTCGATGATGATGTGCCCTGATGATGGTGATGATGACGATGTTAGCGTTTGTGTGCTTACCAACAAGCTCAACATAATGAAAGGGAGACGCCGCTTGCTCGTCGCACTTTTCACGACAACCTCGGCCACCGCAGCAGCACTCACAAGTCCCACACGGCCGTTCTCAGCCAACGCAGCTGACTTGTCGTTGAGCGAACGCATGCGCGCGCCAAAGTCGCTCGTCAAGCCTGTCGTCGTCGGCGCGAGACCCAAGATGACGGCATTCCCAGACTGGCTCGAAGGAACGTGGCAAGTGCAAGCGAACTTTGACGGGTACGCATTCCCAAACCAGAAGCTCTTCGACATGCAAACGTTGCTTCGCGACCGAGACGTGCCTGGATTCACCAAAGCGTCTCTATGCTGGCTTGCCGACGTGGGACTGAGCCCGGCGTCGTACCAGGTGCGCTTCACCCGTGACGACAAATCTGGAAACGTCTATGAGGATAGAAATTTTAATATCGTATCACTGCTCGACGGATATCTTGACGCATCGAACGACAAAAGTGTTGTGGAAGAGATGGAGTACTCACCTACTGATAACGTGAATCGCGCCACACTTCGTCTACGCAGCGGTGTCGTCGGAAGCGTGGAGCGCATCGAGCTATTCACCAATAGCCGAGAGTACGAGCAGGGCAACAACGACGATTTCTACGCCGCAGAATCCTTTCGCCAAGTCAACCTTGGCTACTCCGCGCAGGGATACGGGCGTTCGGCAGTTACCAACTACGACTACACGTGTGTTTGGAACTATACTCGGCAGCAGGATGACGCAAACACAGCGAGCGGCTCGCTCGTCGTCGCAGCATATTTGCAAAGCAATGATGCTGAGCGCTTCACCGCTCGCGCAGGAAGCAGCGTTCCCCAAGTGAACAATCTGCTGCAGGCGTCGACGGCACCTTGCGTTGTCTACCAAACGTCGTTCAAGATGACCAAGATGGATCGCCTCAACTAAATCCGAATGAATCAATGTAAAGTAAATGCGTACTAAGATTTTATCGGTTTGTACTGTACCTTCCTCGAACCATATTTGCAAATTTCCGAGAAAATAAATAGGTCGAGAGAAAAAAAAAGTCCCTGTGGGATCCCGCTCTGACACAGAACTTTTTCAGTCGGCGCCATTTTTATGTTTCACTTCACTATGACTGGGTTCCAACACGTTGGGTAATTCTCCACCCGGCACGGCGGCACCAGCGAGCTTGCTTCTAACCCTTGCGTTCCCAGAATCCAGGCAGGCCAGGCCAGGGAGGGAGGAGGAAATACTGTAGGACAACGTCGGATCCCCCGGGGGAACAACAACAGCCTACCACTAGAAAGGGCTATTGGACTCCTCAGGACCCCGTGACCCGGCCGGAAGTTGTCCAGAGGAGGATAATCCAATCCCATATCAGAAATCGCGATCGTCATCAAGTTATGGCGTCGCCGTCATCTATCTTCATCGTCTTATATTCCGTCTTCATCCGCCTCAAGCAAACGCAACGCCGGCTCGTTGCTTGTTTTTATGAATTTGGGAATGTGCAGTGGCCTCTCGTGAAAGACTCAATAAAGGCCGCATACAGAGACCCGCGAAAGGTGAGCCGGAAGTCGATGTTCGCGCTCGCGGCCGTCATCAGTTTTGCTCTGCTCGCAATCACTCTGTTATCTGAAAGTGCAAGCGCAAGCGGAAATAAGAACGCATGGCGAAAGTGGCGTGAAGCCGACGACGACACAGCAGGATTTACAGCGTTGACGGACGAAGGCGTCGGCGCGGGCGTGCGCGCGCGCGCGGCGACCAACGCGACGCGGGCGCCTAAGAAGGTCTCGAACCGTCTCGCCAGGGACCGTGCCATGCGTGCTGTGAACGCAGCAGGAGCAGCAGCCACAAGACAAAGCCATGCCAAGTGGAACTATGTCGCGTTTCGGAACAAAACGGGATCCACGGGCCTGCGTGCCGACGAGTGGGAGGTTAAGGTCGCCAACCCGTGCTCACTATTGTCGCTCACCAAAACAACGGGCGATATCGAGCTTGACGTTGCGCGCGACATGGTGAGTGCGAAAGGTGGCGAACGATACAAGCAGCTGCAGCGCGTCGCCAGGTTGATCCCAATCAAGGTTGACAACTCGAAGCCTGTCTTGAGGCACATGAGCAAACTCGAGGCGGCGCTGCTGCCCAACAGCGCCCTCGTCAATGCAACGGGCATCAGCCGGTCTTATTTTCACACCGAAACGGGTGATAGCGTGACTGAGCGTGCCTTGACCAGCGTCGTCGCGCTTGACGTGTCCAAGCAGAGCGCTCACGCGCTGAACGTGCGCTACACCGTGCTCAGTTGGAGAGGGCGCAGCTCATTTCGGGGAAGTCCAAAGCTTTCGCTTATGCTCGTGGAGACGGCGAACCCGCAGGGCTGGTACACGCACAGTACAAGGGGCCTCAACCGGCGCATCACGGACGCCGCGACGCCGTTTCCAGACCGCGTCGCGTTCAGCGGATCAGGGTACGGCGTGTGGCTGCGGCGGCAGAAGGGGTGCATCGATGGGACCATCAAGCAGATTGGGAACGGCATGCTCCAAATAGATTCGCTCTGCCCAATCATGCACATCGTCTTCTTCGCCACCTCTACCGGCCTCGCAGATGCGTTCAACGTGCACGCGGAGCTTGTCGAGGGCCGCGCGCAGCTGGAGACAAAGTCGTGCGACGCCATTTCTGGCGCGGTGTCGAGGCAGCTGGCCGCCAAGGCGGAGCCTGCGATCGAGAATAGTTGGAAGCGCGTCTTTCGCAGCGCCGCGACAGGAAATCTGTACCATATGCTTCGGCGCAACGATTACGATTACACCAGCATGAATCGCGAGTTGCACTGGCTGTCTGAGCTTACCACAATTGAGGATGCACCAGTGCCCGAGTTCGTGGGGTCGTGCTGCAATGCGCACCATCGCGTGGGTGGCGGACTATCTGGCCCGCTGTGGGTGACGCGCATAAAGGGCATGGGCACAACGTGGTACCGTCCCAAGTGCAGCGAGCATCAGCGACTGACCGCGATTACAAAGTTCATCACGTGGCTCCGCGAGGGGTTTTCTGGCGGGCGCTTGTACTTTGCGAGCCTTAGCGAGATGCGCGGGCATGACAAGCATGAGGTGGCCTACAACGACGAGGTCATATGGATCAACTGTGAATTGTATCTTCACGGATTCACGAATTTGCGTCTGTACGCGGGGCGCAACGCGAATGCAAAGACAGAGGCAAACTACCGAGACTCGTCAGACCTCTTCGATGCACAGCAAGGAGATGGCGATACTGCCGCGTCGTCGCCGACGGCCACCACAAAGGCGCCGGCTGCAGCAGCTGCAACGCCTCGATCGAATGCTGCCGCTACAAAGCGCACAACCACAAGTGGTGGACGTGTAGTGGGTGGCAATCTAGCTGGGCGTGGGAGGCGCATGCTGGCGAAGAAGAAAGGCGGGTCGGTGTTTGTTGCGCCCATCCTACCGGATGGCGAAGACTCGTCGTCGTCGTCGTCGTCGTCTATGGATGGAAATGATGTCGCTGATGGAGAGGAACTTCTCACGGCGGAGGTTGCGGAGTCGTACAAGACTGACGACGCAGCTTCTGGCTCTGAGACGGATGGCGACGAGGCTGCCTCGATGGAGGAAAGCCTTTTGAATTCCGACATCGAAGGTGGTTCCTGGCTGAATGGCGCGGATACTTTCAATGTGGCTGCTGCGGATGTCAGCAGCGACGAGCTGTCGCATTTGTCTTCTGGAAATGATACCGCATCGGACATGGCTGCACCGTCTCCCAAGCGATCTGCAAGACCGGTACGCCGCGAGAAGGCGGATGCTTGCCGTCTACCGGTCAACTGCATGTGCGGCACTTGTACGCATAAGGGTGGCATGACAGCCATGGAGCCACTGCCGTGTTCGGATCGCGAGGAATCGCGGTACGCGTCTGAGCGTAGCTACCGAGCACTAGCTTTGCTTTTGCGGCATCCAGAACAGTTCCACCAAGCACTGCAAGTATTACACGGAAAGATCTTGCACAAAGCTCCGGCCCCTCCCCCTCCTCATCGTAAGGTGGATCGCGAGGCTGATGCAGAGAAAAGGGCGGCAAGCTCGGCTGTCGGCCAAGCACTCGAGGCTATGTCGAAGCGTGAGGAGGGGAATGAAAATGAGGATGACAGCGAAGAGGAGGAGGGTGCGGAGAAGGGGGAGCACGAAGACGATTCTGGGAATGAGGAGGAGCAAGACGAGCAGGAGGAGGAGCAGCACGAGGAGGAGCCGGAGGAGAGGAGCGGCAAGAAGGATTCATCATCATCATCTTCTTCTTCTTCCCATGAAGCCTCCGATTTGGATATGCCCGACGACATCGTTCAATAGACCATTCTAATATTGGAATCACGGTTGTGATACTGAGGTAGCTACCTGGAGTGTTACCTGTGGACCAACAACCTCGTTGTAATAAAATTATTTATGTAAAAAATCACATACTGTTGACACACGTGGTTACTGAACGTATCACTTTCCACCTCGCGGAGATATGGAGGCAGAATGCGAGGAAGATGGCATCGTGAGCATCTCATTTAGCAAGCCATTCGAGCGCCAAATGGGACCTGACGCATCATGCATGCCGAGCAAGTCCATCACACCAGCAGCACTCTCGCGAAGATCGCGTACCGCCTGCGACGCGTCGATGAGATGATTGATGGGCTCCGACACTTGAGGTGAAGGGGCGGCCTCGGCAGCCGGAGACTTCGCAGTAGCAGCGGTGGTGGCGGTGGCGGCAGGAGACGATGGCGTTGCAACGGTGGTTGCGGTTGCGGTTGCGGTTGCGGTTGCGTTTGCGGTTGCGGCCGATGCGGATGAGGCTGCCCGGCGTGCCGCTGCACCATTGCTGCCACGTGCGGCGACGGATGGCGACGATCGACTCGTTATTGTAAGCGCCGGTGCTGTGTCACTTGTGCGTGCTCGTTGTGCCGCCGCACGTCCCAAGGCCATCTCCTCGCGCCACGACGACCTCTCGTTCCTCACCTCAGATTCGCCTGCGTAGTCTACAGACGCGGCTGCGGCTGCCGCCGTCTGCGGGATGAGCGCGCTGCGTTTCCCACCAGGCGCACTCTGAGCTCGTCTTACGGGTGCCGTGAAGGCGGTACCTCTCACCCCGCCAAACGATGCAGCACCCGATGGGGTATTCGTGCGACGTGCGGCTGCGACGCCCGTTCCCACAGCGGCGCTGGTGGTTCGCCGCTCCGCACTTCGTCTCATGGACACCGCGCCTCCGTACGTCTTTCGCGCGGCACGGTCACTTGACACGGTGGGCAGGCTTGTTGTGGACGTCGACGCGCGTGGCGCGAATCCGCTGAGAAGTTCTGTGGAGACGGAGGAGCTTCCCCACGCGGCGACTGGCATGCTTGGCGGCGACGACGCGCCGTACCCGTCGTCGAGGATGCCTGCTCTGTGTCTCGGTTCCGCGGTTCGCGGCCTTTGGTTTGTTATTTGTGACGCCGATCTCGTCTGGCTCATAAGTTGTCTCGTCGTCGTCGTCGTCGTCGTCGTGTTCGTCAGTCCGCTCCTCACGCCGTGTCTCTGCGTGTGTATGCGTGCGCTGACCACCTTTTTGAGCGCCTCTTCCGCCGCCGCGACGTGCGAGTTTGAGTTTGGCGACGACGACGCGCTTGCTGTGTTTGTGTTTGTGCGTGACTTCAACTTCGCGCCTGCGATACGTCCCAGCGTTGACCTTCCGTGTGCGTGATAGGTTCCTGCCAGGCTTGATATGGCGACAGGCGCTTGGAGCGCGGATCCGACGCCGACTCCCAGCAAGTGTCTGGGCGTCGGTCCGTGAGTCGACTTTGCGTTTGACACGAAGTGTTGTTTGGGAACGACCACCTGCACGCCGTCGCTTATGGCGATGCGGTTCCTACCCGCCGCATGTTCGCCACCACCACCTATATTAGTAGCAGCAGCTGTCATCATGTGTTGTTGTTGTTGTTGTTGTTGTTGTCCATTAGCACCATTAGCACCACCATGCGCATGCATGGATGTCGAAGACGTGAACCGAGAATGAGTCAGTCTATTATCCTGTAGTAATAGTCCTCCTGAGGCCCGGCCGCGACTCACTCCACCTGCTGAGTGACTACTCATGAGCCAATGTCGTGCCAAAGAAACCAAATCAACCAAATGAAATAACAGAAAGTGTCTTCAGATAACACAGCTCAGTCAACGAGTACTGCGAGTACTGGGTACCACGTGTATGTGTATGTGTATGTCACAGCTTGCTCAAGACAAAACGACTTCAAAGACGAGCTGACTGGCACCTTTTATGTAACTTACCTGCGTTTCTTAGCAAACCACTTCTTTCAAACTTCTAACCTGTAGGCTGTTTCTTAAGTACCACTTCTTTCAGAAACGGACTTAACAAAACGGCTGTTGCTTAACAAAACGACGGTTGCTTAACAGCTTAACACAGCTTACCACTTCACTTCAGCAGCTTATTAACACTTCAGCAGCTTACCACTTCCCTTCAGCAGCTTAAGAATACCACAGCTTACCACCTTAACACAACCACTTAAGGTGACCTTACAATAAGCTGAAATAAAGTAAACTTCGCGAGAAACCAAACAAAACGTTGGGGCGAGAAACGTGGGTCCCGTGAGGGGTCCCGTGGGTGCCGTCGATACGTAAGTTTAAGGGAGTCCACGAGACGACCCTGAATTCACGCGACAGCTTGAAGCGTCCTACCTCGTACGATAATAAAAAATCAGCGTTTGTACTGTCGTCGTGGTTTCCACCTACTGTCTGACAGGATCATTTCCACCTACTTCTACGATAGACTAGAGAGCTCAGGACTGTGGTTTCGGTCAAACAAGTCAATTGAGGGCATTTTCCTCACACAAACGCTCTCCATGGTGGAAACCGATCATCAGGACGCGGCTGGTGCTCCTCCCTCCCTCCTCAGGCTCAGGTGTCAGGAAAGGCGACTCCTTCTTCGCCTTCGACTGGGTGAAGACTGGGCTGGGAAGGAAGGAGCTGGAAGCAATCGGAAAGTTTAACAACGACCCCTAGTCTATTGTAGGGTTAGGGTTAGGGTTAAACTTTACTGGGTTAGGATAACTCATAACTTTGTAGGTTCGTGGGGGGATCCACGGTTGGTTCTGGGTACGACTCATACGGATCTGATCCACGGATCGTTGATGGTTGGTGGATGGCTGGGATCCCCCATTGCTCGTAGTTTTGTGCTGTATTAGCCCGTGTACTGTAAAAGTCGCAGACATAAGTCGCCAATATAGTCTAATAATACCTTTCATTTCATCGGTGTACTGTACTGTGTTTCTCCCACCTATCGGCCAGCCTGATCTAACTTCTACCCGGCAGCCCCCCAGGACGAAGGTATCAGCCTTCGTGGTTTCGCCGTGGTTTCGTCCAGATGTTTCGTCCGCCGTCCGGCGAGGAACTGGTCACTCACTGATCAGGTAAACTTACATTTACCGTACTGTACCAGCAATGCTGATAAACTTTACAGTAAAGGTTCACCAAAGGACAGGTCCACGGACTCCCGGGTTACAAGTTTTATAAACCAACCGAACGAAACCACCGGTATCTTACAGGTAAAGGTAAAGGTTTTTAACACAAGGCCATACAGTGTATGTACCGGCCAGGCCAACGTCGAATGTTCCTGTAAACTTTTACCAACTTTTATTTACCACGACACGATTATAAGGCCATCCCTCGGGACCCTGAGAGCTCACTCAGGGGTTGATATCACTCTCTTACAGTACGATACAACGTTTTTATCATACCTTTAGTGCAAGTGCGCTTAAGGCCAAGTGCTTGCTTAAGGCGGCCAAGTGCTTGGTAAGGCGGCTTAAGGCGGCTTGTTAAGGCGGCCAAGTGCTTGTTAAGGGACCTTGTCGTCGTCTTAATAACAAGTTCGTAAAGTAAGGTAAGGTATGTCTTCGCCGCCGCCGCCGTCGTCGCGTGTCTTGTCGGCGTCAGCTGGAGCTTCCGTTGGAGGAGGAGGGGCGTCTTCAGGGTCTTCTTCGTCGCCTTCAGGGTCGCCTTCAGGGTCATTGATGTCGGGAGGAACCACCACCACCACGTCGCCCACGTCGCCTTCTTCATCCTCGAGTCCTGGTGAGCCTCCATCTGCTGATGCCTCCAACTCGGTGGTGAAAAGAAGGAGCAGCCTCTCGACGCCGCGAGGTGCGCCGTTAAACTCGGATAATCTCGGTGGCGAACAGTTCGCCAAGGCGCACGACGCGTACAAGGAACTCAGGCGCGCGTATCATAATCATAATCAGAATGCGGGGAAAAATACGCAGAGTCATCGTCATCGTCATAATGAAACGTCTTCATCGCCGGAGTCCATGAACAAGAAGGTGCAGATGAAACAGAACCAGGACGAGTTCATTCGCAAGAGAAAAGAAAATGGACAAGAACAGGAACAGACTCATGACGACGACGACGCCAACTTCGGAACGCGGTCGCTGTCAAAACCAAGCGACTTTCCTTGGTTCCCAGAACCGCTGCTGCGAAACGCACACACAGAATACGAACTTGTGAGCGACCAGCCCATGTCGCAGATGGACATTCCTGGAAGAATGGGACTGACGTCGTATCTCGGGCCGGCGCCATTCCCAACTGACGTGCTGCCCGCGTCGCCGGACGAAATTGCCACCGCCACAGGACACTTCCGCAGGCTCGTCGCCAAGGGCGGGTTCGGAAACGTGTACTACGCCAAGGGTTTGCGAGGTAGGTATGCCGCCGTGAAGGTGTCGCACGCTAGAAACGACGACGATGACGCAAAAAGTGAGTTCTGGAAAGAAGTGGAAGTGCTCAAGCAGTGCCGAGGATGCGAGCACGTCGCGCAGCTCATGTCGTACGGATATGCCTTCGTCGACGGGGAGAAGCGGCTCGCGCTCGCGTACCCGTGGTTCGACCGAGGCGACCTCTCGACGCGACTTCACCGCAGAGGCGAGTGGCCCGTGCTGACGGCGGAGGAGAGGCACACCGCCGTGACGTGCACAGCCATGGGACTCGAGGCGATGCACAGGCGGTTCTACGCGCACATGGACGTCAGCGCGAAGAACGTGCTGCTCCGCGCATCCGACAGGTCGGCGTGCGGCCTCGAGGCTGTGCTCGCTGACCCGGGGCAGGCCATCATGTTCCCGGGGGGCCGGTGCAGCTACAGCCACTTTGGCAACCACGGCACGTCCGCGACGCCCGCCAACGCCGGCGAGTATCGCAACGACGCGCAGGAGAGATTCCTTGGGCGCACGCGTGCGGGTGCGGCGTGCAAGCTTCCGAACATCCCCGATCCTGACGAGACTGCTGACGCCGACCTTGCCTCTGATCCGGCGGATGCACCTGCACTCGCACCCGCACGTGAATCGTCCCTACCTGCGTCGCCGTCACGCAAGCCACAGCATTTGACAATCGCGAAAAAGCCGCTACGCGTTCCCAAAGCTACCGCTGGATACGCCGCACCGGAGCTATACATCCTCGAGGTGGACGCCATGTGCAGAATCACGGATGACGCGTTGAACTGCTCAGAAGAGCAGCTCGCATACGTCTGGGATTCGAAGCCGCCAGCTATTATCCTACCGCTCTACCACCCCGCGTGGTGTGATTCGTTCAGCCTTGGCGTGCTTGTGCTCGAGGTGATGACGGGTAACCTTCCCGCGCACCCTGCGCACGCAATGCTTAAGCGTGATGCAAGGCCGAGTTTGGCAGGCGAAGTGCCTGGCCCAGCATTTGCTCACAATGCACGCCGAGTTCTGCTTGACCACGATGGATCGTTGATTGAAGGAAGCTGGGACGAGCTTGTGGATGCCGACATCGCCTCGGAACTTGGACCTGCCATGCGCAAGAGCCTCGCGCTTGTCGGAACCGCGGGTACGCATCCTGATGCACGAATGCGTATGCACGTCAGCGACGCCGCCGCGGTGCTCCGCAGTGGCTTCAACGCATTCCGGTCTGTACGCGACGTTTCAGGTGTGCTGGAGGGCACTTTAGTGGAAGGCACTCTTCACGAGAATCGCGTCACCGAGACGCGCTACGTGGGAGGATACGGGCTCACAGATTCTCTCGGCCTGATTTCGACAACAACGGCGGAGCTTCTTGATCGCGGCAACGCGGCTGGACGTGCGGGTGGCGACTTTCACCATCGACACCGCTTCCACGAAAGATCTCCGTTCGAGGGCAGCCCTGGCGGGATTAACATGGAGAAATTCTCAAAGTTCGACGAGCTACGAGCTCTGACGCCGAGATGGTTGCTCGACTGGGAATACTTCCGGGATGTCGACCTTGGGTTCTGTGGCAGAGGTGGGGCTCCGAAGGTGGTACACGCGCCAAGGAACAGCAACGAAGCTTCGGTGAGGGGCAAGGAGAAATATGACAAGGAAGTGGGCAACAAAGCGAAGAGCCCGCAAGAGGGAGCGGTGGAGCCATCACCGCAGCCCGAAAAAGAGGCGCATTCGAGAATAGCGCGTGGGACAAGGTACCGGGTTCAGACGCCGCCGTCACCACCGACACCAGCACCGTCGCCGCCACCTCAGCGTGCGAAATCCCCGCCCCCGGCAGAAGATCCCATCATGGCCATGCGACGGATTGAGGAGGATACGAGGTGGCGCATTGCGTACGGTAAGCTCGAGGCCTTCTTCGTCCGGCACGGTCACCTTCACGTGCCACGTGGCTTCCCAGGCATGGAGGATCTTGCTGACTGGCTCGAGAGACAGTGCATGCTTGGCGCATCAGGCGAGCTGTCAGAAGATCGAATGGCGCGACTACTTATCCTGGGTGTCAGCATCGGTGACGACACAATGTATCCGGGGACACCGGATCCATACGGCGTGGACGGAGCCCTAAAGGAAGATGACTCCGTGTTGACCGACCAGTCATTACGACCCCCAAGCCCCTTTTTGAGTGGCTCGGCTCTTGCGAAAGTGGCTGCGAGCCAAATGCAAATCCCAATAGCAGCCGGGGCTAAGGGAAAGGTGATGCTTGCCGGCGAGACGAAGCGGTCAAGTGCCGGTTTACCGAGAATCGGTGTTGCATCCCCGAGTGCCAGGCCACCGCGCTCGAGCAGCGGACTCCCACAGCTGCACTTACCTTCACCAACACCCGCACGAGGCCCGATTACGCACGTCATTCCGAGCATGCCCGGTGACGAGCGTGCACCACCCCCGCTTCCCACCATGCACCGTGGGGTTGGAATCGGGCGTCCTGATCGCAACACCTTTGAGTCGGTTAATCTCGAGCACGGTTACTACACTGACACGTCGTGGCAGCAGCCTGCGGCACCTGAGCTGCCTGTGCCTGATCTTGATCCTGAGCCTGAGCCTTTGCCAGCGGCGGAGACGGCAATCGAAGCCGACGGTGACAATGCCATTGCCGGTGACTCGACATTAGAGGCGGCTGCGGCTGATGCCAACGCGTCATCATCTCCTGGTCGTGCTGCATCGTCTCCTCGTCCGCGTCGCTTGCCGGCGGAGCATGAATACTCAGATATTCCACAGGAGAGGCACTACGTCGCAAAGACACGCCACGGGAGAGCGGTGCAGATCACCATGATTGACCACCCGCCACCTTTGGATTCGAATGCAAAGTCGAAGTTGAATTGGCGCGCGGTGCCCCCGCTGCTCATTATGGGCGACACGTACGACAGCAAAAAGTTTATGGCAAGTTCGAGCATGTCGAGACGAAGCGGGAGTGCAGACCAAGCTTCGATGAAGGTGGTCAAGGTGAAGAAGTCACCTCGCGTTCCTGGTCCCGATGCTCGCAAGCCAAGCTACGAGTCGGCGGCAATGACAGACTACGAGAAGAGCAACCCTCCTACGAGGCAAAGCACGCCGAAGACGCCAAGAAGTCGTCGCAGCGCGCGCTCGGCAAGTTCGGCGAGCCAGAGCGGCGCGGCTGCCGGGTCGAGCATAATCGTGGAAACGGACATACAGGTGCCGACGACGGTGGAAGGCTGGTCGACGGACGGGGCAAGTTGAACACTTCATGTAAAAGAGTCCTGAACAATACAAGAACGCTACGATAGCCCTTTCCAGATCCCCGGGTACTGTACGGTAGATTAGATTATTAGATTAGGGTGTAGGGTTACGCTCCACTGGTCGCAGATCGTCAACCCTTAAGAAGTTTTATCCAGAGTGGAGTGGAGTAGTTTGCGACGAACAAACATCCGCCACAAACACTCGTTCCAAGCATGGCTGAACTGTCATATGTGTGTTCATACTCGTCCTTAGCCCAGGATGGCGCACGCGTTCACGCATCCGTAGGCGGACGTCTCATCACTGTGCTCAATCACAAAAACCAACTCTTCGCCATCGATAGACTCTGCTACCACGCCGGCGGCCCGTTGACGGACGGACACATCGAAGATATCGAAGACGCACACATTGGAGGAAAACACACGTGCTTCGACTGCCCGTGGCACCACTACAAAGTCTCTATACAGACTGGGGAGGGATTTTACAGAGGACTCGAATTCGTTGACGGAAAACCGCAACCAACGGGTTGGCAGACGAAAGGACAAAAACACAGAGTGCACGCCGTCCAGCGACGTGACGACGGGAACGTTTATGTCACTCTAGATGAGTCGAAAGCCGAAGTCGACAGCGATCGATACGCTACGAGACCTGACAAGCAAGGTTGCTTGTAAAAACAACGATACTGTAGATGTACTTATTGTACTTTGCTTTTGGGCCCATTCTCACACTCGTTACTTCCCAACGCTTCGCGCGGCGGAATGCATCCACTGCTCCGCAACCGCGCGCGCGGCGCGAGCTGGTCGCGCCACCGCCTGTGCCACAGGAGCTGCCCGGCCGCGAACGGATGCGGCGACGAGTCTCGCGCGTGGCGCGAGCCAGACCTGTGCCCTGCTCAAACTCAAACTGAGCGATGCCGCCTCGGCAGCAGGCTCCGCCTTCTTCACCACCTTCTTCACCACCCTCTTCACCACCTTCTTCTTCTTCGGCGCATCCGCCGGCGGCGTCGGAGGCGAATCCGACGGTGGAGGAGCCTCCTCCTCGTCATCTTCGGGCAAATCCTCGATGCCAGCAATCTTGGCAATCCGATCAACCTCCTCCCGGTATTCACCTTCCATCGGGTGGCCCTTCATCACAAAGTCCTTCAAGTTGTACTGATCCTTCGTCGGCTTTCCGGCAACGTAGTCATCCAGCACCTTCGACTTGACGCCGCGCATGTTGTTCGAAACGACGCCTGGCACCTTGCCGTCGTACGCCGGCGGGATGAGCTTGTATGGGTCAGGATGCAACGAGTTCGGCGCCACGTCGCCGACGTCGCCATCTGGATCGTACAGCTCGCCGTTCGGCATGTACGGCCAATATTTGTCGAGTTTGCCAGCATTCTTGATGCGTCTCCAGCGATCCTGCTTGCTCTTCTCGTAATCTGGGAAGCCCTTGCGGCTGAGCTGGAAGTTGTCCTGCACGTAGTTCTCCGAGATGTTCTGCGCGGTTTCGACGCGCTGATCAGCCTCGCGGATGTCCTCGGCATCGGGAACGACATTCCACTTGCGCCAGACGTGCGTCCACAGAGCGTGTGCCTGCTTTAGCCTGTTGTGGATGTACGGATTATCCGGCACACGGCTCAGCTGCCCAAGCGGCCCAGGCATCATCCACTCCGTTCCTGGCGTGTAGACGACGGGATCTTGCTCCGGATCGACGGGAACTTCCGTCAGCTGATCGGAGGCGGTGTAGCGAATCACCTGTCCCTTTGGCTTGTTCGCGAACATGCGCGCCGCCATCGTGACATTTTTTGTCTCTTGCACCGTTCCGTCCACCTCGGGCTCGTCACACCACCCGCGCTCGACGATCAAGTTGGTCGGGTCGCGCACGTCGGAGATTTTCTGGTCCCACTGCCACGTTCCCATCTCTCGCACGAGAGGTCGCGTCTCCGGATCGGCGAGAAGTTCGTCCCAGTACCTCTTGGCCGCGACGGGATCGCCCGTCTCCTTGAGCATGTCCAAGAAGGGCTTGTACTTGGTGACACGTCCACATCCGTGTCGTCGTCCTTGGTAGAACTCGCCCTCGAATACTTCCGCCTCCTCGATGCTCGAGTACGTTCCGAGTCCCCACGCGCGGTTGTTTCGGAATTCGCCGACGTACGTGTCACCCGTCTTAGCATTCTGGAAGCCGGCGGGGTAGATCACCGACTTGCCAACTCGCTGCTGCGGCAGCAAGCCAAACTTGAGGTTGCCGAGTCCATTCAAGCGCGTGTTGCGACGCAGTCCTTCGTACGTCGTTCCATCCTTGAAGAACCTCGACGACCACTTCACCGTTTGCGCGGGGAACGCCATGAGCGCGTGGCTTCGGCTGACCATGAAGCCCATGGAGAGTTCGTGTTTATCTTCGCTGGGGTAGTCATTTTTCTCCGAGAGCGCCCAGTCCTTGAAGTAGTCGGACTTGGCGTTACGCCGCTTCTCCTCGCGCACGTTCTGGCGGTGCAGGACGCCGTCCCAGTCTCGGATGGAGAATCGTCCTCGCATGTACTCCTTGTCTGTTTGCGACGTGAGCGTGTGTCCGAATCTCCTCGACGGGCTCGTTTTTCCTCGCGGCCACTTGGCGTACTTGCTGACCGCCTCGAGGCGTTCCGGCGTGACCTGCTCGGGGTCGATGTCGTACTCGTCGGGATAGTTCCAGTGTTCGTGCAGGGAGTACCCGTCCCAGTTGAACCAGTCACGCATCTGCTTGTTCGACCACTGCTCGTCTTCTTCCATGTCGCGTTGTCTGACGTTGTAGAAGTCCGACGCGACGTTTCTCATCGCCTGTTTGAGTTCTGCGGAATCCGCGAACGGCGTACCGTCCGCACGCGTGAGCGTCCTTTGAAATTCCGACAGTTCGTCGAATCGCGGTCCAACGTAAACGGTCGCCCCGTCAGTATTTTTCGTCGCACGCCAACCCGACGACCCCGAATTAAACGAAGTCTGCGTCGCAGGAGGAGAAGGGGAGGAAGACACATCATCCTTCGCCGCCGCTAACGAAGACACAATCGGATTCTCCTGAGAATGAGACGCAGAAGCAGACACTGTAAACGGATTCATAGCAGAGATACCCCGACGACCACAAGGCCCATGCGTAGCACCATTCCCATTCTCATTAGGACCAGAGGACATAATAGATAGAATACTACACCCAGAGACACAGCAGAGAGACAACACCTTTTAAGAGTTGAAAAAAGTGGATAATGCCCGGCTTGTTGGACTTGGGGGGGGGAGCACGGCGGCGGGTTCGACCAAAACGAAAAATGCAAAGCCCAAGTTTTGGAGATAAGATCGTGGGACCCAAAAAGAGGTCTCAGGGGGATACTCCTTCGCAAATTTTCCAGGTTTTCGAAACCCTCCCTCCTTTTTTTCCTGTAACCCTACTTAAACCCTAATCCATTTCCCTCCTCTCGACTCTCGAGAGCCTCTCCCTCCCTCCGTAACCCTACACCCTAATACATATTCCTCGTCCTTTTACTATGGACTTTGTTGCCCGATTATCGGGAAATGGTGAAATCGTGCTTTCCAGGCTGCCACC
The DNA here is from genome assembly GCA_938743325.2 of Pycnococcus provasolii. Lineage (NCBI taxonomy): Eukaryota > Viridiplantae > Chlorophyta > Pseudoscourfieldiophyceae > Pseudoscourfieldiales > Pycnococcaceae > Pycnococcus > Pycnococcus provasolii. The sequence goes on from OW568892.1 coordinate 269,371, forward strand.
TGGAGGTCCAGGTACCTGGGTTGATGTCTTATTTGAAATTGTCGCATTTGTTGTTGTCTTGTGGGTATCTTACCTTCATATGAAAACCTGTTTGAAGAGGCTCTTGCTCTTTGTTGTCTTGATTTTTGTTTACATGAGGAGGAGGAGTTGGAGGAGGAGGAGTCCTGAGTTCGGAGGTATTTGGTACAGGTTATGATCTCAGGCTCATCCTTGGCTCATCTCGTCGTTTTATTTATCTTGGCCAGCACCACGCGATTCCTACTCCCACTAGTGCTAAGGTTGCGCCGACGATGTCACCCGCGTCGTACGTTTCGTTATCCACGAAGCGACCCCACGCGTAGCTTAGCGCGATGAAGAAACCGCCGTACGCGGCATACACACGCCCGAAGTTCGACTTGCTCAACTCGTCAGGCTGAAAGCAAGGAACGACGCCGTACACAGCCAGCATAATTACGCCAACGACGGCGACCGACCAGTGTTTTCTCGCCTTGACAGTTTGCCACACGCACCACCCACCTCCGATTTCTAACAAGCCGGCGACCACGAACAGCGCGACGGAAACGGCGTAAGCGCGCGGCGGGATGTCACTGCGATCACTATGAGCTGGCACCGAAGTGGAAGCACCATCCACGGGATCCACCAACGCGCTAAAGGAATGAGTAGAACTACCAGGTGGATGTGACGCCATAAAGAGTACAACCCATACGAAAATGAGGATGAAATGAGCCAAAAAATGTATAGGAGAAAACGAAACGAAAGGGGTTCCGATTAGGGGTTAGGGTTAGGGTTTACCCTTAGGGTTAGGGTTAGGGTTAGGTGGCGCTCCCCTCCTCCGCCATTCTCCGGAGCCCTTCATTTTCTCCTCGCCGGCGCCGCCAAGCCACTTCCCTTCCCTTACTGACTGTAAGTCACTATGGATCCCTCCATCCTGCAGCACCTCAACGACAACGACAAGCAGGTACGTCTTCACATAAGCGAGCCTCGACATCAGCACGTCTAGAGCTACGCGCACGGGTGGGTGCTGCTTGGGGGGGTGACCTTTTGTCAAGTCCGATCGGATCGGATCGGATTCACAGCAGGGAACGACTTTTGATGGTGGTGGTTTGTCCTTGCGTGTGTTGGGTATGTCAACTGCCTTGGTGGTTGGGGTTCGAGGGACTGATCTTTCGTTCGTTCCTTCTCAAGAGCTCGCAAACAACAAGAGACGAGATGACACACGGCGAGATCGGGAGCAACAACACAAAACTAACACGCTCACCTTTTTTCGCAACAAAACCAGAAAATGCTTGACATGATTGACGAAATGCAAACGCGCGACTCTTTAAAAATGTACAACGGGCTCGTGCAGCGGTGTTTCGCGGACTGCGTTCACACGTTTCGTCGAAAAACGCTCGAAAAGGACGAAGAGGCGTGCGTCAGTCGGTGTACGCAGAAGTTTCTCAAGCACAGCGCACGAGTCAGCTTGCGCTTTGCAGAACTGAACCAACAACAGTCCACGGTTGGTCCACCGCAGCAGTAGAGTAGAAAAAGGAGTAGTAATCAATAACGACTGTTTGTGCAAAAAAAATATCAGTGTTGGATTATGCTTTACCCATCGTACGTGGAAAAGGATATATCACCTCTTTGCGTGCTTTGTCAGCCACTCGAGCGTGATGTCGATGTGGCGCTGCAACTTGCACGAAATGGAATAGCAGCACACCTCGCGAGGAACGCCGCTCGAACTACTCAAACTCTTCAAATCCAACCGCTCGATGAGCTCGCTCACTCCCAGAGCGTTAGGCAGGTCGCTCTTGTTGCCAAGCACAAGCAAGGGAATGCCACGAAGTGTAGGCTTCGAAAGCAGCTCGTGCAGCTCTGACCGCGCAATCTCCACCGCGTCGTGGTCTGCGCTGTCCACCACGTAAACTATCGCCTGCACGCCTCGGCAGTAGCGTTCCCACATACTGCGGAATCGTGGCTGACCACCCAAGTCCCATAATTTGATGGTCACCGCACCCTTTGTCACCTGTTTTTTTTGTCCGTTTTTACGTTGTTTTGGCGTGTGTTAGACAAACGTGCGTGTTTTGTGTTTTTCGTCTCACAAGAGTCTTGTCATAGAACAAGAGAGCGTACCCTGTGGAACGTTGAAGGTTGGTGGATGTGAGTTAGTAAGTCGTATTGATACGTTGTCTCAAGAACGGAAGAGCCACAAGGTGACCAACGCACTTTCTCATGTTGAAGCCCACGGTTGGTATCATGTCGTCACTGTACCCTCCTGTTGCGATGACGTTCACCAGCGACGTTTTTCCCGCCCCTTGCAGTCCAATGAGCGACAGTTCCATTTCGCTCTTAAAGAAGAGCGAGCGTATCCACTCCAGCATGGAGTTCCACAGGCTGCTGAACATGCTCATGGTGAAGACGTACCAAAAGGGGTACACGATAAGTCCTATAATACCACTAAGGACACACGCACTTATCAGAAGGCGAATGCGCACCAAAACACCCCAAAAGATAACAGAAAGTCGAGACAAAATACTTGATAAAGTAAGACCCAGAGACTGCTGCTAAGGCAATGACGAGATTTGAATAGGAAAGAAGTGCGAGGTACTTACGGTACGTGGAACGTATTGGATTTGTGTGAAATGGACGTCGTCGTCGGCGACAAAGCTGACGCGTCTAAAACCCCTTCGTCCTAAAACGCTCCGGGGGGGGAGTGATCCTGGGGCCTGGGGGAAAACCCTATTAGGGTTAGGGTTAAGACTAGGGTTAGCTTTCTCTTTTCTCTTTCTCTTTCTTTTCTGTTCTTGGATTTGTGAATGTGACTTGACTGTGTGTGTGTGATGTCACGACTTACCTACCTATACTGTATTTCTCGATGAATGGTACGGTACCTGTTTTGAGCTCGAAAGACTCTCGACTCACTCTTTGCGGGCGGCCGCCCCCCGCCAAGCAAACGGAAACGTTCTCAAATAAATTAAAAAAACACGAGTTTACGAATTAATTCAGGGTCCTAAACCTTTATGTGACCCTCAGGGAATCTGTCCTTTTCTGCTGTCTTCGATGAAGACAGCTCTGTTGTACCAGCAGACGCGTTCGCCTCCTTGTCATCATCGCGCCCCTTCGACGGAAGGCCAGCCGCCTCGCATACCAACCAAGCGACGACGTATGCCGCAACGAGAGCGTACGACGCCACCAACAATTCTTGCTCGTCGTACAGCTCCTTGAAGCGAGTTGCACCAGTGACGCAATTCGACATGGCACATGCAAGACATACCGCCGCTAGCACGCGATGAGCAATCTGGAATTGAGGCCTCCAGCTCGGCTGCACAAAGCCAAAGCGAACCTCGCCGTGTTTGTCAGGGCGCAGCAAGCCGAGCATAACCTGAGCCGCCCATAACGCGATCATGACCAAGCCAATCTCCTTGTGGCCATTTGGAATATTCTGGCTGTCAAAGCGCGTTATCGCCATAATCACCGCCCATAGGAATAGCAAACTCGCAATCGTGTGAAGCACCCAGTGCGTATTGAACCAGTTTGGAGCCGCAAGGAGGCCAAATCGTAGCGCGCGTGCAACCAAGCTCGCAGTCGGTGCCAGGACGAGCCAAGCGACGATCATGAGCGCACCGTGCAATAGATGCATATCGTACTTCGGACCCTTCACCTTGGTTGCGGTTCCTGAGGCAACATTCACGATTGAAGATGAACGCACGCTGTGTTTCCCCTTCCACATGTCTCCTCGCGCAAAGATCATGCTGATCGTCTCGTCGCTTCCTATAATACTTTTGGTTACCGCCGAGCGGGTTACCGTCGCCACGACAGAAACACCGCTGCGCATCTGCACAGCCTCCATTTCGCTAAAAGGACAAGTGCTGCCATCCTTGCCGCAGCTTCCGTCAGATGGACTTCGGTAGCTATCCAGATGGTACGACGACGTCGTCAAGGTGCCCAAAGTCGCATAATCGGGATATGCCACGACGACGTCCGAGCCTTTCATTTGGCTACCTAAGCCAAACGAAACGTACTTTGATCCTGACGTCTCAACCTTAAGCCGAATTGTCGTCCATGCGGCTGACGGCGGCGTCCATCGCAAGCGTATGTCGTTGGCGACCTCGATCATGCACTTAAAATCGCCATCGACATTCGAACCGCCGCAAGCGCCACTCGATGCTGCAGCCTTCGTCGTCGTCGCCGTCGTGCCGCCGAGCTCGAGATTTACCCTCACAATACCACTGATGTCGTGGTGTTGCTTCCAGTATTTGCCTTTTGCCCATATCATACTCACCGATGCACTGGTAGTTGACACCGTGACATCCGCTTCGACGATGATGCCACCACTCGCCTTCTTTTCAGCGGATAAGCTTGTGAATGGACAGGCCTTGCCGTTCCCGCAGCTCCCGTCCACTGGCCTGCTGTAGCTAGTCATGTGGTAAGCCGCCGCCTTGACAGCGCCGCCTTTAAGGTACCCCACCACACAGTCTGAGTTTGGCATCTCCGAGCCGAGTCCGAACGACACGTACTCGACCGTCGGGTTCGAATGCTCTGCGTCCATGCGCATACGCACCACCGCGCTTGTCGAGGCCAGCTTCCTGCGTCGCGAAGAGGCTGGCCGATTCCAGCGCAGCGTCATGCCAGGTTGAAGAACAACGGCACACTCGAAACCGTCCTTTGCATTGGACCCTCCACAGCTGGACGACGTGGTGACGGGCGCGGCCGTGGTGATCGCCACGCCGTGATCGTGGTCGTGGTCGTGATCGTGGTCGTGGTCGTGGTCGTGAGACGCTGCCGTCGTGGTGGTCGCCACGCCGTGGTCGTGGTCGTGGTCGTGGTCGTGGTCGTGGTCGTGGTCGTGAGACGCTGTCGTCGTCGTCGTTGACGACGTTGATGTTGAGGTTGAGGTCGTCATCGTCGTCGTGGTCGTTGACGACGTCGACGTTGAGGTCGTTGTGGTAGGGGTTGCAGGTTCTACCGGCGCCGACGCATCCTTTGTTTTGACCGTGGTTGTGGTGGTCGTGGTCGTGGCGGCCACCGTTGTTGTCGTCGTCGTTGTTGTTGTTAGTGGTGGCGGCGGCGGTGCTGTCGTCGTCGTAGTAGTTGTTGTAGTAGTAGTTGTGGTTGTTGGTGGTGTGGCAGCAGCTTGCACAGTAAAAGTCGCACTATTTTGGCGATACACCGCGCTCGACCCACTCGCCCGCGTCGCCTCAAACTTCACGGAGGTTTCCTCCGCCGGCGCGTTCCAGTCCACGCAGCTGCTTGAGCCGGTAACTTTCCTTCCATCGCACATCGACGAAACGAACGTTCCCGTCGAGGCTGTGAGCATCATATGTCCCGACGACGACACGCACACCTTGTATTGCGTGTTAGGAGAAAGGGCGGACCCGAGCGGCGAAGGCGTGACAGTGAATGCGATATCGGCATCCACGATAGGACTAAGGTGTCGTCCATATCCCCGCGTCGGGTGTTCGCACGGATAATAAAACGACGGGTACGCGTATGCCCCCGACCCTCTTGGCGATAAAAGTTCCACCAGGAACACAAAGAAAGAAAATGAACACACGAAGTAAGGCACACACCAACCACCACCACCACCACCACGACGATAAGAAGGCTTAAGGCCAACCATACCCAAACCAAACCGAGCACGATATTGACTTATTTCTAAATGGAAACAAACGGCCGGCCGGGCACCCACTTATGAAGTCCTAAATAAAGGGCACCTACTTCTATCGAGCGAGACAAGGCTTAAGCAGCAGGTGCGGATGATTTGGATGAGAGGAATGGCCGTCGGCCCGGGCTGCCGGGGGCGGTTGAGCGTCACTTTTTGCGGCCGGTTTTTTTTGTGGCCGGGGAGCCTGGGGAGAATTGAGGGTCTGACACCATCTGACAGTCGTCCCGAATCCTCCAGAATCATCCTCCAGGGGGCTGCGGGTAGCTACGGTAGCTTGAGCCTTGAGGGAGAGGGGCTTGAGGGGGTAGCTTGGGGGATCTGCTTGGGGGTAGGAAAGCCTCGCACTTCGGGTCGGGTCCCCCCTGCCCCTGGGGGGGTGTGGTCCTGGGGCAGGTCCTGGGACCCCCCCAGGGGGGAGAGGATTCGTCCGGGGGTAGGCCTTCCTAACCTTAGTCTAAGGCTAGGTATAGGATAACCTGTACTTTTGTCCGAGCTACTACCGTAGGGATGGTGTGTTTCTTGACGTCACGTGTTTTGCCGGTTTGACTGACTGGATGAACAATGGAACATGAGGCCGACATCAGTGCGAGCTCAAATCAACGACTGAACGATCCATTTGATGATGCCATTTTTTTGCGAGCGATCAAGTGAAGTGCCAGTCTTTTTTCACGAATCCAGGGGAGAGAAATCACGAAGCAATCACGAAATCCACAGCAAAAGTGCGAGGGGAGCCTACTGTAGTGGGCGTATCGCGTACAGTATCGCGTATGCATGGCCCGTAGTGGCGAGCGACAGTCTGTCTCAGCTCCCCCCACAAGAATAGCAGCTCGTATCGCGTCGCGTCGTGTACGGGTCACCGAACCTTTTTTCTTTTCAAGGGAAACGCCGCCGGCCGGTCAGTGGTCACCGCTTTCTATCGTAACTCTTAGGAGAAAAATACAGTTAAGTCGCGTGTGTGTGTGCGCGCGTGTGTGTACAGTTAGTACGCGCATACATACATAAACCTGTACACACGCTTAAGGATACACCCGCTCACAGTCACAGAGTCACTCTCTGACCTGACTGTTTCTTACTTCCTTTGCTCACAGATAGTGTTTCTTGAGCAAACGTTAAGCTTAAGCCGACACTCTCCCCAGGGAGCTCTGTGCAGTTTGTTCGTAGATTACAGTACGCTTAACGGAAGCCGCTGCCACCGTTCTAGTACCGTGGAACTTGTTGAGGCTCGTCTCGAGAGGGAGCGAGGCTCACATCACACCTTGCTTGTGTTTCTTGTGTTGACATCAGTGTACCGCTCTCAACCGCTGTTCTCTCCATCCAACATTTGCTGTCCATCCAACATTTGCTGGTCACAGCAAAGTCAAAGTCAAAGTCAGTCAGCCAGTCGACCACCAGTGTGCAGGCTGCACACTTCACTTGCTGCAACTCGGATCTGGTCAATCGCACGCGCGGTTCGCTCCTCGTTGATCATGATAACATCCTATACACGTCTTGCCGGTACGCCGCCAGCCGCCAAACCGCAACAACGCAAAGGAAAGATGCACCGTCAAGACCGCCTGGGAAAACCTCTCTGGACAGTCTTGGTTATCGTCATCCTCTCCACCGCGGCAACGGGGTGGTATACGAACGTGGCTCAGGCAGCTGTTTCGCCACCGCCGCCACCACTACCTCCACGCCCTCCACCGCCACCACTACCTCCACGCCCTCCACCACCGCCACCACTACCTCCACGCCCTCCACCGCCACCACTACCTCCACGCCCTCCACCACCGCCACCACTACCTCCACGCCCTCCACCACCGCCACCACTACCTCCATACCCTCCACCACCGCCACCACCGCCACCACTACCTCCACGCCCTCCACCACCGCCACCACTACCTCCATACCCTCCACCACCGCCACCACCGCCACCACTACCTCCATACCCTCCACCACCGCCACCACTACCGCCGAATCCGCCGCCGCCGCCACCACTACCGCCGAATCCGCCGCCGCCGCCACCACCACCCAGCCCACCACCACCACCACCACCACCACCTCCTCCTCCATCACCACCGCCGCCGCCGCCACCGCCGCCGCCGCCGCCGAGTCCGCCACCGCCGCCACCACTACCTCCATTCCCTCCACCGCCGCCGAGTCCACCGCCGCCGCCGCCAGGTCCGTCGCCTCCACCGCCTCCTCCACCGCCACCATCACCGCCACCACCACCCAGCCCACCACCACCACCACCACCACCACCTCCTCCTCCATCACCACCGCCGCCGCCACCACCCAGCCCGCCACCGCCGCCGCCGCCGCCGAGTCCGCCACCGCCGCCGAGTCCGCCGCCGCCGCCGCCACCGCCACCACTACCTCCAAACCCTCCACCACCCCCTCCCCTTCCGCCTCGGCCGCCTCCGCCATTACCACCGCCATCTCCTCCCCCCAGTCCGCCGCCTCCGAGAGCACCGAGTCCACCACCTCCTCCGCCTTCTCCACCGCCACCACCTCCGCCGTCCCCGCCACCACCGCCGTCCCCACCACCACTGCCATGCTTCTACTTTATCAATGGAGCGCAGTTCAGTGCGTGCGAGCCACCGCCGCCGTCTGCCCCACCGCCTCCGCAACCACCTTTGCTGCCACCCCCTCAGCCGCCTCGGCCGCCTCCGCCGTTTCCTAAGGTTTATCCGCCGCCGACTCCTCCACCAAGCCCGCCTCCACCGAATCCACCAGAGCCGTCCATTCCCTCGCCACCGCCGCCATCGCCACCGCCGCTGGGTGGCATCGGAGCCGAAGGTCTCGATAGGCAGTTCTGGTACGCCGCTGAACCGTTCGTGCTCCAATCTTCACCTCCCGTGCCGCCGAGAAAGGATGAGGAGGAGCAGGAGCAGGTGCAGGAGATCGTCATCCGCCCAAATGTACTGTCTGGAATCAAGACTGTGGCACGAAGCCTTTCAAAAGATAACATCTACACGTCGCTTCCGACCGGTCCAGGCACTGAAATGACGGACCTTTCCAAGGTCACGCAGGGCCATGATTTTCGCTTCACCGACTTTAGCGAGGGTGCGAACCTCCTTGGAAAGGAGGTGGACGTCGTCTTCGAGTTCTCGGAGCTTCGCAGTGTGGACCTTGTTGAGCTTGGCCAGACGTTCGACGACAATCGCTATGCTGATGGATTCAAGTACGACTACGTGAGAATCGAGTACTACGACGATCAGAACCTGGGTTATCAGATCTTTTCTGATGGCCGCAATCATACGGGGAACAAGCGCAACGGGTTGAAGGACACCTTCACAAGATCACCGGCGGTGATGACGAAGTTCATCAAGATCGTGCTGGCCATTTATGAAAAGGGATCCAACGCGGCCAAGCGACGCAATGTTGACGACGACATCATCAGCATTGGATTTTCTGACCTGAAGATCACCTACTTGCTGTTGCCTCCGCCGCCTCCGCCTCCACCGAGGCCCATCAGTCCACCACCGCCGATTCCGCCGCCGGCACCATGCCTGCAGACGAACACGTGCCCACCTCCACCCCCGCCAGCACCGCCGCCTCCGCCGAGTCCATCGCCCCCCACACCTCCACCACCTTGGCCGTATTATAACAGTCCTCCGCCGCCGAGTCCACCGCCTCCAAGGCCTCCACCGCCCTTGCCACAATCGCCCTCGCCGCCGTGGACTCCGCTGCCGCCGCCGAAACCTCCGAATCCACCGCCGAGTCCGCCGCCACCGCCGCCACCGCCGACTCCGCCGAATCCGCCGCCGAGTCCACCACCACCCCCTCCTTCGCCGCCACCGCCGCCGCCGCCGCCAAGTTATCCGATGGTCGCCGTTACGCAATCGAGCTACTACCAGCAAATCGCTACGTACGTGATCGTTGCCGTGTTTGCAGCTTCTTCAGGCATCTTCGGATTCGGCACGTATGGCGCTGAGCCAAGCCACGACTCGATCGTCTTCTGTGCCAACGCCGCTTTTGCTCGCATGGTGCAAGATCTTCAAGTCGTGGGAGCCTCTGTGTGGCTTTTTCGAATGTACGACGAAAAGGCGACGGATGAAATTGTCATGGACTTCTATCAATTCACAGCCACGCTGAATTTACACGCAGTTCTCCCATGGCAGCTCACGGAAATGCGCGATGAGAAAGTGTCGGATACGGGCGTGCTTCTCGACCGCGCTTGCTTTTGGATCTCTCTTACGTTTTGCATGGCGGTTTTCGTGCACATGAAGGTGCGATTTCTCCGAAGCCTGCTCATCAGAGATATACTGAAGAAGAACCCAGATGTGGACCATGAGAAGATCACACCGCGATTGCGGCTCTTCTTCCCTCGCGTGGAGGGCAACGCTCTTCGATTTATCATGATACCAAGTGTGATCAGCGCGACGGGCTATCTCGGTGAGGTTATTATCAATGCCGGTCCCGAGGGCAAGAATAATGCCGAAGGGATACTGCAGGTGGTGTACTCGTACCTCTGGGCGTTCGTGCTGCTGGGGTTGCAGTTGTACATCGCATGGAACATGGTCAGTAAGGCTGAGTTCGTGCATGGAGAGCACGTCTTTACCGAGAAGGAGTACGAGGGTTGGGCTCGCAAGCAAAAACGTCGCCGTGCGAAGGCCAATGCACCCCTTCATCACGTAATGCATTCGATGGCCTTGGATCATCTTAGCTCTCACGATGCAGGATACTGGCAGTCGGCACCGCATCGTCACTTTGTCCAGCGATTCGGCACTTTCTTGCATCCGATCAGGAGTCTCACGAGCATGAGTCATCACCACGTATTTGAGCATTTGCCTGCTTACGTGGAGTTTTATCGAAACATCCTACGCATAACAGCGGTAATGGCTTGTACCAGTGCAGGTGCTGCGGGAATTGGCCGTGGACTTGCGGCGGCGGTGGCTGCGGGCTTAATGATGCTTGATGCGGTGCTCATTATTGCGACTCACCCGTACGTCACATTCTCGACGAATGCTTTGTGCGCTTTGACTTCGCTCGGCATTGCCGCTGGATATGCAGGTTTTTTTCTGCACTTCAATGGGGATGGTGACAATATGCTGGAGGTTGCGTACACGTGTCACGCGGCTGCGGCTGCAGCGAGCGTGCTTTTCGAGGGCAGCATAGTCTTGTTTCACTTCAAGCACAAGTCGCCGCCGATGCCTGATATTCGCCACGTCGAAGAGTACCAACCATCGGTCACGCAGACGTCGAAGAAAGACGATCAGAAAGACGATCTCGAGCCGTGGAACATGGCAGATCAGTTGGATCAAACAGGAACGCCACTCTCGCGCAACGAGATGGTCATCGAGGGATCTCTGGGCGGACTCGTCATTGAGGTGGACGATGATGAGGAAAATGGTTCTGCGAACGGCAGTGCGAAGTCGAACGGCAGTGCCCTTGGTGGTATTGGTGGTTTATTGCGCTCATCTTTACGTTTCTTGAGCCCCAGTAAGAATGAATGAAAGGTGATGAAGAGAGAAAGACAGAGACAGAGAGAGAGAGAGAGAGACAGAGAGAGAGAGAGACAGAGAGAGAGGAATGAAGAATTTTAAAGGTCGAGCTTTGACGAGACTTTTAGTTTAAAAAAACAAACCAGAACACTTTTTGAGATGTTGCAGGCCGTGTGTTGCTTCAGCACCGAATCGGCAGTTTGAAGATGGTACAAAGCAGGCCTGGCTCCCTTGCTTCCCTTGCAGGCCATGTGTCTTTTCTACAGTATGTTTGGTAGGGTGGTACAGTAGAAGATGAAAAAAGGTGCGACGAAAAACGAAAGAAAGAAAAGTAAGAAGATCACCGTGGGATCCCGCCAGCAAGGACCAGCGTTCGTTAAAGGTATTGCTCGAACTTTGCTGAATTTTCGGTCCAGATTTACAGTAGATTTCGCGAATTTATAGTGGTAGGACCAACCTTAGGCAGTTAGGGTTAGGGTTAGGGTTAGGGTGTACCCGTAACGTCCCTCTTAAGGGGGGGGGGGGGGGGGGGGGGGGGTCCCTTAAGGTTTATATAAACCAACATCGCATCACATCATATTTGTTTTTTTAAGGCCCCTGGGTAATCATAGTCATGGGCGTCATGGGCTTCATGGGCAACTTGCCGAACAACTGTGCTGACACATTCTGGAGATATTACACCGGAGACGTCGTGGTGCCCAAGCGCGCGTGGTGGTACGTCCACCGCACATTCTTCTACTACGACCAACTTCTACTACGTATACGCAAGTGCAACAACGCACGGCGACGGCTAAAAACAGGATTTCGGCCAGCTTCACAAATGGAAATGGATCGAGAGAACAACCCGCGATTCCCGTACTTCGAAGCCATGACCGAAAGCAACTCTGTCAACTTCATGGACAGGCGAAATAATAGGCGCAAGAAGATCGAGCCGGATGACGAGTTCGTCGACCTCAACTCGAGCGGATGGCGAGACGTTCCCAGAGACCACCCAAAGGTTGTAGAGATGCGTGAAGAAATACTCGAGAAGAACGGAATGAAGGACCTGGTGATATGCGCGCCGAGCGAGCTGCAGCGCGCGGCGGACCTCTTCTACAAGGACGGGTTCGTCGTCATACGCGACGTGCTGAATGCCGAGCAGCTCGAGAAGCTACGAAAAGGTTGCGAGGAGGTGATGACCGCTATCGTCAAGAAGGACAAGCACAGGCGCGGCAACCGAGGAAGTCACCGGTACACGTTCTCGGCGCCGTTTCGCCACAACTCCATGTTGCACCACCCCGCGTGGGTGCAGCTCGTTGACCTTCCCACGCTCACGCCCATCCTGCAGCGCATCTTCGACAGCCCGGACTACCTCTGCTACGGTGCCGGCGGCGACTTCAGCTTGCCTGGCACCGTGTTTTCCCAGCCGTTGCACACGGCCATCGGCGACCGCTTCGTCTACCAGGAGCCTGGCACGGGCGACCTCGTCAGCCACGGCTCGTTCCGCGACCCGAGAGGAATCATGACGCTGCGCGACCTGCCGTGCCCGTCCATCGCGTGCAACTTCTTCCCGCACGACCAGACGGTGCTCGACGGCCCGGCGCGGCAAGTGCGAGGAACGCAGCACTGGAACGGACCGTCGCCCGGCCTGCACGTGGAGCCGGATTCGATGAAGTATTCGACAGTCTGCCCCGTGCCAGCCGGCGCCGTGATCCTTCGCGACGTTCGTGCGTGGCACGGCGGCACGCCGAACATCTCCGAGCGCGTGCGTGCGATTCCTGCCGTTTACTACCACGCACCTTGGTACCGCGAGATTCCGAAAGGTGGCCCAGCAATGCCACGCGACGTGTACGAAGACAAGAGCGTCACGACGGAGTATGCGCGATACATATTACGCCAAGTCGTCGCGGATCCTGGTGAGCACGTCGACACGAGCATGCGTGACGACATTGGCAGCTACTAGCACAAAAAGAGCACAAGATGTGAACCAATTTACACAATAACGCAAACCGCCTTTTTCTTTCTTAAAATTTCCCTACTCCTCCTTCTCTATACTGCGTCCAAACGTCTCCGCGGCGGCGGTTCGCATCGTCGTTTCGTTGCCTGTTTGCAGTTGGTCGAGTGTGAGCTCCTTGAGCTTATCCCACTCGAAGTCCGTGCTTGCGTACGCGAGTCTTGTTTCAGCTATGCGCACGCCGACGAGGTTGTTCGCCTTTGTGAGTTTGAGCAGCCAAGCGTCCGCGTCTCTCAAGCTTTCGTTCTCGAGCGCGTATTCGAGTGCACGGTACCCTTCCGCGTTGTACGCGCCTAGCGCCCCTCTTCCGCTTCCGCTCATTTGCGCTAAAACAGCTTTGGCCGCTGCGAACGTCACGAGTGACGTGAGTGCCTGCGCCGCTTTTCTTTCGGGCGACACGCCACCAAATCCGTCCGAGGGTATGTGCATCTTGCTGTCAGCGTCCGACACAACAACCCAACGACGACGACGACATGGATGATGACGACGACGACATGGATGATGACGAGAACGCAACGTTGATGATGTACACACACATGTTGTGGATGAGGATTGGAATCGATATTGAATTCTGCCGCTGCGAGAGGTGGTGCCGCTGCGAGAGGTGGTGGTGGTGGTGCACGTAGAGCAAGCTAAGGGAGACACATTTCTTCTTCTGAGACCAAAGCGGCAGCTAGAGGATGGAACCAAGTGAGCTGATGAAGGAGCAGCGGACATCACCGGGAATGTTTATGAATGATATTTATGTATGTCGCCGGCAAACACATGTGCGAAAAAAACCAAAATCACACCAAAAGCAAGAGGGAAGAGGGAGGATGGTATGATTAGGGTATTAGGGTATTAGGGTTAGGGTATTAGGGTTAGGGTTATGTAGGGAGCCTGCTTTGCGGGCCTGCTTTGCCGGTCAACGTGTTTCTTTCCTCCCCCTTCTTTGGAATGATTCTTCACCCAGGCTCCACAAGCTCGCGCGTATTCTTATTTTTTTGTGACGTGTATTTGACAGATATTAATTGAGTGAGATTCAAAGTAGTTTCAAAGTGTCTGTCAGTCACTTGTGTGTCTATATATATATATATATCGTCTGAGCTGTGCATCTGTGTATCTATATCGTCTGAGCTGTGCATCTGTCTGTGTATCTATCTATGTCTATGTACAACAACCTTCTTGAAAGCTGATAATATGAATCATATGAATACGGAAAATATTCATCCTGTGCTTTGGAATACCAACTTGAAGGACAGGCAGGATGATGCTTGTGCGGGTAATAGTGGTGCGTGCGCTGCTGGCGCTGCTCATGCTGGTGTACCGGCGTGTGCTGGTGGTGGTGGAGCTGCTCTTGCTGGCGCTGCTCATGCTGGTGTATCGGCGGCTTGTTCTGCTGGTGGTGCGTGCGCTGGTAGTGCATGTGCTGGTGCGCTTGCTGGCGCTGCTTCTGGTGTGTCGGCGTTTCCTGCTGGTCCGTGCGCTGCTTCTGGTGGTGGTGCGTCGGCATGTGCTTCTGGTGCTGCTGGCGGTGCTGCGCCAGCACCAGGGAGTGGCGGTGGAACGACACCTGCAGCACCACCACCGCCAGCGGCAGAGCCTTCGGAGGCAGCAGCCGCTGCATCTGCAGGTGGTGGCACGACGCTCCGCCTCGCCAACCACACGGTCTCCTTCCCCGTGCGCCCGTACGCCGCGCAGTGCGCCGTCATGTTCAACGTCATCAAAACGCTCGAGACGGGAGGGAACGCGCTCATCGAAAGCCCGACGGGAACCGGGAAAACGCTCGCGCTGCTCTGCGCGGTTCTGGCTTGGCAAACGCAGAGAAAGCAAACGCTGCTCAGCACGGCTCACAAGCACGGGCACGCAAGCAAGTCGCCTCTCGACATACCCATGTGCTCGCTGCCAGCACCCACGCCGACGACCCAGGCGAGCGACGACGATGTCACGCCGCCGCCGCCGCCGCCGCCGCCGCCGCCAGCACAGACGAAGGCCAAAAACGGAAAGGACGCGGACAAGCAGAAGGACGACGTCCCGCGACCGCCCGTCATCTACTACACCACGAGAACGCACAGCCAGATTGCTCAGGTGGTGCGCGAGCTAGCTCGCACGGCGTACCGTCCCAAAATTGCTATACTGGCGAGTCGAAGCCACTACTGCATCAACGACGCCGTGCGGCGTGCGCCCGGAGGGTCGAGTGCCGTGGCTGACGCATGTCGAACGCGCCTGCGTGAGCCGGAGGGGTCCGCGCACGGGTGCCCGTACCGCCCTCCGCGTGCTGGAGTGAATGCCAACAACGGCAATGCCTTTTCGAAGGCGAGCCGCCTTCGAGCAGCCGTCGCGCGCGCGGAGGATCCTGTGGACATCGAGGACCTCAACAAGCTCGGCAAGCGGCACAAGAGCTGCCCGTACTTCGCCGCGCAGGAGCTCGCGCGCGATGCGGAGCTGGTGTTCTGCCCGTACAACGTGCTCATGGACCCCACGGTGCGCGCGTCGATGGGCATTGATTTAGCGGGTGGAGTCGTCGTCATGGACGAGGCGCACAACGCGGAGGCGATCTGCGCGGATGCCGCCGGATGCGAGTGCACGCTCGACCGGCTCGAGTCGGCGGCGGGTGCGCTGCAGCGTGCGCTGCAAAATCAAGCTGGGGAATGCAAGGAGCGCGACGCGTACGTGTCCCTGGAGTGCGCCGTGACGCGCGTGTGCGGCTGGCTGCGTGAGCAGGCGAACCGAGCGTTCGGCACCACGGTGGTCTGCACGGAGAAGACGGAGAGGGTGTTTGCGGGTGCGGATTTGGTGGAGCAGCTCGGGAACGCTTCGCTGAGCGCGGATGCCATTGCAAAATTGGCTGACGCGCTCAACGTCGTGCGCAAGGCTGAGGAGGAGGCGGAGCAGATGAGAGTGAACAAGAGAGACGGGGACGATCGGCGGACGTCCGGTGAGCAGCAGCATGGCCCGGTGAGCAGCAACCTGCTCGAGACGCTCGGGCGTCTGTTTGGCACCGCGGGACTCGCGCTCGGCGGAGGCGTCAGTCGCATACAGTCGTACAGATTGGCGGTCTGTTGTGAGGGTGGTGGTGCCTCACAGCCACCGGTGCTGTCCATGTGCCTGTGGTGCCTCAGCCCCTCCGTGGCATTCACGCAGGTGAGCGGCGATGCGCACGCCGTTTTATTAGCGAGCGGAACGCTCGCACCGCTCGGCTCGTTTGCGTCTGAACTAGGCGCGACGTTTCTAAGGACGGTGGAGGCGAACCACGTCGTGCCGCCCGAGAATGTGTGCGCAGTCTGCGTGGCGAATGGACCCAGCGGAATTGGGCTGGATGCCAGCTACGCGGGAACTAGCTCTGCTAGGGTGCTCGACGAGTACGGTGCGGCCTTGTGCCATGTCTGTGCGTCCACGCCGGGAGGCGTGCTGTGCTTCTTTCCATCGCACGCGGCGATGGAGAGGTTTGCTGCGCGATGGGAGAGCGCTGGATGGATGGCAAAGCTGAAGAGCTTGAAAACTGTGGTGCAGGAGCCGCGCGCGAGTGCTGGTGACGTAGCGCTTAATGGAGTGATTGCAGGGCATTACGCCGCCGTGGCGCGAGGCGCGGCGGCGATGGCGATGGGTGCGGCTAGTGCCGGTGGCAGTTTGTTTCTCGCTGTCTGTCGCGGGCGCGTCAGCGAGGGGCTCGACTTCAGCGACGAGAATTGTCGCTGCGTCGTCATCATCGGCGTCCCCTACCCGAATGTCAGGGATCCGCGGGTGGCCCTGAAAAGGGCATTTAACGATGAGCGCTGCCGCCTGGCGGCGAGCAGGATGGCGGCGAGCGTCGGCGGGGCGAGCGTGCTCCCAGGCTCGGCTTGGTACAGCCAGCAGGCCTTCCGTGCGCTCAATCAAGCGGTGGGCCGCTGCTTGCGGCACCGCGGCGACTGGGGCGCAGTCGTATTGCTGGACGCGCGTTTCACTGAAGCGCGCGCCCAACAAATGCTGCCGAAATGGCTGCGCGCGCGCTTGCGCTGCGCGCCGACATTCCGGATGGCGGTGAATGCTCTTGGCGCTTTTGCGCGCGACAGGCGAACCACGCTCGGCGCATGGGTGCCGACGCCGGCTGCGCTGGCGGCGGCGAAAGCAGCGGCAGGCGGCGGCGGATCGGGCGCACCGACACGCCAAGTGCAGATTGCGCGCAAGCGCAAAGCGCCAGCACCACCTGCGGCGCGTCCCAAACAGCAAACGCCAACGGCGCCTAGCGCAGCGGCGCCTCTTCCAGCAGCGCCGTCACGCTTTGTTGCGCGTCTCGATTGGAGTCGCCCAGGCGCACCTTACTAGTTGTATTCATCAGATGATGTAAATAATGAAAGATTTTTTGACAGAAAAAAATAGCCCGAAATCTCTCTCAGCCGGGGATCACACAAAAAATCTCCCCTGCCGGGGATCTGTTATTGGACGGTTTCCCCTGTCCAGTTTCCCCTGGGATCCCGCTCGGGATCCCGATCGGGCCGAAGAATGCAATGGCGGCACACATTTCCCTCGCGTGGGGAGGTCCTAGAAGTCTAGTACGGGGAATCCAAATGCCCAAACGCGGAGCATTCGACGCGCCCGCCGCCCGCGAAGGCAACGACGAGCGATGCCGCCTGGCGGCGAACAAGATGGCGGCGAGCGTGGGAGGGGCGAGCGTGGGAGGAGGAGGCAGCAGCGAGCGTCTTGCCTGGTGGACAGTGGTACATAGTAGTAGAGCGCCATCACCCCTCGCCGACTCCTCCGCACACCGGCTCGCGCCTCTCCTCCCGCCAACTCGCCTCTAGAATGCCTTGACGTGCGCCGCCGCATGCACACGCAAAATTTCACGCAAAAAGCTCCCGTAGAACGGCCCGCCGCCCTTATTATTATACGGTCGGACTCCTACACCCGACGACACCACGACGACCCACCCCCTCCCCGGCTCCCCCTCCGCCGCCGGCCGCTACTACTACCGCTTCCTCTACCGACCGAGCTGCAGCCTCGCGGCCCGCCACAGCCAGACAGCCTTACTACGATACGGCGTCTCTCTCTCTCTCTCTCTCTTTTCAAAAAGGTTCCCTAACCCTAACCCTAACCCACCCAACCTACACTGAAACACACACAATTCTTCATTCTTTACATACACACATCACACAAATTCATCACAAATCACAACAGATTCATCACACCTTCCAAATCCCCAAACAACCCAAGCCCACCCTCCTCCTTCGACTTCTCCCACCACAGCGGAGGACTCTCAGGGGTTCTCCCAGTAAGCAGCTCGTACCCATCCTCCGTCACCAATATTGTGTGCTCGAACTGCGCGCTCAGCCGGCCATCCTCCGTCGACGCCGTCCACCCGTCGGGCCACATGACGTCGCGCCAGCTCTTGCCGTTGATCATCGGCTCGATCGTGAACACGTGCCCAACCTTCGCCGCGCCAATCGCCTTGTTCTTCGCGTAGTGAGGTATGTTCGGCGCGCAGTGGAACAGCTCGCCAATGCCGTGGCCGCAGTACGTTCGCGTGACGCCGAGCCCCTTGCGGTTGGCAACCGACTGAATCGCATCCCCAAAGTCGCGGAATCGAACGCCAGGCTTCACCAGCGAGATAGCCTTGAACAGGCACTGGTACGCCGCGAGGACAATCTGCTTCGCCTCGTCGGAAACCTTGTCGTTGTCACCAACGACAAAAGTCTCGTTCAAGTCCGCGTGCATGCCATCCCTGTAGACGGAAATGTCCACGTTAACAATGTCGCCCTCCTCGAGCGGTCGCTTGTCCGGTATTCCGTGGCAGATGATTTCGTTCACGGACGTGCAGCAGCTCTTCGGAAAGTTGTAGTAGTTCAGCGGCGACGGATAGCCGCCACCCGCGACGGTCACCTCGTGCACGACTCGGTCAATTTCGTCCGTCGTCACGCCAGGCTTGACGGCACGGTGCGCCGCGTCAATCACCTCCCGTCCTAGCCGGCACACCGCTCGCAGTCGTGCGATTTCCTCCTCCGTTCGAACTGGCACGATTCGCTGTTGTCTCGACTCTTCCTCCGAGACGGGAATGCCCGTAAGCGCGTAGTCCGTCTTGACAACGTTCGCGGGCACTGAGCGCGTCGGCCCGACGTGCGCGGGTCTCAGTGCGCCTGGGTACGGAAACGCAGGCATCGTGGCTGTTCGCCGTGAGCCACGGTCAATCGCATATCCCCATCCATCGGCCAGCTCCTCGGAATTTCCCTTGGAAGAAGCTTTGGCAAGCTTATGTATTGCCTTGTGCGATGCCCAGTTCTTTTTGAAGCACTCTTGCGTGCAGAACGACGACACGGCAGGAGGTAGTCCTAACGAGAGGCACTTCGGACACTGCAGCGAAGCCGGCAAACTACAACCGACGCACACCACACCACCACCACCACCACCGGATGACATGTTTGCTTCTTATTATTTTTTTAAATAAAATAATATGGACTCCTCCTAGGACACGAACTATTAATACTAGGAGTGGTAAAGAAAAATGTGTACTCAAAGCACGTCGAAAGAGTGAAAATGTTGCGAATGCGAATGGCGGTGTGCGGCGGCGGCGGGGAACCCAATTCGCCACGATAGGACACGAGCAACGAGGGGCGAAAACCCCCAATCAATCAGAAGGCCAAACCCCTAAAGGTATTGGAGGAATGAATTCATAACGGAATTTCTCGGTTTCATCACGGATCCCCAAAAACGCACCCCCGGGGAAAAACCCTGAGGGTCCCTGTCCAGGTGGCAAAAATGAAAAAAGGTTTTCGTTTCATTCGGCCGCCATTCTTCGCCATACATTTTTCCCCATTTTTGTCAAGTTTTTTTTGTCAAGTGTTTTGTTTTTCTCTGAAGTTCCCTCCTTATTATACTGCCTGACTGTGGTGGTTTCTTGCTCTTTGTATTTACAAAGATGGCGCCTAATGGTCCTGCTCCTGAATCTGCTCCTGAATCTGCTCATGCGTCTGCGTCGGCGTCTGCCTCGGCGTCGTCTCTAATTGATTCTGCGTCTGCACCTGCTCCTGCTCCTGCTCCTGACTCTGCGTCTCCATCTGCGTCGTCTCTAATTGAATCTGCTTCTGCGTCTTCTCTTCACAACAATAATAATAAGAGTAGTGGTGATACTTGCGAGTCAGGGGGACTTCCTCGTCATTCCCATACCATGAAGCAGGACGACGTCATCACACCTTCAGCAGAGAAGACAACAAACAACCCCGACGACAACGCAGTCGCGGTGGTTGAGTTTCTCCAGCTCGGGACCTTTTACGGCCTAGGCATTGCGGTCTTCCTGCTCGGAAACTCACTCGTCATGTGGTCGATACCGTCGTACAAAAAATTCTTCAGGCGCAAGAAAGAGCAGCGAGTGTCCCAACTACGCGACGAACAACTTGAATACGAGGCGTGTCGGCAACGACGCCAAGCGAGGAGGCAGGCTAGGCGCGACGCGCGAGCGAGGCGCAAACGTAAGCAGGATGCGTGGTCTCTCGTGGGGGAAGACGGCAACTCCCCGTCGTCAGTCTCGCAGGTGGCCACGGCGGCCGAGGCTCAAGTGAACTCGCGCCAACTCGGCGACGTGGCGACAACGCACAGCAGCACGGAGTGGCTCGACAGGCTCGACGGCGAAGATGCTGGTGCGCTGCCGCCGGTACAAGAAGATGTAGGGATGTCACACAGCCTCAGCGCGACCAACCTTGCGCGTCTGGCGGAGCAGGACGACTTAGACAGCTTGTCACGGCGTAGCCTTGACAGCATGAGGCCAAATCTCAGCCACAGGCCGCCACGACCTGAGACAAGACATATCAGTCCAAGCGCACGGAACTTGGCACTGACTGCCGCAACTCATGCGCCCGCGAGAAGGCGGCGCGATGGCTCGGCGTTCTCGGTGACCAGAGGTACGCCGGGGCGTTCTCGGGGTGCCGCTCCAGCCAAGGATGCCGAAGCGTCCGTGCCACGTTTGCGTCCGAGGCGCTTCATCCGAAGCGCAGCTGCGGCATCGAGATTAGCTGCTCGCCAATCGTACGTTGCCGCTCGCAAATCGTACGGAACGCTGAATGACGCGAGAGATCTGACGATGGATATGTCCGATAAAGTGAACATGTGGACCGAAAAGCGATGCTCCACGATCCTGCGAAAATTCGGTATACCTCCGATTCTGCTGTACAGATCCAAGACGAGCTGCGGGGCTGGATGTGGCGACACGTCGTGGCTGATGACGGCGTGGAACGTCGTCACGTCCTATCCCTTTTGGACCCTAGGAAATGTGCTGCACGATGCCGATCGTACCAAATCAACCCACAAGCACGCTGACTGGGCCTCGAAGGGCGTTTGCATGGGATCCATGATCTTCCACGCAAGCAGAGGTGACTGGAGGATTTTCCTGCGGAAGGCTGATTACATCTTCATCTCCTGTGCAAGCTATACCTTCGTTCGAGGAATTCAGCCACCGGAGGATGGTAAGCACAGCTGGATCGAGAAGATTCGCCGCAGCCGGATCTTTAGTGGCATGAACCACACGATGACAATCTTCGAGCCGCTCATCACGAGCTTCGTCAATATCCTGGTGATCCAGGTCAGTCTGGTAGAACGGATGTTAAGCACTAACCCCGCGGTGGCAGCTGCCACCGCCGCAGCTGCCGCCTCCTGTGCTCGTTCGGAGGAGCATCTGCCACGTCCAAGGCGCTGGTTGCGCTCATTACGTCGTGTGTGGTCTCGTGTCATCAGCCCCGTATTTGGCAAGGAGAGGATGCAGACGGGCGACGTGCCACACTCGCACTGGGTTGTACACGGCTCGATCGCGATTCTTGGGGGGGTGTGCTTCTTCATCGAGGACTTCTTTCCGTCTGGACCCGTGCACGGCTTGTGGCATTTACTGGCATGGGCAGGATCGCGAACAGCCGCGCCGCTCCTCCGTCGGCCTAGTCAGCCATCTCCAGCTAGCACCGATGCTTCATAATGACTTGTGTAAGATAAATTATGTATATAGGAACAAAAAAATGCTTTGTGCTTTTTACTTCAACGCTTCAGCCGCATCTGCGACACTGGATACCGCCTTGGGTGACCAACCGCCGCCTCCGACGAGAAGTTCGTACCCCTTGACACGCTCGGTAAGGTTCAGTCCACTCAACAATTCCCGTGCGCCGTTGTCTTCACCGGTAGCATGCAGGAATCCAACAAGCGCAGCTCTCATGTCGTCGCGAACATCCTCGGGTGCTGCGTTATCGTTCACAACGGCGCGTGCACTTTCGATCGCCTGAGCCTTTTCGTCGAGCTCGTACAGCGCGAGCGCCTTGTATGCTGTCGAAAGACTTTGCACGCCCGGAAAGTCGTCTCTCGTCGCCTCTTCGTACGATTCGACAGCGGCTCGCCAGTCGCCTTTACCACCTTGGGCGTTACCGAGTGCGCACAGGGTGAAACCGGACGCGTACTGAAATTGCTTACGTTCCAGGTTGGCCGCTTCCATCAAGTCTGCCGTCGCCCCCTCCGCGTCTCCGCGCGCAAGTCGCGTGACTCCCCTGTTGGAGAACGCCGCGGCGATCGTGGGGTCAGCGGCGATGGCTCGCGTCCACACCTCCTCCGCTTTCTCTGGGTCATCAGCGAGCGCCATCGCCTCCTCGAATAGTTTTTGCACTTGTTGCATTTTCCCCATTGGCAGCGCGGCTTGTGCTTGTGACGCACTTCCCAAGATTCCCAAGGTCGTAGACGCTGTGATTGTAAGCGCAGACAGACAAGAGAGGACAGATCGCCGACTTTCCCAACATGGTGGTGATGATGAAGAAATCACCTCATCACCACCAGAAGCTGATGCACCGATGAATCGCACGACTCTTAAAGGGACTGGTGTAAGGCTTCGTCGTCGAGTCGAGCCTCCTGATGAAGATGATAAGACACTTCGCCGATGAGCACGACATGTTGTTGGTGTTGTTGATGAGCACGGCGCCATCGCTGGTTGTTCACCTCCAGGGAGAGGGATGGGGCTGATGGGGTTTTTCTGGCCACAGGATTCATCTTGGAGTTTCGTTTCCGGGAGGGGCAGATGGGCGATCCGTCGGGGAGGGAGTGCACTGGTTAGGGTTAGGGTTAGGGTTAGGGTTACGGTTAGGGGAGTGGGCTCGGGTCCTTCCTCCTTACTCCTTCCTTGGACTCACCTTGGTGGTTTTGGTTTGGTGGTTCACCTACCTGATGAACATGAATAATAATGATCGTCTCATTCATTTGTCTGGGACTCTCAAGACCTCAAATATATATATCATACGTCTAATAACGTCACGTCTACATACCGCCTACTTAGTTATCCTACATATACCGTTTGCAACAAGCCTTTCCAACCTCGGAGCACGAATTTTACGGTAACTTAGTCTATAAATTTTATATGTATGTAAGTATCCCGGGTGGTATGTACAAATTCTTTTTACTGGAACGCTTGTCGCAAAGCAAACGCCGGCGAACCCCACGCCCACGGTAGAAAATCTTGTCGTGCCCGTCGACGGCACGGTATAGGGACTCAGTGCGACGCCAGCTTTCGAACTCACTCTTCGGGCAAACGGAACAGGCACGTCTCGCTGTCATACCAGTGCTCCTGCACGTCTTTGAACGATGCCTGAGTAAAAGCTTGAACACTTCTTTGCTCATTCGCCGCGAACGAACGCAAATAGGAGCAGTCGACATATGTAAAATTAAAGTCCTCGACGAATTTCTTGTGCATGTCAACGTCGCTCGTGTCTCGCGAAATCTCATCTGACCAGTCCTGACGAACGCCAGCGAGAATACGCGACATGTACTCCATATAGCACAAAGGAGACAATTGCCTACGTGCAAAAGTCAGCAGATTCAAGGCCACCCTCTCCGCATCGTCCGTGGTAGTTTCTGCAACGGCGTCGTAAATAGACTTGCACAGTCCTCGCGAGCCTGGTTCAGGATCCTGCATGACGCATCTCTTGTAGTTATCATAAAGCCAAATTCTATCGTACTTGTCTGCCACAGTGAGGCACTGCCCGGGCGCTGTCGGATCGTCCCAATACTTTATGGGAATATAGCAATCGTCGCAGAACTTTATCATCAGTGCCATCGCAAGATTGATAGTTGTGAAGTCTTTCAAAATGTCTTGCGTGTTGTTGACTTGACGTTTCGACATGACAAGCGCGGCACCTTGCAGAATATGGCGGTTGATCGACGAGCTCCACCCTTCAGCTCCTTCTTGGAAGAGAGCATACTGGTAGTACGAATACGACTCGAATCCACGTTCTTCCTTCTGCTCCACCTCGTCGGCCTTGTACGGAGTGTGGACGGTTTCGTGTACATCCCAGGCATCGTTAAACATTGGCCAACGATGACAAAACCTGTGTACCAAATGGCGATTCAAAAAACCGGTTTGACCCATGCTCATCGCGAAGCCCTTGTCGAGGCGGCGTTTCCTCCACTGCGGCGTTCCAGGCTCAGTCCAGTCCTTGTGATTCCATATCCTTGCGCCTACCTGAGCATACGGAGGAAGGCGAACGCTGAAAAATCCAGCAAAGTCCTGCTCAGGCCAGTAGTACGTGTCACGGGAATCGTCGGACCACGGCCGTTGAAGAAACAGAAGGGGCAGTGGTCCGTCGGCAAAAGTCGGTGACCACGCATCCTTGGCCACGTTGCTCAGGTAGAAGCACGCGTCGTTGTCAAGCTTACGGTAGCGCATAGCGTTGTACAGCACATGCATCCATTCGATAACGCGACCTTGCATGTCAGTAAGCCTCATATGTTCAGTTTCCGGGCGATCCGAGTCGTAATTCTGTCGCCAATACAGCTTCCCCCGCACGACACAAGCGACGTGTGTGCGCGTTAAGTCCCATGCACTTGGTTCATAAACTGCCTTTTTGCGTAGCTGTTCGTCACTTTCCCACCGCTCGCGCGTCACGTTACTGGTTTTGTTGATGTGGAACATGTGCGCCGTCAGCTGCTTGACGGTACTCCGCTGCAACTGCTCGTCTGCGAATTCAATCAATTTCGGGCACAGCGCATGCTTCAGCGTCTCCGTTTCCAGCGGTTGTCTTGCAGGTATTTCTCCGGAGAGACGGCCTTCGATCCACTTCCTGTGCTCCGATGACAACGTCTGATTTGTGTCCTCACCGTCCCCACGACTTCGGGTGGCGCCACGAAGCCATGAGCGTGCTCTCCGCCGCGCCATGCCTTGTGATGTCAAGGTGCCTTTGTCCAGCCAGTCGAAGGACGTGAAGCGCTCCGTTTTGTCGTTGGACTTGCTTTCGGCTGAGCGGTAGCGGTGCGTAAAGTTACGCAGGATTTCTTCAGGTTCGTTTTGATAATAGTGTTCATGATGCCTTAGATTTAGTACCTTTTCTTGCTCCATGATGTCCTTGTAAACATCGGACTCAAGCAGTTCAGCGATAGTCGTTGTCGTCGTCGTCGTCGTCGTCATCGTGGTCATCGTGGTCGTCGTGGTGGTCGTCGTCGCTGTGTCGTGGTGCGCGTGCGCGTGCATCGTGTGGCTTTGGCGTGGGTGCCGACCCTGCATGGCACGTCCCACTCTGACCGTCACGTTGACGGCATGGTGCGTGTGGTAGTTGTGCCGCTCGTAATGCTCGACGTGTAGCAGCGTGCGTCGGTTGTGCGGCGCGATATCGGGATGGTGTTCGAGTTCGCGCAGATCGGCCACCGCGTTTTCGAGGTGCGCGTCGAGCGCGGACGCGTCGACGCTGCGCGGCGCCGCGGCCGCGGCCGAGGCCGCCGACGCGACCGCCAGCAGGAGCAGGAGCATCGCGAGCGATGATCCTGCTCAGTGACTGCCGTATGCCCACGTATAGCCGCCGCGTTTTCTTTGCCTGGTCGCGGTTACTCACACTCACACGGAATAACGGGAGGTCCCGTTCTAAGGTCGTTAAGAGTAGGGTTAGCTAAGGCTAGGATTGGTCACGTGATTTGTCACGTGATCACGTTTTGATCAAAATTTGATCAACATTTGATCAAAATCTGTCATTTGTTCTCAGTTGGCTAGACTTTTGAGGCTTGTCATTCAACTAACTTTCGAACGATTCCTCGAACTTTTGGTCGGCAGATTTGGTCGAGGCCCTCAATGCCGCATTTTTGCGACCAAAATCTTCCATGCTATTAATACAACCATTTGTTCTCGAAAAGTTTGCCAATAGTTCGACGACCAAAAGTTCGGCCAAAAGTTCGGCCAAAAGTTCTCAACTCGACGAGTTGAGTTGAGTTCCCAAAATGTCCAAAGTCCAAAGTCGAGTGGTGTCTAAAACGTTTTACTGTACGGGTAGTGGGAGCCAACTGAGAACAAATATTGGACTGTATTAGCACTACATACATTTGATCAGGACTCCATCCAATAGACAAATATAGCACAGTACGTACGATTGGCGAGGCCATGGGCGTCAGCCACCGCCCACCTGCCTAAAGTTGCTTGCCCAAGGGTCCCCCCATCATCGAGGTACGGCAGGTCTGGAGGTGGCTGATGCTCCCGTCTGGGAATTCCCTCGCGGCCAGTACGCTCCTTTTTAGTAGCTGTCTCGCCTTGCCCTCGAGGGCCTTCTTGCCCTCGCCTTGCCGATGCTCGTCCTTGCACTCACTTAAGGTCACTCGTCAATCTCGACAGTAGGAGTACATTCATTGTAGGAGAGACTTTGTGTGTGCTTGTGCATACTGTACGTGTGTGTGTGTGTGTGTTTCCTGTTTTTATATACACGTTGACGGTATTATGGTTGACGGTACCGCAGCCCCGCTTGGCAGTGTGCGCGAAATGCTATACGGGATAAAACTCGACGAGTGCCCGGCGCTTCTACGAACCAGGTTGGCGAGGTTTGACAAGAACGGAAACGGAATCATTGACCCGGACGAGCTGCCCATCGCGGACGACGAAGGCTCCATCGCCATCAAGGCGTTCCCGAAGGAAATCCAGCCAACGCTTAAGGTATTCGACGTCGACGGTGACGGCACGGTCGCGCCCATGGAGCTTGCTCGTGGTGCGGAGCTGTACAAAGAATCCAAGAAGACAGCCAAGCGACTCATGATCTTCAGCGGAGTTCTCTTGCTCATCCTGTGCGCCCTCGTGGGCGTCATCGTCGGCCTCGTCGCGGTGGTCGTCGAGAATAGCAAGGAGACGAAGACGGACGCGAGTGGGCTGACTCTTGCAAAGGGCACGAGCAAACCCGCCGCGATGGCCACCGTGCTCGAGCAGTCCGTACTCAACTACAACGCTACGGACGACGCTCTCGACGCCGCAAGGAACGTCAAGGTGGTGCTCGACAACGATAGCCTAGCGTCGTACACGATAACGGGCTGGACGCGCAGTACGACTCTTCTCACGCTCTTCTCGGCGCGCGGCGACACCATCGAGTTCGCGGCGTCGGACGGCAAGATGGTCGTGCGGTCGTCCGACGGCACGGTGCTTGCGGGAGACAACAAAAACACGCCGACCGGCCGTCGACTCCAATGGGGTCCATGGGGCATCGGTGCATTGGGGACTTCCACGGTCTCTACCACGCCGCAAAAAATCGATATATATGAGATATATGCTGCGCAGAGCAAAACTAAAGAAGCTAAACTGAAGCAAGCTGTTGAAGCATCAGCAACGCCGTGTTCATCATTTGGATTTTCAGGCTAGAATGGTTGAGATTCCATGGATTGATGGATTGGTTATTGGGTATAAATAACAAAAACACGCCGACCGGCCGTCGACTCGAAGGCATAGTTGAGTTGTAAAGCGACATGACGATGAACGACTGGACGTGACGGACGCGCAGCTGCTCGGGCGTTTTGCAGTAACTCTAAGTTGTTGTTGTCCGTGGGTTAAATTAAAACAAAAACATGGGAAAGGTTACATGAACAAGACGGGGTGTGTCAGAAACATTTTAATCATGTTATAAACATCTTTTTTTAGAACATACATACCGAACAAGCGTGTTGTTTCACGTCAATGTCAAGCGTCCAAGGAGATATAGGGTCCAACAACGGGGGTATCGAGTTTTTGGCATTCAACACCCAGTGCTCTTCTTTCTCAGGGGCTACTCAAATAAACGAGCGATAGCGGGGTTTGAGCTCTGGCCTGCCGGTGCGTAAACCTAGCGTTTGAGGAGCTCTTGAGATAAGGAGATCAGCGCGACTGTTCCTTAACGGTGACTTGGGGGATCCGTCTTTGGTTGGGTTTCGGGGATTTAAATCATGGGCATGAAAGTTAGATGAGGGGGGCTTGGCCTGGCTAAGCCGTATGGTGGGAAGGTTAGTTTTTGTAAACACCCGGCCCTCCCTCCCAGGTGCCGCCTCCTTGCGAGGTGCCCGAAAGGGCGTCAACTGGACAGCCTGGCGATTTAGCAGCTGACCGTTGATGGCATCGGAGGCGGGGGTATCGAGTTTTTGGCATTCAACACCCAGTGCTCTTCTTTCTCAGGGGCTACTCAAAGACGCGGATTGAGGTGGTCAAGAATACGACCCGGCCGGCTTTATAAGACGCGGATTGAGGTGGTCAAGAATACGACCCGGCCGGCTTTATAAGACGCGGATTGAGGTGGTCAAGAATACGACCCGGCCGGCTTTATAAGACGCGGATTGAGGTGGTCAAGAATACGACCCGGCCGGCTTTATAAGACGCGGATTGAGGTGTTCTCTTCTCCCGCCGAAAACTCGCCGAAACCGAAACTGGCCAACTTCACATCACAAAACTTCACCTCCACCTCGAACTCTCGAAAGATCAATGTCCGCGCCACCACCACGTCAACTGGGTGGTGGTGGTGGTGGTGGTGGTGGTGGTGGTGGTGGTGGTGGTGGTGTACCTGGTATGGCTGGTATGGCGAGCTCGGCTGGTATGGCTGGTATGGCGAGCTCGTCAATGCAAGGATACCACGCGCATGGTCGTGTCTCAGTGTCCCAGTATCTCTCGTCGTCCTACCTTGAAAGTCCTGTGGGGTTCCAAGGGGGAGTTCAAGGAGTTGATGCGGCCGCCTCAATGGATGCCTCCATGCGTCAAAATGAAGTCGATACTATCATTTTCAGATGTGCGCACTCCAACACGATACGTGACGTCCTGTGTGCGACGCCAGGATGGGCCGAAAACTACGCGGGAGGTTCGGCCGCGGAATATAATGGTCGACTCGACCTCGACTGGGACATCTTCTGGGCGGATACCGCGTGGATACACGAACACTACGACAAACTGCGACTCGACGAACACCAACGCCTGAACCACTTCCGCAACCACTACGAACTCACGAGAAAGGACCTGCTGACGAAAAATCTCAAGAGGGCGAAAAGAGCGCTCGAAAAGGCGAACGAGGATGCAAGCAGGTACTACTTCTTTCCCACGACGTACGCGCTGCCTGCCGACTACACGCTCTTCGTCGAAGAGTTCAAACGACAAGGCGGCGTTTGGATCATGAAACCAAGCGGAAAGTCGCAGGGTAAGGGCATATTCCTCATACGAAAACTCAGCGAGATTGCAGAGTGGAGGCGCGTGTGCACGAACGGCGTCGAGGCGGAGAGCTACGTCGTGCAGAGGTACATCGAAAATCCATACGTCATCGGAGGTAAGAAGTTCGACGTACGCCTGTACGTGCTCGTGCTGTCGTACGCCCCGCTCACCGTGTACCTCTACCGCAGCGGGTTCTGCCGATTTTCGGGAAGCCGCTTCTCGATGGACGACATCGGGAACAACCTAGTGCACCTGACGAACGTTGCGATTCAAAAGCACGCGCTCGACGCTGAGAAGACGACAGGCATGAAGTGGAGCCTCAAGGGCCTGAAGACGTACCTGTCGTCGCGCCACGGCGACGCAGCGGTGGACGGCGCGTTCGAGAGCGTGCAGGAGCTCATCATCAACAGCCTGCTTGCGGTGCAGAACACCATCATCCACGATCGACACTGCTTCGAGCTGTACGGGTACGACATCCTCTTCGACGAGACGCTCGCGCCGTGGCTGATCGAGGTGAACGCGAGCCCTAGCTTGACGGCGTCTGACGACGAGGACTACAGCCTGAAATACGTAATGCTCCAAGACGCGCTTCGTCTCGTGGACGTCGAGGGAACGCTCTGGAGTCAGGATTCGGAAATTGGCGCGGCGGCGCGCCTGTCGGCGTGCGCGGACCGAAAGGGTGTCGACGTCGACTTCCTGCCCTTCGAAACGGTTGGCGGCTTCGACTGCATACACAACGCCAACGGACGCTACCGAGTGCGCATAAACAACCCGTCCGGCCTCGCGAGCATGCTCGGCTGCGACCACGACATCCCACCGCGCGTTTGCCCTCCGCGCTGACTCGTGCGTGTAACTACTTTTCCTGTAACCTGTAAACTGCATTTACACACTGCGCACACGTCACCGTCTTAGATGAGGCACGCCGGTCGTGCGCGCTCCCACCGTGCGCCTGGGCCTAAAGTCCGCAGGAGGTGGCTCGTCGCTCTGCTCGCCGAGAAGCGCGATGGGCGTCAGCAGCGGAAACGACAGCGAGCGTCCGCGCTTCCACCCTCGGCCTGATGCGAGGCATCGCAAAATCACGCGCGGCGCATCGCGAAGCCGGGCCGTTCGCCCGTATTCCGCCTCCGCCGCCTCAAGCGGGTGCATGTGCACGGTGAACCCAGTCGCGACGTTGCTCAGCTGCTTACCCAGCTCGAATGTCGTCGTTCCGTCTTGGATGCACCTGAGGTGTGCTTGCCCGCGTCCGTCGCGCCACAGCGCCACGCACTTGTAGCACTGCAGCTGTCTCGCGTATATCGTCGCAGCCTTCGCCTTCTTTCTTTTCGCCGTCTTTCGCCCACGAGGACTTCGTGCCCACTCTCGTGCACCCTCCAGTGTCGTCGTCGCGTACTCCACCTCGCGTCTCTTGTAGTCGAGCTCAAGCTGGCGCAGGCTTTCCCCGAGCTCCTCGACGAGCGCCGTGCGTCGATGTGCTCGCGTCACCTTTCGCCTCAGCACGGCATCCTCGGGAGGCTCGAGTTCCTCGCGCACTTCTCCGAGGAAGTTCACCGGCGGGTGTTGCATCCACGCCTCGTTTCGGTGCGGCGCACCTGCCCGCGCGGGCGGCGCGATGAGAGGCCTGACGTGACCTGCGTCGTTCGACGCGACGAGGTGCGGCGGCGGCGGCGGCGGCGGGCTCGTCGCGTACGTGAAAGGCTGCGGCTGCGCCGCAAACGGGGCTACGTACCCCGTGGTCCCCGCTGCTCCGTAGTAGCTCGCCGGCGGCGGGTTGTGTTCTGGCAGCGGCGACGACGCGCTGGAGACGTACGGGTCTCTCCACGGCGCGAGCGCGTCTTCCGCCTCCTCGGCGGTTGGCGGCGGCGTTGGCCTGTACGCGGCCGTTGCTGGGTACGGTTCCCCGTGTCTGTTCATTTGGTACGCACGCATCGGCGACGGCGCGAGTTTGCCGAGCACGGCGTCGTCGTTGTACGTGCGTGCGTCGTTGTTATGCGCGTAGTGTGCAAAGCTTCGCGGCACCGGCAGGCTGCTCGCGTACCTGAGGTCCCCCACGTACCCTCCTGACGTGTACTCGGGCGGCGGCCTAGGCGGCAGAGTTGCTGTTTCGCTGTGCTGTGCGTGTTCTCTGAACGACGGCGAGGATGATGCCCGAGCGTGTTGGTTTTGTGAAATCTGCGCGTGCGCATACGGCGACGTCGCCCCCCCTGGCGATCCCGCTGTGCCTGAGCCGGAGAGGTGTCTCTCTGCGCGCGCCGCCAGCGTTCGAACGAGCGTGTCGACGTCACGCGAGCTGTCTCTGCTTGCCGTTAAGAGCTCGTTGGTTTCCCTCACAGATCTCGCGTACGAACCTCGAGGACGAGGCATTGCTATGATAACTAGTAAGAGCGAAGATGAGACTCTCGAGGCGGCCGAGCGTTCGAAGACGTGAAACGAGCGGAACGAAGTGGTTTCACTACGATACTAATTTTTCCAAATGGACACGGTAAAAAAAGAGCTGTTGGTGTTGTTGTTGTTGTTGTCACTTGTTGTCTGTCGGAGCCACAACAAACGAGAGCAAACGAGCAGAGCAGAGAGCCGTTGGAACTTGGCGAGTCTTTTTGTTACAACAACAACTTTGAAAAACACACGAATGGTTATTATTCGGTTGCTGTTGCTGTTGCTGTTGCTGTTGCTGTTGTTGTTGTGGAAAGCAGTTGTTGAGCCTCGAAGATGGAAGAGTGTTTGTTTCTTGCTGCTTGACCATGCTGTTTGTTGTGGAGTGTTGAGTGTTGAGTGTTGACCATGCTGTTGTTCAGTGTTTCTTGTTGTTGACGACGACGTTCTTGACACCTGTTCTTGACCACCTTCCTAACGTTAAACTTTAGAGGCGACCTTGACGTTCGTCTTTTAGGCACCTGGTTCGTTGGTTCGTTCCCACTCCGTTCGAGTAGATGGTCAACAACAACAACAACAGCAACAACAGCAGCAACAGCAACAGCATCGTCGTCATTTGTCGTGGTCAACCCTCCCCATTCAGCCATTCCGCCATTCGAAATTGTTTGAATCCTACTGTAGTGAGCACTTGCCTGTCAGTTGCCTGTCATGCCGCCGTCTTCATCCAGTGGTGCGCCAGTCATGTCGTCATCATCCAGTGCGCCTCCTGGAGGATTATTTTTGATTCCGACCATGGTCAGTAACTGCAATCGTTTGTTAATTGCGGCAGGTCTCGCGGACGTCGCATGCGCCACCTCCGACGACGTCGTCTCTGTCATCTCAACAACTTCGGCACTCCTCGCCTCCTTGGAAGCGCTCGTGGGAAGAAAGTTAAATAACGCACACAGAAAACCAAACACGGAAGAACACCGCAAGCACAACGTCAAACTCGTCCTCGACGAACTGCAAACGTCCATCCTACAAACAGACCTCGCGCACATCAACGCCGCGCGCATCGTCAACGGGGACGAAAGAGATATCAAAGACGTTCTTGAAATCATGGCCGCGCTCGCGAACGTCATGCCGAACGCCGTCGACAAACCTAAGACACACCCACAGCATATAAAAGCTGTCACAGAACCTACGCCGGCGTTTGATCCGCCAACGACAACGACAACGACAACAAGAGCCACAGCGGCTGCAAAGGCAACAAAGCCAAACAAGACAAAAACTTCTTCTGCAAACTCGGAAAACGTTCCGCCGCGGCAAAACGAACAGCTGCAGCAGCCGCCACCGCCGACGCGCCGACGCAAGAAATCTGCACCTAAGACGACCGCAAGTGCATTGCAACAACCTTTCCGTGTTGGTAAGGCGCCGCACGTTCCCCTCAGCGCACGTGCCGACCTGAGCAGGAAGCCGACGAAACTGCCATCGTCGTCGCCGACGTCGTTGACCGCAGCCAAGGCAGCTGCGCGGCCAAAGTCTGCGCCGCCGGCGACGTCAGTGTCGAGCGCGAGCTCAGCGGCATATGCGCCGCTGCACGAGCCAGCGTCCTCCAAAGTGCCGCAACGATCCTACGCACCCATGGCAAGCCTAAAGAAACTCGGCACAGGCAAGCCAAAAGCTTCCGTGGCGAGTCGCCAAGCCAGCGAGGCGCGAAGGCGGTACGCGAAGGCGAGCGAGCCGCTCGCGGCGGCACTGGCAGCAGAGGCGCCAGGAATCGCCATGCGCGACGCAGCCTTCAAGGCTTCGCGCCCGGCGCCCGTGGCGATCTCCAAACCAGCGCCTAAAACACGCGCGAGCCTCGCGAGTGATGCGGATGGCGGTGGCGTGCTGAAAGCGGTGGCGCACAAAGTTGTCGACGGCGCGGCGGACCCGGAGTTCCGAGCATCACTCGACCGCAAGTTGCAGAACGAGATGAGCCGCTTGGAGCAGGTTCGTACACGCGCGCGCATTACACGCGCGGCGGCTGGTCTCGCGCCCGTGGCTCCCGCGGACGCGGTTCCCGTGCACGCGACGGCGGAGGTGAGGGCAGCAGCATCGGAAATGCGCAAGCGCGACGAGCTGCGCCGCGAGCTCGTGGCAAAGGAAAAGCGCGTCGAGAGCCGTGTGCAGAGTCAGCGAACGGAGAAGCGCAAGGCGCTGGCGCAGCGCGGCGCAAGGCGCGACGCGAAGATTGAGATGCTCAAAGGGCTGCGCTTCGAGGAGTCGCTGGCGCAACAAGAGAGGAGCCGCGCGGCGATGCGGGCCAGCCAGGAGAGCACGTTGTTCCGCCAGGTTTTCCTGGACGCCGTGAATGAGGAGGTGCGAACGTGCCTCGACGATGCGGCGGAGGTGTCGAAACGTACTCGCAGCCTACGCAAGGCGCAGGTGGAGGCGCTGCAGCATGCGGAGGGCGCGATGGGCGAGCGCGTTCGTGAGGCGCGTGAGGCGCTTGCACGTGCAAGCCGCGAGCGCGCACTGGCGGAGCGCGAGAGCGAACTTCACTTGCGCGATGTGGAGGCAACGGCCAAGTTAGAGCTGAAGCGCGAACGCGATTCAATACTGCGGCACGTCGCCGCTGAGGAGGAGGCTTCGTACCACCGCGCACTGGACCCTGAGAGATTAAGACCGGAACTTCAGACGCGCGTCACCAAACTGCTTGTTGGCGGTGCTGCAAAGTGAGGTGGTTGTTGCAGAACGAAGAGTAACGGTGTGAATGGACGTTGTTAACTCAGTTCAGTCACAGCACGATACGAGTGTTGACATTCACCACCGCATTCATCTCCTGTTGTATTAGACGTGCCTGGCGCCGAGAATCTGCGCCTCCGCCACCTTGGTTTCCGCGCAGGCGATTCTTCCGTGCGTGGGTGCCGTTGCGTTGTACCTCGTCGGTGCGTCCCACATCAGCTTCTGCGTCTCGGTGACTGGCACTTTGTAGCGCTGCTCGCTCTCCTCCTTCACTCTTTCGTGCTTGAAGACGCGCGACTGCAAGGCATTGTAGCTGTGCGTCGTACACGCTGACGGCAAACTCTGTATCTGTGATTTGTGATGTTAGGGTGTAGAAGTTGTGAAACGTGAGAAAGATGTGAGTTCGACACGACTTGCGGTGCTGCAGAGCGGTCTTGCATAGGGATAGCTAAACACGCCGCGAAACAAAAAGGTAAGTACCAGACCAGACCAGATGGTGCTATGGTAGCAGCACAATATTCAACACACCACACCAAACCACACGCAGGACGACACTCACCTCTGGCACAGTCGCCCTTAGTTTCGTCTGACTGACACCAGCGGTGTGCGAGAGCGCCGGCGGGTTAGACGGGCGCGGCGGCGGCAAGAGCGAGCCCGTGAAGAGGTCGAAGCGCTGCCCAGGGTGCGTGTTCACCAAACCGTCGCCGCCGCGATTCAACTTCGACATGGTGGGCGCGCAGTGATGGCGATGCGGTGGACACCTCAGGTTATTCGCCGAACGTTAAAGGCTTTGTTTTGATCAGGGCGTTTGATGGCAGTGGTCAAATAGGTACTGGATTCCCATCTTGCCATCGCCAATCGCCAACACTCGCTGTAAGACGTGGACAAAAGAGGTGGTCATGTATAGGTCACATGAAGAGTGAGGAAGGTTGGAACGGGTTGGAACCATCGCTTGCCAGGGCTGATCACGAATAGCGTCGTGTTACACATCTTTCACTCCAACCCTTCCTTCTCACAACACTGTCGATAAGGTACCCTAGTACTTACAAAAAAGATTTGGCTTAGCGCCGGCTGACTGACGATGCCGTCGTCACAGCTTCGTGCGCCGAAGCACGAGTGCCAACGGAAGCGCCAACGCCTGCACGACGCCGGCGACGACAAATGGCAAGCCGGGGAAATTCACCCACGAACCCGGTCCACCGGTGCTCCTCTTAAACAGTTCACCGGACACGAGACTGCCTACGCCGCCCATCAGACTATAAACGACGGACAGTGCGCCTTGCACGCTTCCCTGCTCGCTACTGTTCACTAGCGTGCTCGCAAAGCTTGTCACCAACGGACCCATCATCGGCGCTGCCGTAAAGGCGGTGACCACGTAAAGCCACGTTGCGCTGTTGCTGAGCCCGAATAAAATCGATTGAGCCGTTGAGATGACGATTCCAAACACCATCGCAGCCTTGAGGCTGAGGAAGCGGCTGAGCACACTGCTCGCAACCACGCTGAAGAAAGTTGCGGAGATTCCGCCGATGATGAACTTGATCATGATTTCCTCGCGCCCGAATCCTAGATGCTTAATGCAAAATTGACTAGATACGGTGATAGCCGTCCAGTGCACATACAGAGAAAGCAGCAGGACGATCGAGCTGAGCAGAAGGTCGCGACCCTTACGCCAGAGAATTCGGACGCCAACGATGGGTGTCAAAAACAGGTCAATCCACTCCTTCTTCGTGCGAATCCCACGGCGACCTTCCGCTGGTAGCGTCTCACTGAGAAGCCACACCCACGCGCAGCACGCGCTCATGACAAGAACGGTGAACAACAACGCATCTTGCGTCGCAAGCGTGCGTCCAATGGGCGCTCCAATCAGCAGGCCGATCGGAAGCGCTGACTCGTACACTCCCATCAACCACGTGCGATGTGTGGGGCTTGTGATCACGTCAGCGATCGCGCTCCTCACGCTGAGATCTAGCATTTGCTGCGGGATGATAGCGCCACCCACGATGGCTGTACCCCAGTACCACCACAGCGAAGATCCGTGGCGTACGTGTGTCAGGTCCGGGATCACGGGAAGAAGTTCGCCAAGCAGCGCTAAGAAGATGGGTGGTCGTCGTCCGATGGCGTCAGAGACACGTCCGGCGAATGCTGCCCACAGGACTCCTGAGAATTGCTGAGCGGCAAAGTTGTAGCTCTGCCACTTTGTGGACTGCGCGGGCGCCTCTTCCGCGCTGTGTCCAAGAGTCTCGAAGAAGGCGTTGTTGATGAACGGCTGGTGCACGGCATATGCGATAGACGCCGTCTTCATGAGGATGGCGATGATGAGAAGCTGCGGCACGACTGCCCTATTCATGAGGAACATTTCCTTGATGAGCTTATTCATTGAATCACGCCACGGCATTTCGAGCGTGTGTGCGGAAGCCCCTCCGTACTTTTCGTTTGCTTGATGCTGTTTCGCCGTCGGCTCTATTTCCAGCGCATCCATCATCGTCGTGTCGGAGTCGCCGTCTTCGTCAGGGAGTGGTGGCTGAATGCACACTTTTCGATTCTCATACTCATTGTCCGAGTCCAGTCGCACCGTGACGAGGTCCGAGTCACGTTGCGTCAAATCACTCGATTTACTGCCACTGCCGTGATTGTGCGGCATCATTCACAACAGGTCCTACCTACCGTATTGTCAAATGTCAGACGTCGTCGTGAGATGCAGTACCAATACCCGTACCAATACAGTGTTGTAGATTGAACGGCAAGCTGGCAAGCCAATAATGACAGCACAGATGAAGATGAAGCTGAAATTGAAGCTGAAATGCACAGGATAGAACTATCTGAATTTCACGTCCTGATGTGTGGAACGACACACGTGTACTGTATTTTGAGTCGTACCAGAAATCGTCGGGCTTTATTTGTGTCTGCTACGTATTTTCTTCGTATTTGTGTTTTGTTCGGTCCAATAAATAAAATAAACCGGTTTTTGTCTGTGTTTTTTTGCGAAGCAGGCTTTTTAACCCCTGTTTTCGTACCGGCACCTGGTTCTTTGGGAGAACGACCGACGCCGCCGTGCTGCCGCTGCTGCCGCTGCTGGTGCTGGTGCTGATGCTTCGCTGGTGGTGCTGATGCTTCGCTGGTGGTGGTAATGGTGGTGGTGGTGCTGCTGGGTGGTGGTGGTGCTGCTGGGTGGTGGTGGTAATGGTGGTGGTGGTGGTAATGGTGCTGCTGCTGGTACCTTCTTCACATGTGCACCCCGTGCATGAGTGGTTTCATCTCATCTCATGTTTCTTTTGAGCTGAGATCTCACTCAAAAGCAGAAAGACTCACACGCATCTTTTTTTATCATGTAAAATAAACGAGTCTTAAACTGCATGTCAGGCAAGCATACGCATCACTCACGTGCTTCTTATACACGTCTTAAACTACTACACACGTAAATCAGGCAAGCACACTTCGCCGAAGCAAGCACGCGTGCCAAAGCCGGCATGCCTACGTGGCATGTGCCAGACAGCAGACAAATAGGCCGAGAAGACGAGGCCTTCGAAGACGCAGACTTCCAGGCGAAGAAGAAGTTCGGGATCCGTTGAAGTTCCACCATGGGAGGTATGGCGCACCTCGACGCATGCGTGACCTCACGCATACGCATAAAGTTGTGATGAACTGGTGCAAACACGGCTCCCGCTCAAAGCCTTACATGAACTCGCGCAAACCACGTTTCACGACGCTCAGGTCCCAGAGGCGAGACGAGCGTATAAACCTTTAGAGAAACGTTAACCGATTCTCCAAACGCGAGTCGCGAGTCGCGTCCATGGATTGCCGGTACTATGGTACGCCAACGAGTCGCAGGACTCACGCGTGCTCGAGAGGCGAGAGCAGTGAGGACGAAGCAGAACAGCAGAACGCCTGAGCAGGAAAAAAGGCCGGAGCAGCTGTTGGAGCAGAGACGAGTAGTCTATGGAAAAGACGAACAACGAGGCCGCGTAGCCGAACGAGGCCGCGTAGCACTGTAGCAGCGTAGCGTGAACGCGAAGAACAATACGACGCGAAGAATGAACGCGAAGAATGAAAATGCATGCATGCAACGAGCGAGCGTGTATAGGAATAGCGATGCGCACCATGAGCAACAAAGAGCAACAAAGTGCTCGCAGCACCTGTTCTCGAGCACCTGTTCAGCCTTCATAATCATGAGCAACTGTTGAGTCGAAACCTGTTGGTCTGTTGCCTGCTGTCGTTGTCGTGAAAGCATAGGCATGAAGGCCGTTTGTATACTTGGGATGCATGAAGGCCGTTTGGTTTTCAATGCGCTTGGGATGCTTGAGCATAAAGTGAGCCTCCTTCTTCATTCTGCATGCATGGATGGGCCGCGTACAGAACAGGCTCGTGCAGAACAGGCTCGTGCAGGCTCGTTCGTCGTCGTCGTCGTCCTCGGCTCTCCAAGCGCGTCTTCTCGGCACGCTCAACGGTGCGCCATTCCCCCTCATTCTCATTTTTAGTGTCATTTTTAGTGTCATTCTCCCTCTTGCTTAGGTTTTTCTTTTGCAGGATCATGATCCGCTGCGTGCTCCTCTTAGCCACGTGCGCGTACGTCGCCAACGCCGTCGATATCGTCTTCTCGACGGCTACCGCGCCAGGTGCCTCGAAGGTTTATGGCACCGGAGATGACGCACAGTACTACACCACCGGAGACTCGCTCACCTTCAACTGGCAGACGTACGATAATAACCGGGCCACCTTGTTGATCGCTAACCAACCGCCTAACGGTGTAGCACTTGGTAATGCCAATTCCGTACAGTGCTACTGCCGTATGCGTGCGTCGCAGCTCACCTTCAGCCCGTACTGGAATTTCGCCACCGGTGCGGGTACGGACATCGGAAATTATGACGTCGGAGCGTTGAATAACCCAACCACTGCCGATCTTGCTGACTCCGGCCTTGAGGCTTACGGCACCGACTGGACGCTGTGCTCCACCCATGGAGCGTCGTCGCACACAAAAACTTACTCGAACCTGCCTGACGGCTACTACGCGTTCTCCGTCACGTGCGAACAAGCTGGTACGTGGACCGTGGCTGGCAATACAGCTGCCAGTGATGGAGCGACGAACTGGCTTGTCAAGGTGGACAACGTCGCGCCCTCTTCCACGGTCGTGGAGTCCGGCACGGTGTCCGCTACAGGAGGTGCTGCTGCTGCACAGACGTTTGACCCCTCGCCCAACGCTGGACACGGATGGGGAGCTTCGCAGAACGGCATCTTCAACTTCGCCCTCTCTACCACGGACTACTACGGAACCGCCAATGGAGCGCCCTACACGGCCGTGCAGACGACTGCGAACAAGGCGCTCTGCGGTAATAACCCCCCTAACAACTGCGAGCTGCAAGCAATTACGTACCTGTGCGCTGTGGACAACGGTGCTTACGCCGCGTGCGGAGGCACGATAGGACAAACGGGCGGTGGAACGTTCTCGACGGCGTCCCTGACGGCTGGCGAGCACGTCCTGCGCGTCAAGGCTGTGGACAAGGCTGGAAACACGGAGACGTACGCCTCCTTCTACTCGTTCTCCGTGCGCCCGCACGCGAAGAACGCCGGATGCACGTTCCGCTACGACCTCGACTCCGCGGGCTACACGAGCCTGGGAAGCACGGCTACGAAGACGCTCTCTGGACTCACGGATGGCTCGCACACGTTCGGGGTGCTTGCGGTGGACTCGGTATCCAACGTTGGCACGGCGCAGAGCTTCACGTGGACGGTGGACACGACGCCGCCGACGGCTACCATCACGACGACGTGGTCCGCTCAGGGCAACCCGACGTCCACCGCCGGAACGTTCGCGTGGAGCTTCAGCGAGTCGGGATCGTACTCCAAGTACTCGACGGACGGAACGACGTACACGATGCCTGGAACGCTCACGGCGACGACCGTGACGCTTGCGGCGAACACATTCCCCATCGGTTCGCGATCCTTCAAGGTGTACGGCGTGGACCTGCTCGGAAATGCCGGATCGGCTGCCACGGACTCGTTCACGGTCGAGCCGATCGACACGACCGTCAGCACGACGAGCGACTACGCGTGCTCAGGCACCCCATCGGCGGCGATCAAGGAGACGTCCGTGACGTACAGCATCTCCGCGACGATTGACCAGGCCGCCGCGTCTGTTTACACGTACATGTACAAGCTCGACAGCGGAAGCTGGAAGCAGGGTGTGCACTTCCCCGCGTTTGGAATCAAGGGCCTCTCGGAGGGCGTTCACCAGCTTGAGGCGAAGGCGTACACGTCCGCTGGCGTGGTGGATCCCACACCGGCGTGCAGGAAGTTCATCATCGACATGACGAAGCCGGTGACGACGATCACCGCGCCGGGTGCCTCGAAACAGGGTGCCGCCCCTACGTTCGGCGGTAAGGTGACGGATGCCAACATCCAGGCGACGGGCGGAACGACGTACCGCGTGGAGAAGGTTGGCGACGCGAGCTTTTCAAGCGTCACGGGCTCGGTGGCCACGGCTACGGACGGCTCGTTCACGATCACGCTGTCGACCATGGCCGACGGCCTGTACCAGATTTACGTGCGCCACAC
Organism: Pycnococcus provasolii; assembly: GCA_938743325.2. Classification (NCBI taxonomy): domain Eukaryota; kingdom Viridiplantae; phylum Chlorophyta; class Pseudoscourfieldiophyceae; order Pseudoscourfieldiales; family Pycnococcaceae; genus Pycnococcus; species Pycnococcus provasolii. The sequence continues at coordinate 310,425 of OW568892.1, forward strand.
GGACATGGCTGGCAATGTTGGCTCCGAGACGATGGTCGAGTGGACCGTCGACACGGCGGTGCCGAACACGATGGTGTCGAGCGGCCCCTCGAGCCCGACTGCGGCTACGACGGCTTCGTTCCTCTTCGCGTGCGACGAGTCCCCGTGCACGTACAAGTACAAGGTTGACTCCGCCGACAACTACAGCTCGTCGTCGACGGCGCGCCTCAACCTCTCGAGCATCGCGCCTGGCGTTCACACGATCGAGGTTCACGCGATCGATGTGGCAGGCAACGAGGACTTGTCTGCGGCTGCGTACACGTGGACGGTCTTCGACGCGACGACGTACGCGTCGCTGGAGACGAGCGCGAAGTTCAGTTTGAATGGCCCGACGCCGCTGGAGTACACGCCTCCGGCGGAGAACTACGTGCACGTTTGAAAAGATTGCTTGACCCGACATGCGGGCCCAGCCACGGGGGGGGGATGATCGGGACCCGAGGTGTAGTATCGTAGTGGTTTTTGATACTACTCTATGCATAGTAACTCTCACATTCACGTTCTTCAATAACTCAATTCACGAGTTCTCGTTTTGAACTTTAATCTACCATAGACTATGGCGCCATTCATGAGTGCGTGGGTGTTCTCATGGAGGTGTTTACTAAAAACTGCAGCCTTAGAGTAGTTGCGTACACCACTGACTGGTGTCAGTGAGTAGGAAGTACTGTGACCACCATTGTACCGGTACCAGTAGACTAATAAAACATCGCAGTCAAAAATAGTTCGTAGTTCGTACCGGTACAGTACAGGTGGTAAGTTAAAGTCTACCGTGTGAATGAATTGCCCAAACCTTACCGTACCACTGGTCAACCAAGGCACCGGGACCTCTCCAGTAGATAGGACTATTTCCGGCTGGACTTCCCAAACACACACACACACACACACACACACACACACACACACATGCACACAGTCACACACACACAGTCACACACACACAGTCACACACACACACACACACACACACACACACACACCACTTAAAGGTACAAGGGGGATGCCCGTACGTTATTAGGGTTAGGGTTAGGGTTACCAGTTCTGGTTTCGGGTTTCGGTTGGAATTTTTTCGGAACTGACAGCTCGTTGGATGGCGTTATTCTCGGCGTATTCGAATTTCTGGATTTCATCTTGTCACACAACACAATAATACGTTTTTTTCATGGTAACAACGCGTGTGCTGCTGGTGTTAGCCGTGGTGGTGGTGGTGGTGGTGCTTGCTCTCGATGATGTAACTGGAGTCTGTGGCTTACAACAACAAGAAAGGTTGCAGCGGTCAGGTGGGCGTGGTCAGGTGGTGGATCCGTTCGTCGCCTGCTTCATCCCCAGCGGACCTGATCCTACTGATTACGCGTTTGAAGCCATGCGCACGTGGGGGAGGAAGTGCGACGTGATTCACTTCACGTCCAACAAAGCGGACGCTTCCATCGATATGGTGAAAGCGCACGATTTACCAATGTGCTCAAAGGAAAACTGGAAATTTCGAATTGCGAGCAACGACATGAACGGTGCATCGCGATGCCGAATTTTTGACCAGATCGCCTCGGGATGGGTGTTCATGTACGAAAACTATGGCAGTATTGCTCACTACATCATCAAGGTGGATGACGATACGTATCTCAACATTCCTCGTCTCAAGCATTTTCTGACGAAATACTACGCACCGCACGATAACAAAAAGCATCTCTATCTTGGCATGCCATCCTACGCTCATTTCTACGACGGTTGGTATAACATCGGCGCGGCGTACATATTGTCGACTGCTGCGCTTCGTGACTTCCTCGTACCCGCCATTCGGTCAGGTGCGTGCACCATTGGCGAGAAGACGCAGGAACCACCGCTTGCCTGTTCGGATGGCACGCACTGCGATCGCGATGAGCCTATGCAGGCTCGATGCCTAGAGCTCGCCTTCTCGCGCGCACACGACGAAATCAACGTGCACGGCACGAACTTCCCTCACCCCGAGAGTCCAGGATTCGCTGCCGGCGACGGCCACGGCAACTTGCTCTTGCAGTTCAAGCAGACTCTGCCCAACTTTGACAGCGGCGACGACATGGAGAAGCTCGCACGTGGCGAACCATACTGCGTTGACGCGTCGGTTGAGACTACGATGGTTGGATTAGGGGGCTGCGCCACGCAATCTGCTTGGCTCAAGAATTTCGTCGAGGTCGGGCAACTCGGGTGTGCGACTTCCGAACAACAGCTGTGCGCCGATCGGTGCGTGCTCGCCCTTCACCCCATCAAGAACGTGACACGCATGCGTATGCTGCACACAGCCATGGAAATGTCCGCCACGACCGCGCCCGTCGCGTCGTGCTGGTCTTCCCACAACCCCTACGACAGAGGCGACGATCTACGTAAAGTTTAAAGGTAGGAATCTCTTTGATAGACTAACTAAGGTTAGTAACTCACCGTTTCCGCCATGGCAAAGAACCACGAAAGGTTATGACAAGAATCTCTCGATCGATGGGCTCTGGCAATTCTTTTTTCACACTTGTTTGGCTTTGGCTTGATCTCTCCGTTGCAAGCACGGTCAAGTCTCGAGAACTCGAGAGGAGAGATCACCGTCTGCAGAGACAGACCTCTCCAGGAGACCAGGACCAGGCTGCCAGGAGGTGTCTCCCAGGAGGAACCTTAAAGTTTACCACCCAAGTCACCACCCACCTCACCAGTGACCAGTGCGGCAAGCTCCTACTGTACCTGGTCAAGTCCACAACAACTGGGCTGGTAAAATTTACAACCAAAGAGCAATATCATACCCGTACTAAAAATAACGCGTCTCATACATACCAAAACATAACGAGCGATAGATACCGGGTAGCGGATTTGAGTGAGCTCTCTGGCCTGCCGGTGCGTACTGTAAACTAAATTAACGGCCACCTCCTCCCTCCTTCCAGCTCGCTCTCCGGCGCCACGGCCACGCCCCTGTTGAGCACCTCTCGGCGGGACCCGCAACTCGTTATTAGAGCCGAACAAAATAACTTCGGCCTTAAGTTGGTTGGGCCAGCGAGTGAGCGAGTGAGTGAGTGAGTGAGCGAGTGAGTGAGTGAGTGAGCGAGTGAGTGAGTGAGCTATGGCGGACGCCGGTGACGCCGGTGACGCCGGTGACTTGCCTCCTGAGCCTTCTTCGATACTCGCGCACTCCATACTATTGAACTTCTCGGCGTCGTTGAAGTTCTTGTATAAACCTGTGGTGGTGGGGGCTGCCGACGCGGACGACGACGAAGTGAAAGAAGGTGTCGAAGCTGTTAAGGGAACCACCGACGCGAAGGACGTGCCTGAGTCCTCCTCCTCACCTGAAGAAGACTCGTCGTCGACAAACGTGTCGTACAGGCTTCACGTGTCGTACTTGCTCTTCAGTACAGACGACATTGCCAATGCCACCACCTGGGAGCCGCTCACAGACGAACCGCTTGTGATCAACCCCGGCTCCTCCTCCGACGACGACGACGTCTCCACGTCGGAGTCGTCATATGAAGGGCACTCATCCAAACTCCTCGAAAACGTTGACGAAGACTATGTGCGCAACATCGTGGGAACGCAGGAACAACACGCACTGAACGGAACGCAGCCGTGCACCATCGCCATCAAAGTCACAAGAACACCCGCGGATGTCGACGACCCGTCATCCTCGGAGGAATTTCCAAGTTGTACATTCACCATGGACGCCACGCCTCTTCTGCTGGGAGAGACGAACGTCAAGCTCACGTTGTCAAACGGAAACCCATGGGAAGCCGCGGACGACGACGAGGTTCTGCCATTCCCACCACGTGCATCGCCAAAGCTCGCAGAGGAAGTCTTCGGCGCGCGATGCGAAAACGCAGTCTTCGCCGTCGCGCTCACAGAGCCGCCAGCGGAGCCTGAAGCCAAAGATGACGGCGAAGAAGTGACGCAGGCGGAACCTCAGCCAACCACCCTCCTTCCCCTTGGGCTCGCTCTGCACCTCAACCCCGTCGTCGTGCGGCCGCTCGCCGCACGGTTCCTTCCCGACTTGCCAGCAACCACCGAGCAGCTCGACGGCTTTTGCGCACCCGTCTCCGTCACCTACGCGCTGCCGCTCGCTCCCGCCGCTTCCGCAGCTGGATACCTCAAGGAGTGCCGCCACGTCGCCACCGTCACCACGCCGTGGACCGGCGAGGATGGCCCGGACGAACCGCGCATGCGCACGGCGCTCTTTGGAACGGCGGACGTGTACTTCACATGCGACCTGGACACGCACGCGTTGTACGAAGGACTGCGAAATCATCGCGTGGCGCTCGAGGTCCACGACCGCTCGAAGATGGAAGACCCGCCGATCGACCTGAGCTGGAAGACCGGCGGCATCCTTCCGAGGCAGGAGGGGGAGGAACTCGGCGGCGGCGAAGAGGAGCAGGAGGAGGAGGAGGATTTGCCGCCGCCACCTCCCGCCGACGATGCCGAAAAGGAGGGTGAAGGCGAGGAAAACAACCACCACGAGGAGGAGGAGGAGGAGGAAGACGAGGGCGATCCCGCGTATGGGCGCTCGGAGTTCGCGTGCACGGAGCTTGTCACGAGCAAATTGCCAGGAACGCACCGACTCGTGCTTCGGCAGCAAATTGCACCGTACACCACCGTCAAAGGTGGCCTTCAGGTTGGGCAGAGCTTCGACTGGTACTCGAGACCCGGAAGATACGGGCAGTGCCGTTCGACACTACAAATCGAAATTGCGTCGGCGCAGCCGATCGTGAAAATGGACGAAGTGCCGAGGCCGTACGAGCGCGTTGCCTTCATTATGCAGTACGACGACACCGAGCTTCTTCTGGCTCTCGAGCAACTGGTGCGCTCACGCAATGCCACGACGATGGGTTTTGAGGGGACGGAGAGCTACATCCTGCAACTGCTGAACACCTACAAGACGGGCGAGGAAGAGGAGCGCAACGATCAGCTTGATATCCTCACCGGATTCCACCTCATTGATGGGCGCATCAGAATCGTTGTCCTCGAGGGTCTCGGTGCCGGAGCGATTCGCGTGCCCAAGCCACCCGTGGAAGGCGAAGCCGAGGGCGAAGACGAGGCTTCCGCGCCGCCCGCGAAGGAGCCGAGCGGCGAGGGTGAGGAGGAGAAGCCGATTGAGTACGATTACGTCGACGGCGCGATGGTGGACGTGTACGCGATCGTGAGCTCGTTTATCACTCGGACGGACAAGCGCCGTCACATTCTGATGAACCCGCGTATTCGCTACGATCGACGACTCTACGTTCCACTCGGACTTGACCTGCAGCGCCTGAAGCTCCGCGAGAAGCTGAACCGTATCTGCGCAAACGCACACGTCTTTGCGGGAGGCATGGTCCGCAAACTCGTTCTCGACTCCCTGAAGAAGATTCAGAAACTCCGCAGTGTGCGTTTCCTTCGCCAGGTGGATCGCATGAACCTCCTCCCCACGAGCGAAATGCTCGTCTACCTTTACAAAAAGTTTGGAGGCGCACTAACGAAGGACGACATCTTCGGCACTCCCCTGCCCGAGCTAGAGGAAGAGGAGGAAGAGGAGGAGGACGAGGAGGAGGAGGAGGAGGCAATCGCCGCGGCCGCTGCGGCGGCGGCAGCCGCGGGTGTTCCGCCGCCACCCCCGAAGCCGAAGCGCGTTTCAAAGAAGGGGTCACAAAGCATGACAAGTCTAATGCGCAATCCCGCATACGTCGCCGAGGTGGCGCGACGTGCTGCCGTGCGCGACGTGCGTGACTGGGAAACGGAGAATATCGACGCGATCGATCAGCTTGAAGACATGGTTGTCCCCGATATCAAGCGAAAGTGGCAGGAATGGAATCCCATCCGAACACACCTTGGGAGCGAGACGCTCGCAAAGTACGGCGTTGACCTTGAGTCGGAGGAGGCGCAAGCTGCCGCAGAGGCGGAGGCGGAGGCGGCAGCACAAGCGTACGTACCGCCAACGACATACCCGCACCCAAGCCAATTCAACTGGCCTGCGGCACGTGATCCGATCGAGTACAAATCGCACCCGAAGCGGCCAACGGATGGTCGTATCATAGAACTTCAGGAGCCTTGGGTGGAGAACGAGAATCACGGCAAGAACGTGTCTCGCGCCGATGCGCTGCCAGAGGGGAAGTCAAAGTTCCACGTGATCATGCCCGCACCAGCAATCCTTGGAAAAGATCCGGAGTACTTCAAAACAGTCTTCATCAGCGGCGACGGACTCGCTGCGGAAATGAAGGCGGACAAAGAGGCGGCTATCGCAGATTGGAAGAGCAAAATTGTCGTTGCCGACACAGTTGTGCGGCACCCGACGAAGCGTTGGCACACGAATCAGGTGGATCGGCAATATCCAATTCTGCAGGGAAATGCTGTGAAGAAGGGCTTTGGTGGCAAGTGCGAGCAGAAGCGCGCCGATTCCACCATCTTCATCGGCGACGAATTCAAGGACAGCGAGCTGAAAAATATATTGTTGCGCGCAGACTACCCCAACAACTGGATTGCGGAAGCTCCGTTCCGCCGACAGATTGCACGCGACAAGACCGATGTGCAAAAGGAGGGTTGGAACCAGAGCTGGTCGAACACAACAACAAAGATGAAGAGCCGGTAACCGATTCCCTCCCATTCGTTTTCAATATCCCAACCACTTTTTCATTGCAATATTAGTACGAAGCATCGGAATAAGGTATTACAGAAAGGGGAGGGAGAGTCACTTAGACTGGCGATTCTCTCAGGGGGGGATTGTGCACGGGTGATACGCTTGCGCTGGCCCTATATGGCACATGACCAACCCTAAATGACATGACACGCGTTTCCAAGGTTTTCGTCTTCTCCTGATCTGTCGTCGATTCCTCCGTCTTGCTGTCGCCGCCTTCGTCCAAGGAAGTTGGCTGTTTGGAGAATACATTGGCAAAGCTCATGATCATCGTGATGAACCTTTCAAACAGATCCTCCTGTACAGTCTCGTCTTTTTGAGACTTTTTCTGCTTCACAGACTCGCTGATACTCTGCTCGAAGAGACTTGTGACAGAGGTGAGGGCGTATGCGAAAGTTCCCAGACCTATAATGACGTAAAGGTACCACAAAGGATAGTTCGACTCCTTGGGCGTATAGTCGCCAAGGCCAATTGTCGTTAGTGTGATGAAGGTAAAGTACAGTGCCTCCGTGTAGTTCCAATCTTTCTCTGAGATCCAGAAGAACATTGACCCCGAAATAAACACACCGATGCCGAGGAAGCAGCCTGCATAGAGCTTCGTGCGCTCGACGAGCAGAACACGATCCGCCTCAACAAGTCTCCGAACCTCGCCGAGCAGCGCGATCCCCTCAAGCTCGTCGAGTCTTCTGTCGCCGTCGCGGTCGAATGCCTCAAAGGCGAACTCGATGAAGTCGTCTCGACCACCAATCATTTTGTCCGTCACGCCCATGAAATCCATCACCTGCAGTAGCACCGGCTTGACTCGCTCGAAATCCTGGCCAAATTCCGGGTCCCATCCGTTCTCGACGACAAGCCGCCTCCACTCGGCGATAACTTTCGACTGGCGCACTTCGATCGCATTGCTCGACCCCGCGATCTTTCTGAACGACTCGTACGCTTTCACCATCGCGGTCGCGACGGCGTCGATGCATATGGACGAGAGCAGCGACAGCGCGAAGCCGAAGAATGCGAGGAGAGGGAAGCCGAGGATGACGATGATGAGCCGGCTTTCGTCCGAGGTGGGCGCGAAGTTGCCGTACCCGATCGTCGTCAGCAGCGTGGCGCAGAAGAAGCTGCTTCCGTACCACGACCAGTTCTGGTCTTGCACGACGGCCTCGACGCGCTCCTTCCAGCCGATGTACACGGCCGCCGCCTGCACGAAGCGGTTGTACTCCGGGTCGTCGTCCGCCTCGATTTCCCTGTACGTCAAGCCCGCGATCGGTTTGTCGAGCAGCGCGCAGTTCGGGCACTCGGGGTTGGGCTCCCGCAGGCACGCGCGGTCGAAGTACAGCGGGTTCGCCTTGCTCTCGAGGTAGCGCGCGCACTTGCTCACCTGCGCCGAGCTCGGCTGCACGAGGCGGCACATGCCGTAGCACCTGTGAGGCGCCGCCTTGAACTCCGCGTCCGTGCAGTGGTCCGTCAAGTTGCGGTAGTGGAGCATCTGCAGGTCCGTGTCCACGTACAGCGGGATGTCCTTGTACACCTGGTCGAAGAGCGCGAGCGTGGCCTGGTACACCGTCGCGTTGTACTCCACCAGCGTCACGTTCTCGAACCAGCCCGTCGCGACTTCGTACGCGTGCATCTGCTCAATCGTGGCGGGCTTCACCTTCTCGCCAAGCGGAAAGCACGCCTTGCAGTCGTTGTCGATACGGCACGCCTTGTAGTGTACCGAACTTTCGTCGTAGAAGTGTGACGAGTGAAACACAACCCCGTACAGGTTGAAGTAGCGCGTGATGACAACTTCGCGCAGCTTCGTCGCGAGCATCTGTTCTTGGGCCATTCTATTCCTTTCGAGTGGCGACTCGACGCTCTTGACGAGCGCGGCCATGACGAAGCATATCATTGTTGTGGCTAGAAATGCGCTGACGAGGCGCACAGATTGCCTGACGACGTTACGCTTCGCCGCCTGCTTGGCAGCTTGCTCCGCCTTTGCGACTTGTTCTGCGTGTTCTTCTGCTTGTTCTTCCTCCGTGAGCGAGACATCCGACGTCGTCGACGATTTGCTCAACGATTTTCTCTTTTGCCAGTCATCGAAGTTCGGCCCAACGACTTGCACGCCCCCAGTTGTTGAATATGTCTTCTTCACCACTGGCGAAGGCGGTTGTTGTGCTTTATTGTTGTCGCCGTCGCCAATGTTGTGTGTCATACTTTCTTCGTCTCTGTCTTTCGACTTACGAGAACGCTTCGAGTACTTTTTCGAAGAACTTTTAGAACTGCTGTGTTTGCTCATATCGCCGCTGTGTGTTTCCTGCGAAACAGGCAGAGGCACGACTTTCGACGACGACGACGACGACTTGCTGCCAGCACGTGTCCACGTCAACGTACCTTCTCCGCTATCCGCCAACGTGACGTCTCGAGAGCTCGACATTGACGACATCTGATGCAAAGCACGAGGCCGAGAAAAAAACAATGCTGTGCGAGGCAAGTCTTGAAAGCAACTTTTGCAAGTTCTCGAAACGAAACGAGAACCGGCCGGGGGTCGTTTGACTCTCTTTCAAGATAGAAAATTGCTCGGGTAGTTTTTTTTAGTACTACTGGTTTCCACCGGCTGTTTCTTGCAGGTCGCAGTTGGCCAGTTGGGATCCAAGGCTCGTCCTGTCCCAACCACGGACTCGTCAAGGCGGGACCCGTCGACTTTGGTCGCAGGCGCAAGAAACAGCGGACCCGGGGTCTCGGCCAGGTGACTCGGCCTGGTCGCAAGCGCACAGCGGGCGACTTTTGTCGCAGGAGAAAGAAACAGCGGAACCGGGCTGCCGGGGACTCCGCCTGGTCGCAGCCGCAAGGCGCATGGCGTCATCCGGTCATCGTAGGCGGTGGTGGCGCGCGTAAAGGTAGCGGCGCAGCATGAGGTAGGTGTTCAGCTGGTGAGCTGGGTGACTGGTGAAATGAGGCGCATTAATAATGGCTATTTCTTGTCGTTATGCACCATCCACCCATACATACCACCTGGAAACGAGCTTTCGTATGGAGCCCATACCACCATTTTGTCCCGAGCGGCGAGCGGGATCCCGATCCCGCGCGGAAAAAATTAGGAAAATCGGTTGGCAGTTAACCCGAACCACCCGAACCCTAACCCTAACCCTAACCCTAACCCTAACCCTAACCCTACCCCTACCCTACCCGGGTATTTCTCCTAACGCCCATCTATCGGCCCATGTTATTTTTCCAACATTCTTGAAATAATCATGTCCGCCTCCAACATTAACGCGCCATTTCGTTCGTCAACTCTACGAAAAAAGTGGTTATCACAGGATGGCTCCTTCTCGGGATTCGCCTCCTTCATGACTTTTGTGACTGCAAGACTGAGGTTCCCAGTCATGCCGTCCTCGGCGCACTCCTCGGCTTCGGCTTCAGGCTCGTCATCTTTGCTGCTTCCTGCCGCGTTTGGAGGGTCGGAGGCGGAAGCGTTTGACGAAAACGTCGCGGAATATGCAAACAAAGTCTGGACCAGAGACTCGGCACTCGTCGCCATGGCGATGAAAATCGCAGGAGTACCTACAGAAGAAGCTGCTACGCCAATCAGAGCGCTCGCTGACGTGTACGAACGACCGGAAAACGCGAAGTGCATGCAAATACTCATCGACAACCCAAACGCAACGTACAACGACGAGACGTGTGCACCCATACGTTTCGACTGCGAAACGGGAAACAGGACGGACCCGTGGGGACACATGCAACTCGACGCCATCGGGCTGTTCCTGCTCGCCGTCGTCGACCTTGGACTCGCTGACACATACATCGCACTCGTCAAGAGATTTGTGCTGTACCTGTATGCCGTCGGGTACTGGAACAGGGAAGACAGGGGACACTGGGAGGAGAATAGCAGCAACGGAGCGCGATTCTCAAGCATCGGGTGCTGCGTCGCTGGGCTCAGGGCGGCGGAGGAAGCGCTCAGACGCAACGGCGACGACGAAACGGCGACGGTCGCAAAACATGCCAGCGAATTGGGAAACGCCGTTGTGCAGGATCGTCTGCAGGACCCGTCAGGACCCACGGAAGACTGGGGGAACATTCGCAAGCAAAACGGACGAAAGTACGACTCTGCCGTGTGCACGGTGCTCTTCCCCACAGTTGCGAAGTACCTGCGTCTCACGCACGAGCAGGGGCTGTCCATTTTCGTGCACTATCGCAAACTTGTAAGAAAACAGGGAATCGCAAGGTACGAAAATGATGCGTATTACACTGCGAATTTCCAGCAGCAGCTCACAGCATGGCGTGAGCAGAACGACGGCGTGAAATGGCCTCCTGGGGAGTTGATGGCGTCGTGGGCCGTTCCAGGCAAGGAGGCTCAGTGGACCATATTCGAACCGCTGCTCCTTTCCGGAGCGATTGCTGTCAACATCTGCTCGCAGTCGTGTTTCTCAATGCGCCGCATCCTTGCGTCGATCGAAGAGGAGGCGGATGGCGACGACGTCAAGTTTCATGTGCATGAAAGCTATGTGTTCGTCAACGACGAACTCGAGCCGAACGACATCCGCGACTTGCTGTGGGGAATCGCGTACGTTCGTATGGCGCTCAAGCTGTTCCACGACAAGCTCAAGGAGAGTAAGACGTTCGAGGAGCAACTTGAGCAAATTTTAAAGGAGGAGATTGTTCTCACTGGAGTGAAGCCGCCTGAATATGCAAATCGTGAGCATGTTTCACTGTGATTACTAACTAAGTTATCCCTATCGTGTTATGTACTAACGTATTCTGAATTATGTTTTCTTTTTTTTTGGTATTGGAAATGGATTTGGGGATGATTGATTACTGCACGACACCGACACAAATCACTCGATCTCTATCTTTTTCTACCAGGCGCCCGCGAACGACTGCAAACATGTTTTTCCAATTAACCGCCATCGTCATCAGGACTTCAGTGGTGCCGCTGTCGCTCATGCTTCATTTCTCGCAACTCTGCAAGTCGTGCGAGCTTTCTAGCCTTGCTCGCGAAGTCGTTCGCCTCCTGCACGGCACCATCCATGGCAGCTCGATGGCAAACCTTGGTGTTCACGCCGACAAATTCGTCGTTCTTCCACTCGCCTCCATGGTGGCGGTGCGACGACGGTACGCCGCCGCCTTGGTTGACTGTCGTGAGAACCCCACAGCCGTGCATTTTGGAGTCGTGCCAGCGTCCTGCGAACGAGCTTCCATTTTTCCACGTGTAGATGCCGAATCCCTCCATTTGGTTCATGTCGTACGCGCCTTCGTACGTGTCACCATTTGGGTACTCGAAAGATCCCAATCCGTGGCACATTTCCCTTTTCGACAAACCTCTGTAGATTGCGCCGTCATCCCATCGAACTGTTTGCCACAGCAAGCGCTCTCCATCACCAGAATGACCTTGATGATGATTATGATGCGTACGATTACGTGGTGCCGTGAACTTCTGCTGCTGCTTTGACGATGAGGAGGAGGAGGGAGTAGCTGTTGTCGTTGTGGTGTCTTCACCACCACCACCACCACCACCATGCAGTTTCGCGACGACGGCGGACGCGGCACCACACGAGACGACAGAGAGACCCGCCCACGCGAGCGCGCCAGGAAACACGACAGGAGACATTATTAGACTATGGAATTGTTTTTTTTTGAACGAAAACAAAATTAATAAAAAACAAAAAAATGGGGGAATTTCGGATCGGAGCAGGGCATTTTCCACTGAACTCTTGAGTTTCCCGCCCCGGGCCCGGGTTTCATTCGATGGAAAAAGCGCGTCGTCAGGCAAGGCAAACAAACCCCCATCGGAATCAGAAACGCGATGATCCGTTCGGGGATGATTTACAGTTGTCTATGTACGTGCTGTGGAAGCCTTATTGTTACTCGTCGTCGTCGTCGTAGTCATGATGGTTGGCCGCGATGTAGTCTTCCGCGCTGGCCCCTTCTCGCATCTCAGGCAACGGCGCGCCGTTTAGCTCGCCGAACTTGTGGCGCACGTACGTGTAGTTGTCGTCAAAATCAGGCATCGCAGGGAGCGCGTTGTGCTCCTCCTCAAACTCGGGAACTTCGAAGAACGTCCCGTCGCCATCACTGTACACTCCATCACTTTCTGACTCGGAGCGGTACAGCACGGCATCAATGGCGTGCGCGACAGATCCACCCCTTTGTTCGAAATGGTTAGCATACATGCCTTGGAAACGCCTTCTCACGTTTGAGATTGTCAGCGCCTCGCCTGCACCAAATGTGTCTCTGACAGCCTTCAAAGCCTCGATCCAGCCACGCACAAAGCTAGGATAAATGTCCCTAGCTCGCACTTCGACAGGAATGCGATCCATAAGCCACACATCGTCAACTTGCCAAGGCTCGAGCGGTTCCCTTGGAGTATAGTTTTCTAGAGAATCATTGCAAACGTCATAGCAAACCTCCGACGCAACCTTCAAGCGGTACATCATGCGCGGCGATAAGCAACCATGGACCAATCCAGCTCGTTGTTCGTCAGATAGCAAAGCTTCAAACACGTTGATGAGACGCGTATGAATCGACGGATCTCGTTCGCCATATTTCTTGGCGTATGATTGAAATGAATCCACGACAATGGAAGCTGGAGACTGTCCTTTCTCATCCAACAGTGTGCGATTCGCGCCAACCTCCACCAACCTGCGCACGATACGAATAATCTCATTTGTCTTCTCTTCCCGAGATCCGATAGCTCTCACCGCGAGGATGTGAAGAGGCGTTTCTCCTTTGCCATTTTGATTATTCACATCCGCGCCCAAGCGAATGAACATCTCGAAGACAGGAAGTTTCCACTCCATACTTGCACAATGATGCAAAGCATGGGTGCGTGCGAGATCGGCGCCTCTGGCAAGCAAGGCACGCACCTCATTCTCACTCGGCGGACCTGCATTATTAAACCTACCTGCATCGTCGACCACGTCGAACTTACGTTTGAGCTCCTTATCTGCATCCGAGAGCGCCATTCGAGCCGCCGCCGCCGTATTTGGTGGCAAGACGAGCGCATTAGCTTGCTCTATGGTAAGCTTTTCGCGAGTCTCGCGTACAGAGAACCAAAATCCATGGAGAGAATGCGCGCTCGCGACTCCTGCCGGTGCCCAGAAACCTGCACGCGCAAAGTAGCGGCGCAGACGGTCGAGGTCCCAGGCTGCAGCACCTCCGTTGCCCTCCTCGCTCGTGAGCGGGAACGGCCTGAGCGCCGCGAGACTCCACGTTTGAGAGCGTTGCGGTCGTTGCATCCAACTGCCTGGCTGAGTTGACGCACCAGCACTAGGTGCGGGCACGAGTTCGCGCTCGAGCAGGTCGTCCATGAGCTTAAGGCCAAGTCCTGCGCCTCGGTGCTCGGGATCCACACGTAACGTCTCGATGAGCACTAAAGGACCGTGCTCAGCGCTTTTTCTCCACTTGTTGTGTGAAGCGATTGCGGGCACGGGTTTGCGCCCTCGTTCGTCGAAGAGTGCAGCAAGCAATTCTCCCTCCTCCGTCTCCTCGTCGAGCATGAGAAACAGAGACTGGCGACGGTCGCAAAGGGTAACCTCCATCTCCGCACATGGTTTGTCGTCACTGTCGTCGTCACTGGTTCGGGTTCGCTTCAAGGCAGGTGTTGATTGGCCGGTCGAGACCAATTGGTGCGCTGTGCCGTGTATATGTGTCACGCCGTCATCAAGTTCGTCTAACCGCGTCCACACGAAGCGGTAGGAAGGCTGTTGTGGCATGTTTCGAATGGCGGGAGAGATCGATCGATCGGAGGAGGGAGCGTTAGGGTTAGGGTTAGGGTTAGGGTTCGGATTAGGATTAGGGTTCGGGCTGGAATTCTGTGTTCAGATCTGGGGGATTCGTCGTTTTTTCCGGGACCCTTTCCTCCTTTTTGCTTTGCCTACTCGCACAATATCATGCTTCGCATGTCACCCGTTTATAAAGGTGGTGCTCGTGGTATTGGCGGCTTTGATCGTTCTACCGTTAAGAAGAAGATGGATCATAGATGTCTTCGTGCGTGCTATCTCAGTGGTCCTTGTGCACGTGCACGTGGTGTTAGTGGTGGTAATAAGAATAGTTCTCTTGGTGGTGGTGTGCTGTGTGCTCCTCGAAGGCCTCGAACTCGGATTCATGGCGGAGAAGAAAGCCGACTCTCAGAACCTTCCGCGGAGGAGGCGCGCGTTGAAGGGATTAAGGCAATTGCGGCTGCAAGCGCTATATTTGTCACACTGTCAGTAGCAGGACACAGCGTGCCGCAACTTGACGACGCAATGAGACAGTCGCGCGCCGACGATGACGCGAGGGATGCTAACTTGGGCATTTCGCCGCTGACGGGGAAACGCGAGCCGCCACCCCCTGGACGCGGTGGCGCATACGGTATGACGCGCTTCCTTCTGGACGGTGACGTGAGGGGCTTAGACAGGCTCGAGGGTGCGACGCTGGTTGGTGGACCGCTTGCACTTGCTCCAGGTCTTGCGGCGTGCACGTTGCTGTCGTTGGGGTTAGCGAAGGCGAGCAAGACGGTACCTGCTTACAAGACATGGAAGTACACAGGATATGGCGTGATAGGTTTTGTTGTATTATTACTACTCATAGTAGGAATAAGCGAAATATGCGGAGGCGTGAACCTTAGATGAAATGGCGAAGAATGACCAAATCATGCAGGCAGTTGCCACATTTAAAATATTTTTAATATTCTTGGACGCATAAACCGAAACAAAAAAAAACAATCCCTGGGACTGGGAGAAGTTGTTTTTCTTCCAAAAGAAACTGGGACCTGGGACTTCCCCTAAAATCGTAAAAATACCAAATTCATAAC
Source organism: Pycnococcus provasolii (assembly GCA_938743325.2). Classification (NCBI taxonomy): domain Eukaryota; kingdom Viridiplantae; phylum Chlorophyta; class Pseudoscourfieldiophyceae; order Pseudoscourfieldiales; family Pycnococcaceae; genus Pycnococcus; species Pycnococcus provasolii. Next base: position 325,823 of record OW568892.1, read on the forward strand.
CAGGATATACAACCACGGAATTAATTCCCCTGTTGTGTTTGAATGCATGACCACCACTCATATTTTAATATCGTACATACCTATTTCACTTCTTCGTCCCATCACTTCATCATCATCACGACGAGCTGCCATCACTCCCTCCTTCATCATCTGAATTGTCTGCTCTCCTTTGAATTAAGATGTTCGCGAAGATTAGGAATGTTCCAGGTGCTCTGCTTCTCTTTTACAGTGTCCTTTGTGTTAATTCCATGTTGTCACGTTCTCTCCCTGTTGGGGCGTATCGCACAGATTCCATCCCGCTGTCCACATCTACATCTGCAGATGAAGGAGTTCTGCCTTTGATTGTACCAACCACGCAGATTGTCGAGAACGAACGCACCCAGACGAAATTCCCGCTTGTTGTGTTCATGCACGGATTCTGCCTCGACCCGCAGCGACAAATTGAAACGATGGCGGGATTCAAACAACTCGTCGACTCCGAGCAATTTGCACTCGCACTTCCCAGCGGACCGTCGAACGGAGGTGGCGTCATGCTGCCCATCTGCAGAACGTGGGATGGAACAGATGGAAGCAGGTTCATGCTCCCTCTCTACATGACCAAGCCGCAGGGCGATGTGCCGTTCGTCAAGAACGTCGTGGCGAAATCTGTCGAGCACATGAACAAGATTGGAAAGCCTGTCGACCCCACTCGCATCTACGCGATGGGAGTCGCGAATGGCGCATTCATGGCGCACCGCATTGCGTGCGACATGCCTGACGTGTTTGCCGCGGTGAGCGCGTACACCGGAGCGACTGGCGCAAACGATGCGGACAGCACGTGCAAGCGCAACTGGGAGACGCTCGGCGGAACGAACGTGCTGCAGCTGCACGGAGATGCGGACACGTGGGTTCCGTACGAGGGAGGCATCAATTGGCCAGGTTCGGCGGAGAGTGCGCGGCTGGTGGCAAGTGGCATGGGATGCGACGTGAACAAGAAGCAGACAGACGAGACGACCGTGGGCGGTTTCGCCGTGACGGAGACGTCGTACGACACGTGTCCAGCGGGTACATCTAGCGTCGAGTGGCGCGTCAAGGGCATGGACCATCTTCCGGAAGGCGGCAGTGGTTTGAAACCTCTGCTTCAGAAGGCGTTGGATTGGATGTTGGATCACGAAAAGCCCGGCGCGTCGGATGCGACACTCACAGCGGCGTTGAAAGGCGCTTCGCCTGGTAATGGCGGCGACGCGAACGCCCCGCGCGCAACCCCGCTAACCGGCGTGAGCGCCGGAAGCGTGTTGAACTTCTTGGGCGGTCGTCCTCAGATGCTCGCAGAGTTTGCGGGTGCGGCAGTCGGCGAGGCGGGACGGAGCAGCAGCCTAGCCGCGGGAGGCCGCCGCTAGAAGTGCGTACGCAGAATCACTCCACTCACCTTGGAAGCAAGGTCAAAGCAAGGTGAAACATACACGAATGAATGAAGACCGACCAGTCTGTTGTTGTTACTATGGTAAGAAAAAGAAAGGAAATAACGTGTGTTGAATGAATGAACGTAGAAAGAGACCTGTCATCAAGAATGTGCAACCTACAGCACTTCTTCTTTTCACGCACGCATATACCTAGAGCGATACATACACGTGACACGTCAAGTAAGTTAAGTGGAACCTCATTCTGGACACACACAAGAACATCCTCGCATGCATGACCCTGTCTCTGTTGAACAACAATAACACCTACCTACCCTTATAGAAGAGGTTCACGGGTTCATTATAGTCTATTATGTTGGCACCTGTGATATTTATTTGATGAAATCCAATCCAATCCAATAATCACGCATGCGAGGCCTTTATATGTGAACTTGTTTCCCACCTGGACCACCGGTCAAAAGGCAAAACCACCACAGAGGCACAGACTGACAGTTGAGAGAAGAAGATGCCCCGTGGCCGTGGGGAGAAGAAGAATGGTCACCCTGGGCATGCGTTAGGGTTTCCACTAACCCTAGATCGGATTCCCTTTCCCTCTCCCACCACAAACCGACAGAAATAAAAGTGCACGCCGCCGCCATGATGGCCGCTCCGAATGGGACTAGTGGCGCAGCATCATGTGACGCCGCCTTCTTTCCTAATCACATGTCACTTCAAAGTCCCCCCAGTGGCAGTGGCAGTGGCAGTGCTTGGCCCCCTGCTCCCCTTCCATGTATGGACCGCATTTCTGTTCACTTATTAGGTCGTCGTCGTGGCCTCGTTTGGAACGCGCAATCCGCCCTTGTGCTGCGACGTGACTTTGGGATCGTTGGTGCGATGATTGGTCACCCGCCTCGTTCCCTGGGATCTTCGCGTGTCCTTCCCCTTGAACTTGCACCTGAGGAAGTGTACCTGTGCCTGAAAAGAGGATACTGTCGACTTTTCGCACAGACGCCCTCATCGGCTCACCCGTCTCATCCGTCGCCATCCATGTCAAAGTCTCTCAATTCTTTAGGGGCAACAACAACAACAACAAATAATAATAATAATAATAGTAAAAGAAAGCGAGAAGACAAACTGGGAGGAGAAGAAGAGATGAGTGACGACGACGACGACGACGACGGGCAGCAGCGTCCTGGAGGAGCCAAAAAAAATACCAAAGGTGGTGGTTCTTCGTCAGGAGGAGGCGGTGGTGGTGTCGAGTACGTGAGCTACCCGTACGACATCAAGTCCATCAACGCACTCGCTGACTCGAAAAAGGTTGTCATCGTACCTCGACTGCGAAATGCCAGAGAAAAACAGCTCGCTGACCAAGGTGGTGGCGACCAAGTCTCTCGACCTGTCGTAGGTGAAGAAGTCACGCTGGATAAGTGGGACTTCCCCAGCGACGAAGCGGAGCGCGTTCGCTGTCTCGTCTACGAAGACTTGCACAACCGAGGATATCGCATCACGGGCGGGTGCAAGTTCGGCGCCGACTATCTCGCGTACCCCGACGACCCACTGCGTTTCCACGCAACCATGTCAGTGCGCGTTGTCACAGACTGGTGCGAACCTTTCCACGCTAGAGCTCTTTCTGGTTTCCTCCGATGCTCGCACGCCGCTCGCAAGCACGCCGTGTATGCCGGGGTGGAGCCAAGCGATGACGACGCAAGTGCAGGCACACGCGTCGTTTACCTGACGGGCATGCCTGACGGCGGCTTCGCGGGTGTGGCTGCCGCTGCGGAGGCTGGAAAAGTGGAGGAGGATGCTGATGGCGACGATGACGACGACGATGACGACGGCGGCGGCGGCGACCAACAAACCAATACAACCAATAATGTAGTAGTTTTGTAATTCTCTTTTTTTTTAAATCTTCAATCAAAATACTCTAAGGCACGGCAACCGCAGCCCACCGTTCAGCCGCTTCCCCAGAAGCCTGCAAATTTTTGATGTGTGCAAACGTGCGCTCTCGGGCACTTGCCGTGATATTTTCCTCACCCGCAACAAGTTCTACCAGCGCAGTTACGTCGGAGGCATTCACAGTCGAAACACCCTTGCCGTAGAAGTACATGTACTCCTGCAGAGCGGCAAGGTACAGGTCCGACGACGAACCGCCCCTGCCGGCAAGCTGCTGCTCAGCCGCCTTGGCTGACTTGAGGGCGCGCTTCAGACACTGCATGACCCTCTCCCCATCCTTCGTCGCGTGCATCGTAATGGGCGGTACACTGCGACCCTCGTACTCCGCCTTCTGATCTGCGCTTGCCGACGCCACCGCAGCCTCGAGCTCCACCACGCGCGGGTCCGTCACATCGTCCTGCCAGAAGAGGTGAGACGCGCGCAGAACTGCAAGGCACTGGTCGCGCTTCTTCAGCAGGCTCGACGAGCACGACGTTGCCTTGTGCAGCAGCGCCTCGAGGCTGTCTTTCTCCAGGCCAAGTCTCACGTGCTGCAGCGCGGCGGTGATGAGCGCGAGCGCATTGTACTGTGCCTGCGACTCCGAGATCGACTCCTCGTACACCTCAAACGCCTTTGTCAAAAACTCTTCGCCAATCGCGCCGAGGCCGGAAAGCAACGCAGACTCGCCAGCGCACAAGAAAGTCTTCAGAGCGAGCGGCGCGCCGTTCTGGTCCGAGCACTTCTCCCAGAACGCCGACGCCATCTCGTGGAGCAGTCCGAACACCTTCTTCGTGCTTACGCCGCCAACCTTACCCTTGTCAGCACCGGGGCTAGCGACAGGCTCGCCGTCGTCTCCCTGCTTCTGAGGGTACGCGAGGATGCGCAATCTCCTCGCGAGGCGAAGCGCCGCGAATGCCAAAGGAACGAGTGTGTAGCGCATGCGCCGAGACCCGCCCTTCGAGAAGGCGGCATGCGCGGTGCTGATCATCGCGAACGCCTCCTTGGGCGGCGTTGTCGCGTCAACTTGCAGCAGGTGCACCACTCGCGCAACAACCTCCTGGTCTTCCGCAAAGTCCTCCTCGTCGAGATCTGGCGAGCCGTCCATGTCGTGCAGTAGAACATCGCAGTAGCTCAGTAATTTCGACAGAGCCTCCTCATTTGCAATCGGCACACCCATCTCCACGCACCGCCGAAGCACGACCAGAGCATTCTCTCGCCTTGCCATGCCGCCGAGCAGCACGACGAGCTTGCTCAGGCCGGAGAGGTTCATGATCGCATCCACCGGGTTGTCCGCCAGCTGGAGAGGCTTTTTCAGCATGCGGCTCAGCGCCTCGACGCCCTTGCGATCTTTCATCACGCCGCCTGTAAGACGCTTCGTAAGCGCCCCGTGGCATGCGTTGAGCACCGCGTCGACGTGCGCAAGGCTGGATGCGCCGTGAACGGCAACGGCGTACGCCATCATCGCGCCGAACATGTCACACACCTTGTCATGGGGCATATCCTCGCGGCTCTCCGATATTTCTGTGATACATGTCAGCAGTGACGAGAACGTGTCACCCTCCTTGGGTTCGCCGCCGACGTCGCTTGCACCGGACTCAGCCGCCTGCTTGTAATCTTCCGCCAGTCTTTCGAGCAGCGGGGACACGCACCGCGTGACGTCCACGCTCGGCTGCAGCTCTTTGCAAGCTGCCAAGAACGCCGGGAAGGTTTCCTTGTGATACTCGTCTGGAAATCGCTGCACGATGACGTCCATGACGTACGCTTGTGCGAGGTCGTCCTTGCAGGCGAGCACCTGCTCCACGAGCTTGGGCAGCACGTCGTTCGCGTACATCTTAACGTCGAGTCCCTCCAGCTCGCTGAGAAGCGTGAGGTTTTTCCCCACGAGCTCGCGCAGCTCTCCTCGCTCCTTTTCGCGTCGCATGGCATCCTCCGCCGCCCCCTGGTACCTCATGCGAACCCACAGCTTGTTCATCTCCGCAAAGTTGTCGAGGAGGAAGTGCACGGCGTCGGCGACTCCCGCCTCTCCCGATTCGTACGGCGATCCCACGTCCGGTAGTTTGTCTCGTGCTGTTTGGAGGAGGTACGAGCGCAGGAACAAGCCTTTGGCGGGGTGTTGCACACCCTTGCACATCTCGACGAGGTCGCGAAGCACGTCCTTGGATCCCGCCTCTTTCGACGCGATGAAGTTCCCTCCCACGGTAACAAGCAGGTACAGGCGCGGCACGACGTTCCCGCAGTGCTGCGTCCTTTCGTACAGCGCCCCGTACGACGCGACACCCGCGGGTAGTGTCGATACGTATGCGGATAGGTGTCTGAGTTCATCGCAGCACGCTAAGAATAGCGAATAGTACCTTCCTGGTGATAACAGAGCAGTTCTAAGTTCGCTGAGCATAACACTGGCATGTCTGAGTGCTTCTGACAACGCGTTGGCATCCAGTGCCGCTTTCATGTGGAAACTACTAGATTTCACACTATGCAAAGCGCTATGAAGCCACTTCTCCTGCTCGTGAACACCACCACCACCACCACCTGAAGCACCACCTGAGGAGGAGGTGCCACGACGCCCGGAGACCATCGTAGGAAAACGCGGCGTCGGGAAATGAAAATCAAATGCGCGTGCGGACGAAATGCCGGTAAAGCCTGCTTCGCCAAACAAATGAGAAAACAGAACGAACTTTTTAAAGGCGCATTCCAGGCAGCCCCCTCGGGAAACCTCCTTGCAGCAGAACCTGGCCTGGAGGGAGAGAAACGGCTGTGACGGGAAGGCTTCTTGATCATTCAGAACTCAGAAGGCTCGCCAGGTGCCAGGGAAGAAAGCCCGAGCCCGAGGGAGAACCCCTGGAGAACCCTAACCCTAAGGTTGTTGGAGCCTGAATGTATATAAAATCATAGTAAAGACTTCACAATTTGTCGAGTAGGCTTTCGCGCCACAAGCGCACCTTCTCGCCCTGACTCACGTGCGTGTTGGCTCGACTTGAGCTTGGTAAGGTGATGAGACGAACTGTCCTTGACCCATCACGCCACGTATCGCCATTCGCGCTTATTTCCTTTCGAAGATCTTTCGACTTTACGAACGAAGATTTCGCCTGTGCTCCAATGAAGCACACTCGGTCAATACTGTCGTGCGTTCGCAGGAACGTGCTCAGGTCATTCAATTTCTTCACTCCACGTCGTGACTTCAGGTCCTCGTAGACATCCCAGATGGCGATGCCAGATGCGGCAGCAGCTGCACGCGCCGCGGTGTACTCTCCCGTGCACCGTGCGTTTAGAGCTGGGCCGAGAACGCTCCACATCGACCGCTCGGCGTACTCTGTACCCGGTATCTTTGGCGCTGGCGACGCCGTATGTCCAAGTAGAAGCACGCGTGGAACTTCTGCGCCTATGAGCGGTCCGCACACGGCGCTTGCGTTGTTGGTGTCATCGGTGCGTGGCTTCTTTGCAGGACCACCCTCTGGTTGAGGCGTCGACGGCGACGGCGCCGACGACGTCGTCGCAAGTTTGTGCTCTTGCCCTTCATCCAAGAAGGGTCGTAGTCCATCGAGATGTACGGAGGCACTATCGAGCCCTTCCTCGTCAGTCCACGCAGTGAGGGCGGCGGTCACAGCGTCGGTCGCTGCGTCACGATTTGCCTGCTTTATTTTCAGCACCAGTACGTCTTCGCGAGCTCTGATGTCTTCCACCTCTTGGATTTTGTGTCCATAGCGAGGCGTGGGCAAGGTTCCTAGCACCATACGCTTCTGCTCTCCCTTGCGATCCAATGCTGCGTGCACCGTCGCAATGAACTTTTCACTTTTAAGCTCCATCTTCCCCACCTCGTCGATGACGACGACGACGGGCGTGTTGGCATCGTCGCACCTCGTCACAGCTGGAAGAGCCGTCTCTTCGAAGTCTGCGACGTGCACGACGTAGTTTCCCACGGATGGACCCATGGACTTCGGCACAGACTTCCCCGCTGTGTATGCCGTGGCAAGTCGTGCTTTTTTCACAGGCTGATTCCTATCCAAAGAGTCCACGATCGGCACAACGTCGAAACCAAGCCGCTTTCCCCCCCCAAGATGAGCATCGCTCCGTCTCTCCGTCGTCGTAAATCCGCAAATCGAAAACACCTTCCCCACCTTCCCAGCCACCTTCCCATCCAAATGCCCCACCTTCCGATCCAAATGTGTTTCTTCTCCTAACCTTAACCTCCCTAAGAGCCTCCTAACCACAGTTTCGACCAGAGTCGTTTTCCCAGACGAGGGTGCACCCGTGACGAACACATGATACGTCACACAAGCACTTCTCTGCCGGGAGGGAGCACACACAGACTCAGAGAAGGGCATGGCACGGTTCACCTGGTTGAAAAGTCAAAAGTGCTCTGTGAAAAAAGAATAGTCAAATTCACAAGTCTGTATCAAGCGTGTGGTGGAAAACACGTCCCGGAGGAAATATCGCAAAGCGAAAAATCAAACCGGCGTTCCCGTTAGGGTTAGGGTTAGGGTTAGGGTTAGGGTTAGGGTTAGGGTGAGAGGATTAGGGTTGTACCTTAATGGAATTCTAATTGCCAGTCTGTGCCAGTGTAAATTTAAAGGCGAATATTCGTTCTTGGCTGAACTTTAAAAGAAGTGCATTTTTTTAATGAAAGACCTTTGCTTCGTCACATTTTCCTGATTTTTATTTTATTTTATTTCAATAAAACGATATGCTATGCGACGCTCATGACGACGGCACTCGGAGGCTCGTTCGGACTTAAACGTGCGACACACACGCGGTCGCCAACCTCGTAAGGCTCCACGTCAAGCTCGAGAGGACGCGTGTCCTCCGCACTGTCCGTCACCAACTGCATGACCGCCTCGGCGGCGCGCACGCCAATGTGGTTACCCCATAGCCTCAGGCTTGTCAGACGTGTCGACCGAAGCGCATTCTCAGCGAGGGCGACGATGCCGTCCGACTCGATACCGTTCGAGCGCACGTCGAGGTGGTCGAGCGTGTAGTTGAATGGAAGCGCCTGCGCAACGTCCATCACGCCACGCGTTGCAAGGCGGTTGCAGCTGAGGTCGAGCCACGTCACCTCCGGATGCTGCGTGAGAAGCCGGTGGATTGCCGCGCCACCCATCTCGGTAAGCTCGTTGCACCTCAAGTTGAGCTTTCGCAGTGTGGCATTGCGCGTCAACCCGTAGTCGACGAGCGTATGGCATCCGTGGTCTCGCATTCGGTGCTTTCCGAGGTTTAGCGCGGTGAGCGTGTTGTTACGCGCGAGCATCTTCGCGACGTGCACGCTCGTCTCGTCCTCGATGCTGCGAATGCGTGGGTTCTCGAGGTTGAGGTCGTTCAGCGTTTTGTTCGCCTCGCAGAGCGCGGCACACACTGCGATGACGGTCACGTCACCAAACTCGCAGTTTCCAACGTCGAGCGCCTGCAGAGTCGTGTTCGTCTCGAGGAACTTGGCGACGACCACGCCACCTTCGTCGGTGAGAGGGTTGCCGTTCACGTCGAGCGTGGCGAGCGTGGCACCATCCTCAGCCGCACTGGCGGTGTTGAGAGCCTCGACGATGCTCGCGATTCCCGCCGGTCCGATGTCGTTTCCTCGCAGGCTGAGCGTTCTTAGCGTCTTGCACGTTTCGACGCCCCGTGCAACCGCCTTGGCACCCGCGTCGTCGATATTGTTGTACGATAGGTCGAGCACCTTGAGCGCCTTAAGGCACGACAGTGAGTCGCATATGCTGAACACCTGCATGTAGCTGAGTCTTCCTGTGAACAGGTCCACGTTCGAGCCACTCAAGCTGACGGCGACTGGGTCTGACGCCTCAGGGAACGCTTGCGGGTCCGTCGCGGCGTCGGCGGCATCCTGTGCGTCAAGCGTCGCGAGGAAGAGGCCGACAGGTTCGCACAGGAAGTCTCTGCACTTGTCTAGGTACCCCTGTCGACACACCGCCGAGTCCACCGAGGGCGCTGGCGCTGCGGGTTCGGCCTGTGGAGGAGCGTCGTCCGCCATATCAGTTCTAGTTGGTACCAACTACTCAGTACTGCGGGCGGGTGATGTTCGTTCCTGAGTTGCAACTTGATGTTGCACCTTGCAAGCACCGTTCAGAACGGCCTTCTGGGCCGCAAGCACGCAAGCCGAGCGAAACAAGAAGAAAAGCTTTGAGCACGGCCTCAACTCTCAGGTGGTCGGTCCCCTCCGCTTTGCGCACCTGTTACAACTTACTTCTACAGACAACCACGAAGGTGGTGTTGTGTGTGCTCCCTCCCCCCCTCCCCTCCCTTCCGTGCAACCCCTCCGCCCATCCCTCCGATGCACCTCTCACTGTTGAGGGGGCCCCTCCGATGGACCAAAAGTCCAAAACAAGGGACCGTAGTACTAGTGTAACTCGACCAAACGTGCCGCTTGCCGGAGCCCCTGGGCCCGTTCTGGAAAGCAGACGTTGATCGATGACTATGAGTGGGCCTCGACCAAGCTGTCCTTATGTGTTTCTTGCCGCCTTGCCGGAGCCCCTGGGACCCAGCCCTTGTGCAGGGCCACTCAAGCAAAAGGAAAGGGCACGTGCAGCAAGTCCTTAGACTAAGGTTAGTCTACTGTAAAGAAGGTCTCCCCCAACCAACCTCTCCCTTATTCATGGAATTCAGGCAGGTGCGCAAAATGAGGGAGTTGGGGGTTTGATGCGCAATCGAACCCCTAGTCTAATCAAACTCCTCCACTGGGCCTGCACTGGGCCCTTGGGGGCGCTGCCAGGTGTCGCGCCCGGGGACACGTCGCCGGCCATTGGGCCCGAACTTTCCCAGCACGCTCAGCACGCTCGTTTGCGCCATCAGGCAACTTCAACTTCGCACTTCGCCTCCGCCTCAGGCCACGTTCCGATGTATCGCGTCATCTTCCTCTTGTTATTTGTGAAGGGTGCAAGTGATCATCGTGATCTTCGTCATGTCTATGATAACGCTCCCTCCTCCTCCTCCTCCTCTCCTCCTCCTTCCTCCTCTTCTTGCCATTCATTCTTGATCTTCACGCACTCAAGCGTGTTCACACTTGCTGTTTCTTGCGTCACTGCCTTCTTAAGCGTACCTTCTTAACGCTTACCAACCTTCTTAAGCGTACCCGCCTGCTTGCTTGCTTTCGTTAAGCTTTTGATCACCCTTCTTTCCGACGCTTGCTTCCACCATGCTTGTCAGCTCGAAGCTTACACGCGAAGGAGAACACCTCACGGCCTACACGGACACTGACGCTCGCTCTCAGCTTGCCGTCATACACCCGGAAACTGAGGCTGAGAAAAATAAATTCAAGTTCACGGATGGAGAGCTTAAGGTGGAGACGGCGTGCTGCGGCACAACCTCCAACAACAACAAGGACAACAAGGACAACAACAACAAGACGTACCTCAAGAAGGTGGCGCTGCTCGCGGTCGTCACCATCGTACTCATGGCGACGAGCATTGCTGGACTGACGTTCGCCGTCGTCGAGTTTGCGAAAGACATCGCGCCGCGCGAGGACGGTACACTCGTCGTGAAGGCGAACGGCATGCCTGTGCGCACGGAAAACACGGACTTCTTCACGGACGCGAACGGTGTGCTCGTGACCAACAAGACAACGAACGCGACAACCACCTCAGTCACGTGGTGGGAGGTCAACGGCACCAACGCGAACAACAACACGAACTACCCCACGTGGTACAACAACACGGACTACGACAACACGGACTTCAACAACACGGACTACAACAGCACGAACTACACGCAAACGTGGTGGGACTGGGACGTCAATGGCACCGCGCCCACGCCCGTGGGAACGTCGACAGTCGTCAAGCGCTTCGAAAGGCAGATTGCTGACTTGCTTGATATGCCGCTATCTGAGACGGCGGCGCTTCAGAGCCTTACGTGGGACGCGTTTGGAGGAAAGCACGAGTACCGCGTCACGGGAGCCAGCCACTTCGAGTTCGAGTCTGACGACGAGTCCAAGCCTGGCATCGTGAAGCGTGTTTGCCTGCTCAAGTTCCAGGACATGTCCGGTCTGCTCATCTTCAACGACTACGACGTGAAAACGAGTATGGCGGTCAACAAGTCTGCTGCCGAGGCGCGCTTTCTACCCAAGCAGAGTGACGTGTACGATGCACAGGATGCCCTCATGGAAGCCGCGACGACGCTTGACAACCTCAGCTCCTTCAACGACACTGCTCTCAGCACGACTTCAGCTCCACCACAATCGGGCGTACCCGCGAGGCGCAAGCTGCTCTGGTTCTGGGAGACGGCCGCAGCTCTCGGTCGGATCATTCGCGCTGTGACGCACGTGGTGGTGGAGGTGATCGTGCAGGTGGTCATTCCCGTGGTGGCGGAGGTGATTGAAGAAGTGACAGGCAACAAGAAGTGGGGCGAAGACTTCAAAAACGCCGCTACTTACTGGGCGCGATTCCTCGCTGGACTGACTAACATGATCGTCAACAGCCGCACGGGCGAGTACTTCCCGGAATCGGTGGTGGAGCCACCCGTCGGGCGCGTGCGTGATCTGGTGCACGTTGCATTGCACATGGCATTCAACATGTACGGCGGGTTCAAGGAAGCTTCTGTGGGCATTATTCCTCCCAAGGCTTCTGAGCTGAAGGCGCTTAAGCATTGGCTGACTGACGAATTCAACGAGCGCGACTGCGGTGTGAATGACTGGGGATTCCCGGTTACCACGGACAATTTCGTGTACGACAAAGCTACCGGCGGCGCGAGCATGGTCACGACAAGCAGCAAGACTGGCGACGTTGCGGTGGTTTTGATGGGCACGCACGAACTCGATGACTGGAAGTACAACTTCGACGTCGTGCAAGCTCCCTGCACGATTGGTAACGGGCAGGTGAGCTGCGGGCGTGTGCACCGAGGCTTTCAGGAGCAGTACATGACTTTCCGCGATGCGATGAAAACAAAGGTTCTTGCCGCGGCGCAAGCTTCAGAGGCTGCCCTGGGATTGGACGGCGACTGGTCGATTCTCGTGACTGGACACAGCCTCGGTGGGGCGACTTCGCAGCTTGCGACACTCGACTTGGCGTCGGACCCCGCGTTCTCCAGGTACAAGTCGAAAGTCGTTAGCATTGCCTTGGGTGCACCTGCTGTCGGCGATGCCGGATGGATGGCTGCCATGAAGACGATTCAGCCGACGAACCGCCTTCTCATCTCGACGTACCTCGACGCGCCTACGTGGATGATGCCAGAAAAGGCAGGCATGATCACCGCGGTGACGGAGGCTGTCGTCAGCGCGCTGTCGGAGCAGAATAACTACTACCACACGCACGATATGTGGCTTGTGCCATGCCTGAACGCCGAACCGGGCGACGACGACTCCGCTCCAACGAACGACAAGGAACCTTTGGGTCCTGGTTTGATGTGCCATGCGGTGAAATTTTACTGGCACGGCGTCATGCAGCACGGCGTCATGCAGCAAAGCCCAGGACCGCGCTACTCCGATTCGGAGTGCACGTGCCGCGAGTTCAACATGTTCTTCCGCGCGGAGGCGATGGGTGCGGGCATTCAGCAGGACTGGTGGAGGAACTGGGACGCGGATGCTCGCGTGCCCAACGGGTGCAAGGTTCCTGGCGACTACTATCCCATGGCACGGCACACGCTCTACACGGGCGGTCAGCTGACGTTCGGAATCGATAGCATCCTAGGAGCGCGCCAGATGCACAGCAAGAACATGCGCTACCAGTTGGAGGTTGGTGTGTTGGGTGCGCTCGTGCTCAAGGACACGGAAAATGCCGATCGCGTGGTATACCGCAGCTCGACGCCGGTGTGCGCTGGTGCGATGCGCTACATCGTCAACGACAAGGGCCAGCTTGCGATGGACTGCTGGGGCGACGAGAAGTGGACGATTGGCGAAGAGTGCGAGTCTGGAATTGCAGCGTTGTCAATTCTTGACAACGGCGCGCTCGAGCTTCGCTGCGGTGGCACGCAAGGCCGAGTGACGTGGTCCACTCATCCGGATACGCAGGGCTAGGGATAACAAGAGGGAAGTGAACTTTGCCAAGAACGTGGAGGATTCGGTGCAGGAGCGCGTGGCGACACGTTGACGCTGCTTATTTTTATTTTCAAATGACGAGGAGGGGCGGGGGGGGGGGGGGGGGGGCAGGCTCACTTTTTTGTTTTGAAACTTTACGAACTATGTTATCATACAAAGATGTGTCTTAATCATTATTCAACGAATGGTGTGGACGACTGTTGGACAAAGTAAAGTACACATCGTTACTGAATGAGCCAACTTAAGGCAGTTCAGCGCACTCCGAGTTTCTTGCCACTCACGAAGAGAATGCCGACGATGACGGCGAACAGCCCGATGGCACTGCCGAAGATGAGAACCATGAGAATTTTCACAAAGAGGGCTGGGTTCTGCGCGTCAGCGAGAGCGCACGCACTTCCCACCGTTCCCACGCATATGCCTCCGACAAGGTTTCCCAAGCCTACGGTGAGCCCCGCAGAGAAGATGGCGTATCCGGCAACCATGTCCTCGGCAGGGTACAGCCCCGTCGTTGCGTCACGGTGTGTCGCTCCCACCTGAAATGCGAGGAATATGCTTACGATAACACCGTAGATGGCGGACGCCTCAGCGAAGATGACGCTCACGAGATTTTTCGACGCGATGCGTGGCGCACGCACACCCCCTCCTAGAAGCGACGAGCCTGTGATGAAGATTCCCCACGCCGCACCCGTGATGGAGAGTGCTAAGCAGAGAGCGATTCCCATGTACGCAAACAGGTGCGGCGACAGGTTACGCATGATGAGGTCATATGTTAATTTCGACGCAACACCAGAAGCAACACCAGAGGAAGCACCCAAACCTCCTCCAACAACTCCTACTAAGGGATCCTGAGAGACAGAGACGCCACCTCCACCTGAGGCTCCATCCCAGGAACCTTCCATGGCGTGCTCCGGCGTTCCGACGACTTCCAACGGCATGGCGAGAAATGAAACGAGCAAGCGGAAGAGACCCGAGGAGGGGGATTAGCCCTAACCCTAACCGAAACCCAAACCCTAACCCGAAATGTATTCCGAAAGGGTAAACTGGTCAGAACTCAGAAGAGAAGGTTGTTAGGGTTAGGGTTAAGAGTTCGGGTTTACTTTTCCTCCATTCTTTCCTTATCAGTTTTCCGGTTTTGGGTTTCAGATGTTTCAGATGTTTTGTCTTTGTGCCTCTAAGATGGCGTCAACGAACGCGTGTTTTGTCCTCCGTTCCCGCCCACCAACTTGCTTGTTAACACCTAAGTGCTCGCTGTCCACCAATATGCGTAACTCGACGACTGACTTCGACATCAACGCGTTGTGTTTGATTTCGTTTGGGGTTAAGGGTCTTGGTGGTGGGGGCTTGGCAGGGGAAAGCACGCTCCCAATCAGCAGCACCGCAATCATCACCGCCGTGAAAGTCCAGAAGAAGGTGACGTCACGCGCGTGAATCACGTGAGTTTGTGTGCTCGACACACCACGAGTATGAGAAACGTGAACGAGCAACGACACGGTGAATGCGAACGAGAGTGCAATATTCGCCCTCCTCTCACTCCTTGACTGCACGAGAACTTTCGTGTTGGTCGCCTCGAGATGAGCAATGTGCTCTTTCGCAGCTACCAGGCTCTTGGCTTGTTCCTCGCGGGTGGCTGACTCAGCTTCAAGGTCTTTGCGGAGTTTTAGCGCAAGGCTTTGTATTTTACGATTTTCCTTCGCCATCGAAGTTGTTTCGTCCATGTACTGCTCGAGGATGTCACGAAAGTCTTGCAGTGAGTGAAAATCTCTCGGCGAGTCACGCATCGCGGGCTTCTGCAGAACCGCCCTCGCGAGCCAGACTTGCTTGAGCACTTCAAATTCTTCGCGCCACAGGTGCACTTCGTATTTGATGGCGTTAACAAGTTTGTTGATGTTGTCGTGAACGTGCGAAGTGCGTTCATCAATCTGAGAAGAACGAGAAGAAGAAGAAGAAGAAGAGTCTACCCCCAGAGTCACATTAGTCACGTTGGCGGCAGAGTCATCATTCTTCACCGCCAGGTCCAGCGGGTGAGCGTGACACGTCGTCATCACTCGGGTGGACGTGGACTGACAATCAGTCAATCAACACACACACACGAATACGTGATAAGGACGTCCAGTACCAAACCTAACGTCGACTACGAAACCTATCGTGAACAAAACGTAACGTGGACGAAACCAGTGATGAAGACACCACCACCACCACTACTATGAGTAATGTGACTGAAAGAAATGAGGCTCCGGAGTGGAGAGAGAGACATAGCCTCTCTAAGGAGCTACATGTTCCTCAGACACAAGTACAAATACAAATGTGCTCCTGGAACATGAAGGGCCCCCAAGGGATGACTTGAAAGGTTCGAGCACCTGCATTTCTTATCATTATTTATTTAGTAGGGAGAAAGAGCTCCATAAGATGTCCCGAACGAAGCCTTCACAGGTATATAATGTCAATGTCGTCCCGTCCCAGCCGAACACCAAACCAGTGCCAGCAGAAAATCCAAACGCAAAAAAGGGGAAAAACCCAAAAACCCTAAAAAGTACTCCCGTAACCCTAACCCTAACCCTAACCCGATCATAACCCTAACCTACTCATACCTTTAGGAGGACTCCTCCCCCAGGGGACCCTGCTCCAAGAGTCCAAGCCTCCATGGAAAGGGAAAGGGACGAGACCGTACAAGAAAGAGGGGAGTGGGGATCCCCCTGTGGTCGGCGTGTGTTCCCTTTCCCTTTCGTGTCCTGTCCTTTCCTGTGTTCTGCTGGTGTGTTCTGACGGAGGGGAGTGGGGATCCCCCTTTGGTCGTAATTCCAGATTTCCTCCACCCACTCCGCTCCAAGAGTGCAGGAAAAGGAAAACTACTGTAAAGGTAGACCGTCACAAGACGGAGGAGGGAGTGGGGATCCCCCTGTGGTCGTAATTCCCTTCCCTGTCCTCTCGCCTCCCCGCTCCCCTCCGCCGCTCCTCCCCTCCCCCTCCGGCGACGTCAGAAACCGCGTCAAAAGCCTTTCTACCCCCCCATCCCATCCGTCCCTCCGTCATTCTTCACTTTTTCATCCCATGATGCCTACTACCTTTATGAGTGGTGGTGCTCCTCGACGCTTTATAAAGACACACACGGGCTGTAGCTGTATGCCAACTTTGGCAGCAGGGATGATGAAGTCTCGACGTTCACAGACTTCGAAAGGTGTGAGGTGGAAGATTAATGCGTATTCTGATTCTGAGACCAGGTATTCTCGACGACGCGGTATCCTTGACGCTTCGACGCCTTTTCTCTATCGCACAAGCGGGGCAGCACGCAGATCATCAGCATTAGCAAACCTCAGGCAAGAGACGACGGCGACGGCCTCCAGCAGTCGCAGCAACGCCAGCAGCGGCGGCGGCGGCGGCGGCGGCGGCGACGACGACGACGACAGCCTTTCGCGTGCGCTCGCGCTTCTCAGGGAATACAAGAGCAGCATCACGCACGAGGAAAATAACGAGTCGTCGGAGTCGTCGTCGTCCGTCTTTCTCGTCGGAACAGGACCGGGGGATGTGGGCATGCTCACGCTTCGTGCCGCTTCGCTCATGGCATCCGCGGATGTCATCCTGTACGATCGTCTTGTCTCGGAGGAAATTCTCAAGCTGTGCAATCCCTCCGCCGTGATGGTGTACGTCGGAAAGGCGTCCGGATTTCACACGCGCTCGCAGGAGGAAATTCACCAACTCATGCTCGCTTTCGCGCAGACGCCTAGCACAACCGTCGTGCGACTCAAGGGTGGCGACCCTTGCGTGTTCGGAAGAGGGGGCGAGGAGTTTGAGTTCTTAAGCGAACGAGGCATCGGCGTGCACGTCGTGCCGGGCATCACCGCCGCCGCGGGCATCTCCGCGTCCGTGGGCGTGCCGCTGACGCACCGTGGCGTGGCGGCATCCGTGCGCTTCCTCACGGGACACCTTCGCGCTGACGTGCAGGCGGACGGCGCGGATGGCGAGGCGGCTGGCGCTGCTGCGGCAGCTGACGCGGCGCTGGGATCCGCTCGAACACGTCAGGACGACGCGGAGGATGTGCAGGGCGCGGGTGCCCTGAAGGGTCAGACGCTCGTCGTTTACATGGGCCTGCAGACGTTGCCACACCTCATTCACGAGCTCGTCGCGCGCGGCGCGGGACCCAGCACGCCCGCGATGGCTGTCGAAAATGGAACGACGGAGCACGAGCGTCGTGTGTTTTCGCCGATGCACCTTCTCCCTGACGCCGTGAAGAGTGTCGAGCTTCGTTCGCCGACACTCGTGGTGATTGGCGAGGTGGTAAGTCTGTCGAAGGAATGGCGCGCTCGCGACGAAGGGTGGACGGATGATGGTTGGAAGGTTGCCACAGGTGCACATCCTTCGCGCGCGTCAGACTTTTTGGATGGCGACGACAACACGTTTCACGACCGTGTCGCGCACATTACTATGTAACAGCAAATTTTGTTATTCTTCACGTTTTGAACGGTTTGGTGGATCTTTACACGTCGTGCAGGATAGCGCTACTAAAATTGGCTTCCTTCTATGTACTGCGCAGTGGCGGTGCGACGAGCACGACTCCATCCCCACGCACGAACAGGAAAGGAATTTCGCGCTTTTTCGTTTTGATGATTTCCCTGTTTTAACGTTTGTGATTGGTGGTATGAAGTTAGACTTTTGCGTTGTTGCGAATGTATATTGGTGACACGAAACGAATGAGAGACCAGCCAAACAAAAACCAGCAACCCCAAATGAACGGAAAACAACAATTTGCACGAGTTTGTGAAATACAAACGAAACGGAAGGCGGAATCATATTTATTCATGATATCATAGTAAAACAAACAAAAACAAACCAAACCAAAACAAATTTGCACGTACTCGAACGTCTCTTCATCTGTTTCGACGGTAGTGACGGACTCTTCGACGTCACCAAGAACCATATTCAAATGTTGGTCGTACGCGTGTAGTTTTCCACGCAACTCACGTTCACCACGTAGTTTCACGAACACGCGTTCGTCTAAACTGAGACGAATCAAATCCAAAGGCTCTTTCACCGTCGCGTCAACGTCACCTGCAGAGCCTGCGCCTGCTGCTGCGGAGGCATCGCCGACTTGAGCGCCCGACATGCTTTGGCAAAGAGTTATTTACTTGGAGAGGGAAGAGGCGGCGGCAGAGAACCCAGGGGGGGGTCTCCTGCCCAGGGCCCAGGGGGGGGAAATACCCTAATGCCCTAACCCTAACCCTAACTCAGTTCTAACCCTAACTCAGTTCGAACCCTAACCCTAACCCTAACTCAGTAGCCCGCCTTCCTCCCCTCCCTGTTCTCGTCGTCGTCAAGTCAAACGCATACTCTTAAAAAAGATTTCCGGCCGGACGATGATGGAACTGCCCTCAGGTGGTGGTGGTGGTGGTGGTGGTGGTGGTGGTGGTGGTCATGTCAGGTATGTCTGTGTCGACTCCGTGCGTGAAGACCACGAAAAGCCGCTCTACGGTATATGCTTCAACACGTGTGACATGAGACACGCGAACGTGTTCGCCACCGTCGGGGATCGACGCGCATCCATATACCGAGCACACGCCGTCAACAGGGACGGAACGACGATGGACGCCAACGCCAACGCCAACGCCGCAGCCGCGGGGAACTCGTGGAGCGCCGACGACCTCAACCAGCCTATGGAAACGTCAAATCCTGACCCGCCGTCATCAGCACAACGCCAGCCGACCATCGAGTGCCTGCAAGTCTACGTCGACGAAAATCCAGACGAGCACTTCTTCTGCTGCACATTCACGAGAGACGTTCACGACGCCGACCAACCCATACTGTGCGTCGGTGGAGAAAAGGGGGTCATACGAGTGCTCGACTGCCACACGTGTGAGCTGAGGTGCTCTCTGTTCGGACACGGGTATGCCGTGAACGAGGTGAAAATACACCCAAGTCGACCAAGCCTTCTTCTGTCTGCATCTAAGGACGAATCTCTCAGGCTGTGGAACATACACACGCAGACTCTCGTTGTCGTGTGCGCCGGCGACGGTGGGCACAGGTCGGAGGTGCTTTCCATCGACTGGCACCTCGACGCCGCGGCGAATGGGAAGTTCGTGAGCTGTGGAATGGACAATGCGCTCAAGATCTGGAGCCTGAAGAAGCACAACGCGCTTATGGATGCCAGCGAGACGTTCGACGCATTCGGCGATGCCGCATCTCGCGGCGACAATTACGACGACGACGACGACGACGACGACGGCAAGCGTGCTAGCAAGCGCTCGAAACGCCCGTCGCTCTTTCCCACGCGATACGTCAGCCGCCCAATATTCAGCACGACGAAGGTGCACTCGAACTACATCGACTGTGTTCGATGGTTTGGCGACCTGCTGCTCAGCAAGAGCGTGGATTCGAAGATCTTGCTGTGGCGTCCTGACGAGAAGGGTCCAACGAAGCGACGGGGTGACGTGCGCGTACTGCAGGAGTTTCAATTCGAGCAGTGCAATCTGTGGTTCATCCGCTTCAGCCTCGACCCGAGGCTTCGACGGCTTTGCATCGGCAATCGGGTTGGCACGATGTTCGTCTGGTCGGTGCCAGGCACACGAAATGGCGGTGGCGCCGGCGCTGCGACGTCAGATGACATGGCGCCGCGCTCGTCGTCGGGACGTACGAGGAGCGTGGAGGATCTCACGGCAGGTCGTACATCAACGGGCGAGGCTGTGGTCTATGCGCCAGCGCCGCTGGTGAAGCTCAAGACGCAGCAGTGCAAACTTCCTATCCGACAGACTGCCATTTCGAGTGACCTGAGCATTGTTTTGGGTGTTTCGGAGGATGGGACCATCTGGCGCTACAGTAACGTCAGCAGCGAATAGCTAAAGTTGTGCGTGCGTGCGTGCGTGCGTGCGTGCGTGTGTGTTGTAATAGAAGATAACAAAAAGTTGATCCATGTTGCATCCCCCACAACACTTTGATGCGTGGTTGGTGACGATGGCGACGACAACAACGACAGCAAGGCGGAGGCGAAATCGGCCTGGTGAGAAGAACCTTCCAAGATCGCCACTCAGCGCCATGTATAGTGAATGTGAATGTGTGTGTGCATGGACGACGGTTGGATGAAGTAAAAACTGCATTCTGTTACTGAATGAGCTATCTTTGTTTTCAAGTACACGTGAGGGTTCTTCTTTCAACCCATGGCGTACTTACGCGCCCACTCGCGAGCAGTCTCCTCGTAACGACCGCGGTCTGTTTTGTACAGCTGCGCAATCTCCGGCACCAGTGGGTCGTCTGGGTTGGGGTCCGTGAGAAGGCTGCAGATGGAGAGGAGCACCTTCGAGATGGTGAGCGCGGGACTCCACTGGTCCTTTAATATGTCGAGGCAGATGGAACCGTGGCTGTTGACGTTTGGGTGGTACACCTTCGTCTGGAAGTTCACCTTCGGTGGCTTGAACGGGTAGTCCGGCGGGAAGTGGATGAGCACGAAGAAGACCGCGCCGGCGTACGGGCTGTCCGCTGGTCCCATGATGGTCGCCTGCCAGTGGAAGAGGTCGTCACCCACAGGTCCCGCACTGCACGAGGTGGGCGGATCCTTTTGCAGATCCTGTGATGTATTTTGTTGGTACAATTGTGTGTTTGGTTGTTCGTGAGTGCGTGCGTGTTTGTGCGTGTGTTTTTTATATGTATGTCTTGTTTGTTTTTTTGGTTCCCTCTCCCATTCTTGTCTCAGCCGAACACCAACCACACACACACACACACACACACTCTCTCTCTCTCTCTCTCCTCACCCCCCCCCCCCCCCCCCCCCCCCTGTTCTTTGATGCTTCGTGTTGTAAACTCTTGATGCTGCCGCTGCTTATATACTGCACGATATATGTATTTGCATTGCAGCTTGCATCAACCTCTCAAGAAGGACGGTTCTATTTTTTTTCCTGAGAAACCCAAAAACATGACGCTCCATACGGACGGCACAGAGTTTCCAGAACCAACCAGACAAATGATATGATGTACAGGTGCTGTCTTAACTCTCTAATGTTGAGAGTCACCTTTCATCATCATCGTCATCGTCCTCCTGGCATATGCTGGCGGCGATCACACACTAGCGAATCGAAAGAAACCAAAACTCACATGTAGAGCACCAACATCACGACAAAACCATCCCACTCACTACTAACGCTACTAACTAATCACCCACCACCTACTACCTTCCCAAACCACACCCAAACCTAGTACAACTACCCAGGAAACACCTGGGCAGATCCAAACCCCACAAGACAAGATTATCACAAAGACTAATCACAAAGCGACTACTGTTATTTGCTTCCTTCCATACATAATCCAAATAAACCATACAAATACAAATACAAATACACGTACCGCGAGTTCTTTCTGAATGCGCTTCGACGCCATGGCTGAGAGCTGCCTGTGTATTAGGAGGAAGTGGTCCGATGACGCTCCTAAACCTGCTCTGGCTTCCAGAGCTCCGGAGGGGAAGGGAGCTCCCTCCGGCTGGACCTGGGCCCGGGGGGGCGGGACCCGGACCCGGAGGAGGCTCATGAGCTCATCAGGGGGAATGGGGGGAAACAATCTCAAATCAGCTCTAAAAATACTCATAGCACGAAAACGGGTACGCAGTGATGAAGGACGCGCCGGGGGGGGGGCAAAACCCTCCCTTCCGGCTTCCCCTCTTCGAAGCATGGAACCGGTATCCCTTATTGTTTTGGGTGTCTCGTTTGTTTGGGGTTTGGTTGGTTTGGTTGGATTCAGGGGCGAAAAACGTTTTTCAGGCCTTTACTTTACCGTACCCGTAGGAAGTAGGGGTTTCTTCCAACTGTCCTTACAACAGTCTTACAACAGTCTTACGACAGTTCTTACAACAGTCCTTGTAACAGACTCGATGTTTTCTATGTGACACATGGTTGGTTGGGTTCATAAGTTATGTGGGAAGATAAAAAGGTATCACACAATTATTATATACGTACGATAGGATGATGTTACATAATGACGACGCATTCTCAAAAGCACTTGTCAAGGCTTTCTTTTTATGTCACCTACAGCAGGCAGGCAACTACAGCTACAGCAAGTATCCCACCCACGCCACCATCGCAGGAATGGCGAGCACGTACTGCAGCAAAAGCAGACGCGCAATACGAGTCGCATCGCTACGCGTGCCTTGCACCTGGCTCAGCAAGACGAGCACCTGCGCCGTTGGCTGACACCCTTCGAGAACCAGCACGGCGCGTACAGCTGCATCTGCGGTTCCAAATGTGCTACTCGCGCCATGCACGGAGTCGACGATGCCCGTGAACACTGGCAAGCATAAGCAGCGCACGATGAGTGTACCTACAAGCTGGCGAGCGAGCACGTCGGGAACGATCGCGTCGTCGTCGTCGTCGTCGCCGCCGTCGACGTCGCCGTCCTCCGCACTGGCAGTTCCGCCTCCGGCAAGGCTTAGTGCCAACACCATAGCAAGCGCCGGCTGAGCGCCCGTGCCCAAAAACCCGAGCGCATCCGCCCAAGCGTGACTTACAGTTGACATGAGCACACCTTCTGACGCGTCGAGATGTCCGGTGAGAAGGTTGTACACGGGCGCGGGTGTGAATCCCACCGCCAAGCCTGTCAGGCTGGCCATGCTCGGTGGAGTTGCAAGGCGCTTGCACACGCCAGTGAAGCTGGTGTCCGAGTTCTCACCCTGCAGATAAGCCGCGGCGACGGTCCACAGGCACACGCTCCAACCCACCTGGTAGATGGACAGAAATCCCGTTAGTGTCGTGGCGTCGACGTCAGGTGGCAGGATACCCGCGCTTGCAATGCCGCTTAGCAGGAGCAGAGGTATGGTGGTTGCGTTCCCGAACGCGGAAGCAACGACAGTCTCTCGGAACGTGCGTCCTTCGAGGTTCAACACTTTCGCAACGCAGTACCCAAACGCCGCGCTCGCGGTGATTTGCACGCCGGCACCGACGATGCACGTAGCGAGCGCCTCCGCGGGCTGCGCACGAACGACCGCTGCGGTAGATGTGAACAGAAGCGCAGGGAACATGACGTTGAACGCCGCGTTGGAGACACCTTTCGCCGTCGCCGCTCTCGACGACGCTGGCACGCCAACTAGGCCAAGCGCGCACACGCTCACGAGCTTGGCCCACGCCGCTGCGACGGTCGACGCCGCGGGAGGAAGCGCCAAGAGCGCCGCTCTTGTTGTGCCCATTCTTCTTCTTGTTG
Organism: Pycnococcus provasolii; assembly: GCA_938743325.2. Classification (NCBI taxonomy): domain Eukaryota; kingdom Viridiplantae; phylum Chlorophyta; class Pseudoscourfieldiophyceae; order Pseudoscourfieldiales; family Pycnococcaceae; genus Pycnococcus; species Pycnococcus provasolii. The sequence continues at coordinate 349,265 of OW568892.1, forward strand.
TTATTCTCGTACTGATGCTGCTGCCACTGCCACTGCTTCTTCTTCTTCTTCTTCTTCTCATCGTTACCGCCGTTGAAGTACAATATTGTGACTGAGAATCGATCTTTATGATAGTGTGCCTTCTAAGAGATCGAGCTGCCGAAGTCGTCGTGTTCCGTAGTGGACGACGTCCCACCACATTGTGCCACATCATGATTCGCACGACTGATGGCTACTGGGGTAAAAAGATTTCGTGCGGTACAGAAAGACAAAAGCCCACGAACTGAACTTCCCCCCTCAGGGAAGGAATCGGATCCGACTTCAGAGTAGAGAGGACAGATCGCATCGGGCCCCGGGGAAGCGCGAACCCTGTAACCCTAACCCTAACTTTCGATCATACTACCCTAACCCAACCCTAATAACCAGGAATACGACCTTCTAGGAGTAACCCTAAGGGACCCAACTTCCTACTACCCTAACCCCCTGGGACCCCGTAACCCTGACCAGAACCATCAGAGTTACAAAGAAATTATAGTCAGCAATGCTCCCAATAACTCGGGACCCGCCCGCACAAGTTGTATTACGATAGCACGAGCGAGCAGCGCAGATTTCCTGATGAAGAAGTGATTGTTGTATGTGGCGGGCTGCGCAGTAGCCTGACTTCCGTCACCTTAAGGCCGCCAGGCTTAAGGGAGACTTAAGGTGTAATAGGGTGGTAATGTGGTATCTCTTAAGGCACGTGGTGTAGTCTTGTAGTTCTTCTTAGCATTGATTTTCAGCAGCGGCTTGAGGGTTAGTAGGGTTAACCGTAACACGCCAATTATCGTCGTAGCTTCAGCCTTAACGAGCATTTACGAGCCTTTGCTAAGCTCTTCTCTTAGCTTGCCTGGAATCGGTCATAAACTCGATGGGAAATTGGGAAATTGGGAATTTGTCAATTTGGGAATCCGTGATTCGTGAATGATGGCCGATGGGATGCATGCGCAACTTTTTACCTCGTAGGAAGGACTGTGAGAATGCATGCATGCACCAGAGAACTCCCCGAGAACTTCCCGAGAACTTTCCCGAGTGTCTTAACGCACAGTGCATAAGCAGGAGCTTACCTTCCCCACAACGTACCCTAGTGTAGTACTTACGTTTCCAGAGAACTACCTGTGCGCACCACCGCGTAGACAGAAACACAGACGCGCGAACAGTCCAGGCGGCGGTGAAGCTTAAGCTTAGACCTAGGCCAAGTGCTGAAGGAGTGCAGTGCTGCGCAGTAACTACCAAAGTATCGTAGTGAGCAATGGTGCCTCTTCCAGGTAACGTCAACACCGGTGATGACGGATATGGTGGCGTCGAGAAGACCGCCGCCGAACCCGCCGCTGTTGCTCAACAACCGGCGACGCCAACGGCAGCGACGATGGCCCAACCTGTCGGTGTGGGTGTGGCCGTGTCCATGCCTACGACGGCTGTGATTGCCGCGACTCCCGTGGTGCCCATGGGGAGGACCGCACTCGACCCGACTCCTCCTCAGGACGCAGTCGAGAATGACCCGGCTCCACCGCGCGGGAAAGCGGCCAGCGCCCCGCAAGCCAGTCGGGGGCACCGGGAGACCAGGGCTCGCCCCTCCCCCCCCTGGACAAGTCATTCTCGATCTCCAGCCTTAAGGGTGGCGACGCGCACACGAAGTGCACGTGAGCATGTCGCACCCGCAGGAGAGGCCTCCGAGCGGTTCCCCGCAGAGGCCTCGACCAGCAAACTTAGAGAGATACGAAGGAAGCTAACACTTCCTTCTTTCCCCACCCACCGTCCCTTTTCACATTGACCCGTGTCCGCCCAATACATCACAGCCGACACCTTCCCGCCCCCGGACTCCCGCGGTCACCCACGAGAGCCCGGGCGGATTCGTCTGCCTGCGGCCGGCACGGTCCCAGCGACGCCAGCGACCGTGAGTGCGACTCACGTCCCCTCACGGGGCTGGCGCCCGCTTTCAGCAACCTGTAATATCCAAAAGAAAGTAGGAACCGTTGATGCATATGAACGTACCCAGAACCCCTCCCCACAACCAAGGGCAAGGACGAAGAGGATCGGTTCGAGGAGGACCACAACCAAGGGGCCATCATGGGGGAGAACTGCCAGTACTGTTTTTTGTTTTACCCGAACCCAGTAACCCTAACCCTAACCCTAACCCTAACCCTAACCCTAACCCTAACCCTAACCCTAACCCCATTGTTGTTGTTGTTGTTAATCTCCTTGAAGAAGACTTCTGGAAGGAAGGACCCCAGAGGCCCAGAGGATCTGCTTTGCTTTCACCGTCCCCTAGGTGGCCTCGGGGATGCGTCCATTCTCATTCTCATTCTCAAAACACAACAACAACACTCCACTCCTACGATGGAAGGCCTCGCTCTCCCGTTCGGACGCCGAGATGGTTCTGCATCTGCTCATGACAACAGTTCTCATGACGACTCCAATGGTACACTCGTGGAGTTTCGGGCAGGGCGTGTCCTGCGTGGGGAAGGATCCGCATGTATACCTGACCCGAGAAAAGGACTCGTCAAAATATCAAGAGGACGAGACGACGGACTCACGCACTTCGCGTGGTGGGAGAGGAGGTCAGGACCGGCAGCGGCGGCTAATCAAGACGCGCAGGCGGAGGAAGACCTCATCGTGTTCCCCGACGAGGCGAAGATGGTCAAGCTGCCTGGGGCAGGACGCATCGTTGCACTGCAGTTTGGTGGAGCCCCAGATCGTGACTGCCTCTTCTGGATGCAGCAGAAGGAGACTTTGGAACCTGGGGGTGACGAAGCGCTGCTCCGGCGCGTCAACAGAGCACTCAACGGAGACAGCGCCGTCGAAGACTCGCCCGCCGCGGAAACGGCCGAGCCTTCGCCGGCAGGTGCGGGCGAAAACACGGCGGCGGCGCCGGCGACGACGCCGGCGACGAACGCGGCAGCCTCGCCGAATGCCGCTACGGCGGGAGGGGGTGCGCTCGGCATCGACAGCGCCATGCTGCAGTCCGCGCTAGGGAACGCGTTCGGCGCGCTCGGCGGTGGTGGCGCCGCTGAGGCGCCACCGCCTGGCCCTGGCCTCAACGACGTGCTTACGGCGGATGTCGTGCGCCCCATATTGGCGAACCCTCAGGTAGCGCAGCGACTCGCGGAGTTCCTGCCCGCGAGTCACCAGTCTTCGCCGGAGCAGGCTATTATGGAGCTTGCGAACAGCCCTCAGTTCAGGCAGCAGCTCGCGTCGCTGAGCCATGCAATCACGTCTGGTCAGGTGGACCTCGCACAGTTTGGCCTGCAGCCGGCACCTGGCGCACCTCCTAGCATCCCTGGCGCAGGCTTCTCCGTCGCCGACTTCCTGGCATCCGTGCAGGCGCACGTCGACAGCATGCAGTCGCAGGAGCAAGGGCAGGGTGGCCAGGAGCAGCAGGGCGATGGTGATGGCGACGCTGACATGGCGGATGAAGGAGGAGACAAGTAGAGATGATGTAGTGTTGTTACGTGCAACTTCTTTTCTTAAAAACCGACACTTCGCCATCCCTTCTTTTGGAGCTCAAGGCGTAGAGCCTTGATGCGCTTCCTGTTGACATCAAAGTCCGAGTCACCAACGCGACTTGCGCTGCGATACTCGACGACAGGTGGTGAGGTGTAGTTTCCCTCCTCGTCGGTCGTCCTCTCGGGAAAGAAAAATTCGACGTCGTCAACAAACCCGAACGTGGGGCTTGTGTATTCTGCATACAGGTAGTTTTTGTTGACTGTGACGATGTCGTGGTCAAACTTGTCCGGGTTGGTCGTGTTGATCGCCTCCTTGAGCTGCTCCATAGCCTCCTGTGTTGATAGAGTTTTGGGAAACGTCCACGGCGGCACGTAGTGCTTGGGGTCGTTCGCCTCTTCCGCGGTGGATATGCAGTTCGGCGTCGATGGGCACAGGTGCAGAGTTTTGACGGATCCTCCGTAGTCGACGATGCCAAGTTGTCGCGTCGGTCGCGGTGCTCCTCCAATCGGAAGGAGAGCCGCCTCAGCTGCCTGTGGTGCGACAGCAAAGTCCATACAAAACGCCGACGCCGATATGGCGATTGACAACGCCACGGACGATGTGAGAGAGGTCACACCACCAGAGCTCACAGATGACGCCGTCGACGATGATGATGATGATTCTGATTCTGATGCTGATGAGGAGGACTTATTGTGACGAGAGCTATTATTGAGAGACGGCCTGAGAGACGGCCTGAGACCTAAAGGCTTGACGCGCACATTGACTCCAAGAGACGTCTTTTTATTCCATAAAGCCGTCGTCATCCACGTCATCGCCACCACCAACCACGACGAGAACTGTCGTCGGGATAAGACCAGGATAAGACAACGAATCCAGGAAAGCGAGAGAAGAGCAGAAGAGAAGAGCCCAACCAGGAAACCTGAGGAGCCCCCTGGTCATAGTGAATGAGCAACTCTGTCATAGTGAAAACCCCAACTCCCTGGTTACGGTTAGCTAGTGAGGGTCCTACTGTTCCGTACACTTCCCCTTGTTCATTATTACTTTCCGCCATTATTACTTCCCGCTGGCGCCATGGCGTCCACCCTACCTCATCCTACTACCACTGAGATAAATCAAGTGCAGCGGCAGCCGCTTTTGCCCTGCCTTCCGCCGCTGCGCGCACCTTGGACACCACGCCGTACTTGAACTCTGCAGGCACTTCGAACGCTCCTGTTCGAAGTCCGTGCGACAGTATGTGTTTGCACTTTCTGGCGTTCTGGAAACCTGTGGAACGTTCCCCATCCTGCACGCCACGGCACGTGCAGCTAAATTGTATGAAGCCGTGCTTCTCAGTTGGGTGCAGCTCTTCAACCATATGAAACGAACGCAGGAGGGTCATCGCACCAAGCTTTCGAGTCTCTGTTGGTGTCGAATATAGGTACGTCTTCAAAACACTGTCATCGGGACCGAGGAACGCAGCAGCCCACTCATCAGCGAGAACTTGAGCTCTTGCGGTGACGGCAGAATAAAACTGACTGTTTGGCTTTCCATTGACTTTCTCATGCTCTTTCACTGACGCATCACCTTTTACTTCCTCACACAGAATCTTGAAGGTCTCGTGCGTCGGATACAGGAACGCTGTCGGCCTCGCCGTCGGGTTAACAACGACAAGCGAGTCTGACGTTTTTTTAAGGTAAGCTTGTGCCTCCTCCCAATCCGATGATAACAAAGTCGGCGAATCTGGCCAAACCCTCACAGCCTCATCTAACGACTTGCCCCGCAGGTATGTAACGAGTTCACTCACGAATATCGAGAACGTGAACCGCTTCCTGTCAAGTGCTTCTTGAGTATTCGGTTGAGAGCTTGTCAGGCACATACTCGGGCGCGTGACGAGCGAGCGCAGCCACGGCTACGGCGCGGAAGGGGGGTGAGGAAGGAGAGGTAGGAGGCGGCACTCGCAAACGAGGGGCCGCCAAGGGCGTGGCACACGGCAATGCTAGCGCTGCTGATCGCAGGAGCAGGCTGGGTGGCCGCAGACATGATGGGGCAAGCAAGCACAGTGAACGTAATGGTGCTGGGCTTACTGGGAAGGGAAGCCATGGCAAAAGCAGCCGCGGCACCAGGATGCTGCTGGGGACTTGCCTACTTGGCGGTGCTGTGGGTGTTGTGGTACACAGGCAGCGACTGCAAGAAGAGCAAGAGACAAAGGTGGAGGTCGCTCAGCTGCTGGCGGAGGGAACGAAGGCGCTGGTGCAACTTGATGAACAAGCAGCCGTGCCGAGCAAGCCGAGGGCGTAGTTCAGCGCACGTCATGCTGGCAGCACATGCTTGGGCAGATGACGAGGGAGGCATCACAAGCGAAGAAGAGGAAGGGGAGGCATGGCTCTCTCGCAGCGTGCCATGGGGAGAAGTTGAGGCTGCGGAGGCATATGAGGAATGCCAAGGATGGAAGCTGTCGTCGCGGCTGACACCAGCGCAGAGGGAGGAACTAGCATCGCTGCTGACGGCGCACAAGGAAGCGTTCGCGTTCAGCAACGCTGAGATTGTCGGTTACAAGGGCGAGCAAGGACCATTCGAGATACCACTGAGCGATGACGGGAGCACGAGAGAGAAAGCCAGACGGCTCAGCAAGAGGGAGCAGGAGATCGTGGACGAGTATTACACAGAGCTGCGTGATCTTGACTTCATTGAACGCGCTGACAAGAAGGACCCACGGTACGGACGATACGGCACAAACACGACGGTCGCCGCAAAGAAGGACGCGGAAACTGGGCTGTGGACTGACGCACGGATATGTCAGGATAGCAGGAAGCCGAACGAGAAGTGCCTGCGGGACCTGCGAGAGATGCATAGGGCTGATGAGCTGCTGCATAGCGCAGCCAAGCGGCAATATTTCTCGACGATAGATCTACGGAAGGGCTTCCACCAGATCCCTGTGAAGGAGGAGCATCGGATTCATACATCATTCTGGTGGAAAGGCGAATTGTGGGTGTGGCGCGTGATGAGCTTCGGATGGCGGAACGCATCAGCAAAGTTTCAAACAGTCAGGAGTTGGGGTTTTCACTATGACAGAGTTGCTCATTCACTATGACCAGGGGGCTCCTCAGGTAACCAGGAATGAGTTCGGGGTTTAAAAAAGAATGTGGGACGAAAAACCCCGAGGGGCAAGGGAATCCCCGAAACGCGGAAAACGAGTCTGGGGATACCGGAATTCTCTTTCCGGAAGCCCCCTGGGGGCAAGGGGAGAGTGTGTACTGTGTGGGGATTCGGATGTGGGTGGGCCCCAGATCAAGGAATAGGCCGTGCAGAGCCGCACAAAAAACTGTACAAAAAACACCCGGGTTGTGGGTCCGGTGGGTGGGAGAATACGTCCTGGCCCCTCTCTCTGGGCGGCGGCATCGATCGGGCCATCATAAATATATTTCTTTTGCACCATGCTTGCCTCGAAGGTTTCTTGTGCTTCCAAGGCGCGTGTCGTATCATCCGTGCGTCGATCCTCCGTGCGACGCTCCGTGTCTCGCAGTGGGGTTAGGGGCTCATCAAATGTGGTCATGGCCGCTCAGGTCACGCTCGACGCTACCACCGGACTCCAGGTGCCGCACGGGGGAACGCTCGTCGACCTCATGGAGACGGACGCTGCCAAGCACGCGGACCTGAAGGCGAGCTGCAACCGCACCATCGAGTGCTCGGACCGTAACGCGTGCGACGTCGAACTTCTTGTCGTCGGAGGATTCTCGCCGCTCACGGGATTCCTCAACGAGGACGACTACAACTCCACCGTCGAGAACATGCGACTCACGTCGGGCGATCTCTTCGGCCTGCCCATCGTCATGGACACCGACAGCGAGGACATCAAGGCGGGAGACAAGGTGCTCCTCACGTACCAGGGTGAGGACCTTGCCGTCATGGAGGTGGAGTCCAAATACGTTCCCGACAAGGCGAAGGAGGCGCTCAACTGCTACGGAACGTCGAGCATCGAGCACCCAGGCGTTCTCATGATCAGCACCGAGCGTGGAAAGTACTACATGGGCGGCAAGGTGACGGGACTCAAGCTCCCCACGCGCGTCTTCCCCTGCGCGACGCCCGCGGAGGTGCGCGCGACGCTCCCGCCGAACGCCGACGTCGTCGCGTTCCAGTGCCGCAACCCCATCCACCGTGCGCACTACGAGCTCTTCACGCGCGCGCTCGACGCCGAGAACGTCAAGGACGAGTGCGTGTGCCTCGTGCACCCCACGTGCGGACCGACGCAGGGTGACGACATTCCTGGCATCGTGCGCTACCAGACGTACGAGGTGCTCGCGAAGGAGGTGGACAACCCGAAGATTCGCTGGGCTTACCTGCCGTACAGCATGCACATGGCGGGACCTCGCGAGGCGATCCAGCACATGATCATCCGTAAGAACTACGGTGCAAGCCACTTCATCATCGGACGTGACATGGCGGGCTCGAAGAGCTCCATCAGTGGCGAGGATTTCTACGGCGCGTACGACGCACAGGACCTCGCGAAGGCGAACGCCGCGGAGCTCAACATGGACACCGTGCCGAGCCTGAACATCGTGTACACCGAGGAGAAGGGGTACGTGACGGCGGATGTTGCGGAGAAGGATGGCCTTGAGGTGATGAAGCTCAGTGGCACGAAGTTCCGCAAGATGCTTCGCGGTGGCGAGGACATTCCCGAGTGGTTCGCCTTCAAGAGCGTCATTGAGGTGCTCCGCGAGGCGTCGTAAGCGCGTTCGTCGCTTTCGTTGATTTGACGATAGAATTGAGGGCCAGTAGGAGAAAAAAAAAAACTACAAAATCATTTACACGGGTAAATAGTAAGAGAAAATACCTAAGATCGCTTATCCACGTGATTTACATACAGTACTTCGTCCAGCGGTCGTTCACTCACACCATTCACATTCTCACCGTCCAGCCCACTGACTTAAGCAACAACAACAACAAAAAGGAGTAAACATGTTCAAACCTATTGTTCAATTCAAATTGTAATGAATGGTATTACTTTTATGGCATGACGGCAAACTCGCCGATGCACTTTGCAATTTCGATCGCCTTCTTCTCCAGCTGGTTGGCGTATTTCTCCTGCTCCGCCGCCATCGCAGCCAGCTCAGCCGCACGGTCCTGCTTCTTCTTCTTCTTCTTCTTCACTTTCGGACCCTTGCCAAAGAAGTGCGCAATCGCAGCGGATGCGAGACAGAGCGTGTCGAATGTTACTGGCAGCTCGCGATGCATTGGTCTTCTCACGTCGATCTTCACGTCGTACGCATAGCTCGACGCGAATGCCGCTCCGGCACCGCCATGGCTTAGCAGTTGATTGTAGCTGTTCGCGCCGCTGCCTCCAAACGGAATCGTCTGCTCGGCGTCGCAGTCGGCAAATCCGAGGCACGTGCACATAAATGCAATCTGCGCCGAGCGCTGCAGACGGAGCAGCTTCGCCTGGTCGCCCATTACCTTCTTCGTTAGCACCTTCGTACCCTCCGCCGCGTTGAACATGAACTGCATGAAGCCTTCGAACGTATGGCCCGACTTGCGCCGGAATCCTTCAATCACGTTCTGCTTGTTCGACTCGGTTGTCAGCAGCGCCATCTGCACCGACTGCCTCCTTGCCACCTGCAGCACAGCGTAGGGATTGAACAACAGACCCACCTTCCGGCCGATAATTCTTATGCCGAAGGACATCGCCTGCGGACGCTGGTCAAGCGCCGAGGCGTCATTTTGCTCCCCGCCACGGATGAGAGATCCATCAAGGCTGACGACGACAACGCGACGCAAACTCTCCGCCACCGCGTCAGCTGGCTTGACACCAACGCTCAGCGGCCCGCGCGCAGTCATCGGACGCTGGCTCATTGTAATGGCAGGCTCGATACCCTTGGAAGCTGCTGACACGTTCAGGTCGAATGACTCGTCCACCTCCTCGCGATGAGCCTTGGACTCCGTCGTGTCGAAGTCGTCATCCGTCTCCACGCCGATACGGCCGTCGGGATTTGCGCATAATCTGGCCAGCATAGCGCACGCGCCTACGAACTGCAGGTAGCTCAAGCCCTCCTCGAGGGTTCCCTGGCGCAAGCCACCTGTGAGGCTCGGGTCCAGATCCGGGCGGTTGAACACCGCTCGGTAAGCCTGCTGCGCCGCAGCATACGCGCGCTCGCCACGCCGAGTCGAAACACCATCGTAGCCACTTTCGTAGCCACTTGCCGCACCAGCGCCGTCCGAGCCAGAGCTTGACGTCTCGAGTCCCCACGGCGTGGCATTCGACGCGTCCATCGCAAATGCCAGGAAAGAGCGCTCTGACATGAACTTCGGGTAGGTGACATCAACCGGACGCGGCGGCGGCGGCGGCTTGGGCTTTTTGCTCTTCTTCGCCTTCTTCTTCTTCTTACCCTTGGCGCCGAAGAAGGGCGTCGTCTCGTTGAGGAGGTTGGAGTAGTATCGGAAGATGGCGCGTATCGTGTCGTCGTGAGTGCGGAACATCACGTCCAGGCGGCACGCCTCGCCCTCCGAAACGTCCGAGAAATAGGTGCGCCAGAACATGTGAGCGTCGCGCGCGTTCAGTGGTTCATATCCGCCGCCGAAGTGTGCCGGCAGGCGTGCGAGAACGCAACGCGCGGTTTCAGGGCCCTCGATGGCTCGGAAGCGAGCACCGGGGACACCCACCATACTCCACTTCGCGGCACTTCCTTCTGGCGAGATCACTGTATCGGCCGCGAAGACGCTGCCAAGTCGCATCAGCGCATTTCGCAGATGCTGCAACTCTGGCGGAATCACCGGCGCCACGGCAACGTCCTGGCTGATCTCAGGCGTGAAGATGGACAAGCCGTTGCCAGCCTTCGCCGCTATTCCCGGAGTTGCCGTCACCTGCTTGCCATCCTCGTTCGTGACAATTCCAACGGAAGTCACGCAGACTACGTGACCAAGATGTGGCAGTGCGCGCAGGAACGCCGTGAGATCTTGAACAGTTGCGAAGCCAGCCTCGCGTTCCATCTTCAGGCGCTTTTTCGAAATAATACAGGCACGATACGCAACCACCAGCGGCATCTTCTTGGGAAGAGAAGCCAAGATCGATTCGAAGTCGTTCGAGGCATCGTCCCCCTCTCCACCCGGCTTCATCATGGCAAGGTTGCCATGTCGCAGTGCAACGAGCGACAGATCCGTATCCTCCTCCACCGTCGGCATCGACGACTCCAGTGGCTCCACAGGATTTCCAAGCACGCGATAGCCTCCGAGTTGCATCGTGAAACCGTAGGAGTTGTGCTTCTCCGCCAGTGGAAGTTCGGCAACCGCCAACTCCTTGCCACTTTTCAGCTCGTCGCCGGTGATTTCCGCAGCCATGCGTGCCGCGCTCCTTTCGATCGTCGCCTCCGAAACTCCCTCCTCGTCGGGTACCATCGAAAGATTCTCCATCGAAATGTTCACATCTGTCTCCTTCTTCGCCGGACGGCGCACCGCGCGTCGCCTTGACGTGTGCTCTTTCGGCGCCTCGATCACCAGAGATGGGTCGCCGCCGACTGTGAACGGAACCACCGTCGGCATTGCGTGCGGAAGACGGCCTGCATCATTACGATCCGCTGCCTTGCGGAGCAGGTTTCCGAGGTCACTCGTCTGGTCGGCCATCCGTGCCTCGAAGTACATCTCCGACAGTGCCTGGTAGGCGCTCGCGCGCTCGCGCCACTTTCGCTCGCGCACCGTTTCGCGTCGCCCACGTAGCTGGTATGACACCTCATCCGCCGCCTCGCGGAATAGGTCAACCCAATCTCGAGGATGCTTGTCGCGGTGGCGATCCACCGCGGAGGTGGCGGCACGTCCCATTGCGCGCGCGTAGACGTCCTGTGACATGCGAACCTCTTCGAGGCGATCTCGCAGGCTTCCCACAAACACAGCGTACCGTGATCGCTCCACCTCCCACGCTCGTAATGCCTCCTCGCGAAGAGCCTCCGAAAGCGTGAGCGCGTCCCGACGTGCGGTCGCCGCGGCGAATTCCTCCCGTTCCTTCACATCTGCATAAGCTAGCGATACCATCTTCTCAGCCTCCTTCATCTTCGCTTCCGCCTGCTCGATGAGAGCCTGAGCCTGCCTCTCTCGCGCCTCGGCACGCTCGAGTGCGGGGATGAGATCTTTCTCAGCCTTCTTGCGGCGCTCCTCCGCCGCCTTCGCAGCCTCGAAAGCCATATTGCGCTCCTGGATCGCTTTGCGCTTTTGGCGCAATGCATCTTCTCGCGAGACATTCGCGTCCAGGTACATGTCGTGCAAGGTGTGCACCGTACGTTGGCTTTCAACACGCAGAAGATCGAGAAGGCAGCCGTACTGGCCGCAGACAACACCAATGTGGCGGCACGCTGACACGAATCCCGCCTGCGTCACCGCCTGGCGGTCGAGAAGCTCCTGAAGATTGCGCTCGCGCTCCTTGCTGTCGTGCTCGTCGCGCTGAGCGGCTGACATCTTGCTCGGGCTCATAGCACGCGGGTTTGACCTCAGCGCTTCCACGGAGGCTGCATGACTTTCCATGCGAACCTGCTCGAAGCCGATGTCCAGAGACTTGGCAAGGCCGATCGCGGCCTCTCGTCTCAGGTTTGGCGCATTTACCTTTGGCGACACCGGCGACCACAAGAGAGCCTCTTCCGAATTCACGTCTTCGCCAAGCGGTACGACGGGCACCTCCACGCCAAGCGAGTTCTTGCCACTTCCGACAAAGCGCGCGTAGTGTGCTCCGCCGAGTGGGTCGCCCTCGTGTGGTCCAATGAAGAAGCCGCGCGCTTCGACCTGCTCCTGGAAGGTGGACCCCATCTCTGTTGACGGGATTCCGCCGCCCGCGAACATCGCGCCCGCAGACTGCGCGCGTGGTGGTGCGACACCACCAGGATACGATGCATCCATCGACGGCTTGGGTGGCTTTCTTGCAGCAGCGGCGATGGCCGCCTCGAGTCGCCCCGCTTCCGACGACTGAGTCATCGCGCGCGTGCCAGCTGTCACGGCCGACTGCGGCCTTGCCGTGGGTGCCGTTCCCGTGAACGCCGAACCCGGCCGTCTCGCTGCCGTCGGCAGTGCCGACTGTGGCCTTGCCAACGCGCCGCCGTTGTTCACTCGCCCATACAAAGCCAGGCCAGCCTGCTCCTGGAGTGCCTTGCGCTCGCTTAGCGCCGGCGACATGTGCCTCCGTGCCACAGCTGCAGACATCGGCCTTTCCCGCTTTGACTGCACGTTCGTTACGACGAATTTATCCATGCCGCGTTCCGTGAACAGTTCGCTGTGTCGTTGAAATGAAGTGTGTGAAAGGGCGAGGTTTTCTTGTTAGCGGCGAATGCGTGTGTTTTTGGTTGTTTTTCAAGCCGAGCAAGAAGATGGGAAAGAAGAAGAAGAAGAAATCTCTACCCGTCTGTCCTCGGCAGCGGCTGTATACATGGCCTAACATCTAGTGCAAGGTGCACGCTGACATCCACCTCGCCGTGCACTCTCCTTCTTCTCGGCGAGGTTGGCGACTGACTGGCATTGGCTGCTGCATTGCCTGCTGCACCCCCACTACTGTCCCTCCCTAGCGCGTATGCCGTCGTGGGCGGCTTCAGAGGCGGCGGCGTCGAGCGAGCCGAACCATTCGATGAGCCCGGGCGCATCATACCCAATTGGCCTCAAGCAACGTGCACAAGCACTGAGCAACGACACTTGCGAAGTGCGCAATGGCCCTTCGAAGGGTTTCCCCCTATTGGCCGCGAACCCCGAAGCGAAGAAGAGGCCGCGTTGAAAAAAGGGCGTTCTTAACTTCCCCTCCCCTCCGGCCGTTCCCCTTCCCTTCCCAGGGCTCCTCCGAGGGGCTTCCGAGAACTGCTCTGAGAACAGCTCCGAGAAGAAGAAATGTAATACGGTCAACTCTGGACTTCTTCTCTTCTCTAGAGGTAAGGTCTTAGTATGGACACCTCTCAACTCGAAGAGATCAGGGTGGTCAACTCTCCTACCTTTACAGTTTACAGTACCCATGTCCATGGTCCATGGTCCATGTGGGTAGGTAACACGTGAATGGGGGTAACCCTGAACCTGAAGGGGGGAGGCTTAACTTACATAGTACTACTGTGTAGTTCTTACACACTGTATGCCTGCCAAGTCAACAACAACCTCAGGCTTCCTTCAGGCTTCCTTCATAAGGCTGAAAGCACGAGGAAGGCCGAGGGGGGGTCCCACACCTCACAGGTGCTGGCTGCCCCTTCGCTCATCAGTCATCAGGTGTTGTCATCAGGGGACAATTTTAATGTTAGGGTTCAGGCATTCAGGTTAGGGTTACGCGTGGGTTAGGCAGTAGGCACCCTAGCTCTAAAGGTAGCTAGGGCGATCAAGGTGCGTGAGTCGATGAACGGTACGGTATCACCGTCAACGGGTCCCCCTCCCACGGTCCCACCTCCCGGAACCAACCAGGAACGTCAACGCGCAACGGGAAAACGTCAAGAAAAGTCCCTACGATAGGGCTCATCACGCTTCGTCTTGTCCCTGCCGAACCATCTACCGAAGTACTGAGAGCGGCTTGGGTGAATTAAGCTAGTCTAAGCTGCTGTGCTACGATAGTACCACGAGTAGTGTGCTGTGTCTCTGTCGTCCTCGTTCACTACTTTACTGGGCCGGTCTGTCCTGGGCAACCTCGCGGCGTGGGCAACCTCGCTCAAGTGGCGTGGGCAACCTCGTCGCTCAAGGGGCGTGGGCAACCTCCTCGCTCAAGGGGCGTGGGCAACCAACCTCTCTCCAAGGGCTCGCGGCGCCTCTGACCTCTCGCGGCGGACCAACTCACCTCTCTCACCTCTCTCAACTCGCGCACCTCTCTCGCCGTCTCGCTCTCCGGACGGACTCGCGCATTGTTCTCTCTCGCGCACCTCTCTCGCGCACCTCTCGCGCACCTCTCTCGCGTTGCGTCGAGTCTCGCGCACCGGTCCCGTTGAACCAACCGGCTCGCCTCTTCTTCTTCTTCTTCTCTCGGAGGGCGCGTTTTCTCGTCCTCGAGGGTCCTGGCTGGCCGCTCGTGCTCTTGCTCTGTTGTGTGTTAGCAGTGTGTTAGCAGTGTGTTAGCAGTGTTGGTGTGCTGGTTGTTCTGGTGTTCAGCTGGTTCATTTCCTGCTCTGGTTCATTCAGCTGTGCTCTAAGGCTTGAGCTTGGTGGTCTCAGGACTTCTTCTTGACAACAACTTCTTATTCAGGCAGGCGATATGGCGAAGGATATGCCGATAGGGGAAGAAATGGCGGGTGTCGACGCCGCGACGTTCGAGTCGCTGGAAAAGGACTTTCAGAGCGTGCTCGAGGAACTCGTCGGCGACCAGTCGCTGAGCAAATTTCGGGAGGAGTACGAAAAGTTGCACCGAGCTCTGCGAAAGTCGCACGACAACGAGAAGAGATTGATAAAGAAGTGCCGCGAGCTGAACTCCGAGATCGTCAGCAACGCAGCCAAGGTGCAGACGGCTCTCAAACTCAGCGAGGAAGACCAGGGAACCATCGCCGCGCTCAAGAAGGAGATTGAAAAGGCATGGAAAATGGTGGATGCAAGCCACGAGAAGGAGGCGCGCGCGAAGGAAACCATCCAGCAGCTCAAGCTCGAAATCGCAAACCTGACGAGGCTGCTGGAGCAGGGCGCCGGACTCTCGCTTGGGCAAGAGTCGACGGTGAACGACCTCATGACGGAGAAGGACGAACTTACCAAGGAGCGAGACGGGCAGGTTACGCAGATTGTATCCCTGCGCACGGAGGTGATGGAGCTCAGCGAGCGCCTTCGAGCGGAGGAGGCCTCGAAGCTTGGACTTGAGACGGACGTTGCCAGCCTCAAGGAGCAGGTGGCTGCGAAGAAGGCGGAGGGCGAGCGAGAGGCGCGCAAGAAGGACCGGCTCGAGAAGGAGATTCGCGACCTCAAGGGGCACCTCGAGCAGCGCGCGCAGGAGCTTAAGAGCAAGCAGGGCATGGTCACGCAGAGCGAGGAGCACGTTGCACGCCTCGAGATGATGCTCAAGGAGCAGAACTCCTCCACGAACAAGGCGAAGAAGGAGTACAACGGTCTCGTGGAGAAGGTGGAGAAGCTTCACGTCGAGCTCGACGAACAGCTGCACGCCAACCAGCAGCTGGTGTCGGAGAATCACCAGAAGCAGGTGGAGCTGAAGGTGAAGGAGGACGAAATCTCGTCCGTGCGTGCCGAGGCGGTCAAGACGAACCGCGTGCGCGAGGCGACGCTCCAGAAGCTGCGCGCGGTTGAGAAGCAGAAGACGGAGGTGGAGCATTCTCGAGACAGCCTCAAGAGCGAAATCACACAACTTGAGAGGGAGATGGAGGTGGTTCGCAAGAACCTGGAGGTGGAGAAGAAGAAGGAGGACGAGCTGCTGCGCGAGCGTGACATACTCAACAAACTGCGCACCCGCGCCGAGGATGCCACCCAGCGGCAGATGGACCTGGTGAAGATCAACGACAACGCGAAAAAGAACCTCGAGCAGGAGATCACCGGGTTCAAGCTCGAGGCGCAGCGCCAGTCGAAGCAGATCTACAGCTTGGAGAAAGAGCGCGAAAAGTACGGAGCCGAGGCGAGCGAGGCGACGGCTAAGTACATGAGCGCGCTGGAGGAGGTGAAGCTGCGCGAGATGGCGATCATCGACCTGCAGAAGAAAATTGCGGAGGGCGAGAACAGGCTCAAGCAGCAGCAGAATCTCTACGAGGCTGTGCGTTCCGACCGCAACCTGTACTCGAAGAACCTCATCGAGGCGCAGGATGAGATTGCGGAGATGAAGCGCAAGTTCAAGATCTGCAACCACCAGATTGAGCAGCTCAAGGAGGAAATCTCCGCGAAGGACCTTGCTCTGGTGCGCGTTCACTTCGACCACATGAAGGTGGAGAAGGAGAAGGAGAGCCTGAGGTTCGAGCTGCAGAAGGCCAAGTCTCAGGTTGGCGAGGCGGAGTCCACCATCTCGGGGCAGGGCAGCGAGATTGAGAAGCTCAACCACATCATCAACGAGGCGGATGCCGAGCGACTCAGGCAGAGGAAGGAGTACGACATTGTCATCAACGAGCGCGACATCCTCGGCACTCAGCTGATTCGCCGCAACGACGAGCTCGCGCTGCTGTACGAGAAGATCAAGATTCAGCAGAGCAGCTTGAACAAGGGGCAGATTCAGTATCGCGACCGCCTGAACGAGATTCGCGTCTTGAACATCAAGCTGGCGGACCTTCGGCGTGAGCTGAGCATCTTGAAGAACAGCGTGTCTAACATCGACGTGCTGAAACGCGAGGTGCACCACCTCGGCCGCGAGCTGCTTCAGGAGCGCACAAAGGTGAAGGCGCTCAGCGAGGAGCTTGAGAATCCGCTGAACGTGCATCGCTGGCGCAAGCTCGAGGGCTCCGACCCAAGCACATACGAGCTCATCTCGAAGGTGCACTCGCTGCAGAAGCGCTTGATTTCGAAAACGGAGGAGGTTGTGGAGAAGGATCTCCTGATCCAAGAGAAGGAGAAGTTGTACGTGGAGCTGAAAAACATTCTGGCAAGGCAGCCCGGCCCGGAGGTGGCTGAGCAGCTTATGGTGTACCAGCAGACGCTCCGCGAGAAGACAAGCCAGCTGAAGTCCATGGCGAGCGAGCTGAACACGTACCAGGCAACGGTGAACGAGTACAAGTACGAGATGGAGCGGATCAACCGCGAGCTTGCGGACATCAAGCGGCGGTACTACGAGAAGAAGCGAAAGGAGGCTGCAGATCGGGAGAAGGCGGTGAACACGGGCGAATTCGGCAAGGGTCCTCCGAGCGGTTCGTTCCAGCCTCGCTTCACCGGCGGCGGCTTTTCGTTGGCGAGCTAACGTACTGCCTACCTACCTTAAGGTAGTAGTTAGTTGGCTTATTTCGAATTGAACTGAACTGTTGTCTCAATTTTCTTGTTACTCACAACTAATTAAATTTCTGAAGTCTCGTTATTAAGGGCAACAAAAAAAAATGCCGTGCGGACAACGCTGCGATCTACCAGCCTCTCGGGTTTGGCGGTGCCGCGGCGGCGGACGGTGGTGGTGATGGTGGAGGTCGATCGCGCGGGGGAGGCTCGCCTGCGGGTAGTCGCGGTGGACGTCGCCGCTCCCTCGGTGGT
This sequence comes from Pycnococcus provasolii, assembly GCA_938743325.2. Lineage (NCBI taxonomy): Eukaryota > Viridiplantae > Chlorophyta > Pseudoscourfieldiophyceae > Pseudoscourfieldiales > Pycnococcaceae > Pycnococcus > Pycnococcus provasolii. Next base: position 366,779 of record OW568892.1, read on the forward strand.
GCTGGAGAGTGGAGAGGCGCCCGTCGTGGTACCCGGTAAGGGTCGCAAGCTCTGCGCGAGCTGTGGCACGCACGCCCATTGGTTCGCCTACTCGCGTTTGTCCACACTGCCAAAATACAATCAAGTAGTAAAACATTTGAAGCAAAAATGAATTCATGAATGCAGCAATCAATGCATTGATAGTGTGTTTGTTTTGTTTTTCATTCAACAATGAGGAGGAGGAACTGCCATGAAGCTTTCAGCTTGATGATGATGATGCACAACAACTGAAACAACAACTTTAGGAAGCGAGCCTTGCGTGCGCGAGTGCCTTGCGAGCGTTCAGAAGTTTTTTGTTTTTGTTACGACTTACGACAAACCTAAAATTCAGATATGCAACTAACAAAGCACCCACCCACCCACCTGGGCAGCATCATTCATTTATCACTCATCAGCGGCATGCATTCGACGGGCATCTACCACTTGTCGATGAGAAGAGATCGCCATCTGCTCCACACACGGTGGGAGCATTGCTGTCTTGATAGCAAAAACCGTTAGGAAAGAAGGATCCAGTCACTAACGAACTCAGGTCCGCGTCGAGCGATGGTTGGTCGTTTTCGTCGCCGATGCACACAGAACCTCCATCTTCAAGGTTGGGTGCGCACAGCGTCTGGAGATTGCTGTTGCCTTCAACCTGTAAGATTGTAGGAGGGATAGATTGTCAGAGGGAAAAGGGGGATGGAGGGTGGTACGTGAGTTTGGTGTTGTTGTGACGATGAATGTATCTGCTGTGTGGGAAAAGATGAAAAGAGGTAGATAGTAGACATCGGAGAAGCAAAACAAATAATAGATGGGTGTGGGGGGGTCGGTGGCTATGACGGGTTGTTGTCACTCGTTGCGTACCTGAAATCCGTTGCTCGATGTCTCCAGCACAGGAATGCTGATGCCGACGAGGTTCTCGTTGTTACTGATCTGTTGTTGTTTTTGTTTGTATTGAAAGGTGGTACTGTAAGTTTTGGTGCTGTTGTTCTTGTGACGACGATGAATCCATTTGATGACGGGTTGTCACGTACCCTGAAGAAAGCCGCCACTGTCGTCAACTCAGAGAGCTTGACGTCGACGAGTTCAGGATTGGTGACGATCTGTTGTTTTGTTTGTAGTTGGAGTTTTGTAGGAAAGAAGAGTGAGTGAGTAAATTTTATACGCAGTGAGTGATACGATTTGTTATGGAAGAACACACAAAAAACAAGGAATAAAAAGACAAGAGAAAGTGAGACGTACGACGATCTCTCCCGCCTCCTTCAGCGCAGACAAGTCCACCTTTGCGAGATTCAGGTTGCCTCTGATCTGTGTGTTTAGTGAGTGATGGTGTTGTATTTGTGGTGGAGTGGTGAGCACATGGTGAGTTTTGTGCAATCAGTTGAAAAGTCGATTATGGCTCTTCAAAGCGGATACGTACGGCGACTTCCAAACTCTGGGTACCCGTAAGACGAGGCGCGTAGATGCTCGTCAAAGAGCTTCCCCCAAAACCGTCGAACTATTGTTGTTGTTGTTATTTGTTGTTTGATGATACGAATGGTTGTTGTGTTGTTGTGAATATGTGATTTGGTGTGTTAGTGAGGTGCTACCAAATATTTTGTGTGTGTTCTGTCGAAGACACGCCATATTATTGTAGAAGAACATAAGGCAGAGCACCAAGAAGAAGATGAGAAAGGAAAGGAAGGAGGAGCGTACGTACCCTGAAATCCCCCGCAGGTCCTGTCACCCAGTTGGCGAAGCGAACCTCCTCAACATTTGAGAGTTGTCCAGATCCAAAAACAAAATCCACCTCCTGGGACGAGTTAGTCATGCACGGGAATGAGGTGATGGTGACGTTGGTAGGATCGCCGCTGAGAACCACGATGTCAAACGCGATATCGAAGAGGGTGATCGTTTCTCCTTCGAATGGCTTGGGGTCGCACGAGGTATACTTGGTACTACCAAGCGACAGCAAGGTACGTCCATCACAAGTATTGCACTCCTCGAGATCTTGCTGAATTGTTGTTGTTGTTGTTGTTGTTGTTGTTGTTGCTGCTGCTGTTGTTGTTGTTGTTGTTGTTGTTGTTGTTGTTGTTGTTGCTGCTGCTGTTGTTGTTGTTGTTGTTGTTGTTGTTGTTGTTGTTGCTGCTGCTGTTGTTGTTGTTGTTGTTGTTGTTGTTGCTGCTGCTGTTGTTGTTGTTGTTGTTGTTGTTGCTGCTGCTGCTGTTGTTGTTGTTGTTGTTGTTGTTGTGATGTCCTTGTGGGGAATGTCACGGTAGTCAATCTTGCTGAATTTGCTGGTTTCAACGTACGGTGGCTTCCCACAGTCGAGTGCCATGTGGTGTGGAATGCACTTTCCACCCTTTTGATGCGTTTTAAATGTAAGGATGCACTTTTCAGGTGTAGAATAGCCTCCTCCAAAGTGTCCAGCCATCGTACAAATTGCATTCTTGCGGCTGATATCGTCAATCGCACATACCCACTTTTCATTGTAGTAGTAGTGATTCGTGAGAGTGAACGTCAAGCCATGCGCTTCTGACTTCGCATAGAAGTAATGAGTTTCGTATAGAGGCCGCGGGTTAGGACGGTCGAGAAGCTGACGACGACGGGTATCACCACCCGTGCTGGCATCACCACCCATCACGGCCGTGCTGCACCCATTTTTCGCACCACCATGGCACCCACCACCACCAGAAGCATAAGTGACAGTGTACCAAGTAGCTTCACTCGCATCATCAGGAAGATCTTTTCCCCAGAAGGGAAGACAGTGTTCTTCCTTCTTTACTTCGCAAGGACCAGAGTAGTAGTCAAACTTGGCATACTTGCGATACTTCCATGTAAACGGCGAGTACCACTTCGGCTTGGGGTAGAACGTGTCGCACGGGTAGTGCTCGTCCTGCTCGTACTGCTTCCCATAGTACGGCCCAACTCCATATTTAGAGTCGTACTTGCCGTAGCCGTATCCAGAGTCGTACTTGCTGTATCCAGAGCCGTACTTGCTGTATCCAGAGCCGTACTTGCTGTATCCAGAGCCGTACTTGCTGTATCCAGAGCCGTACTTGCTGTATCCAGAGTCGTATCCAGAGTCGTACTTGTTGTCGTTGTACTTGTTGCTGCTGTACTTCCACGTCCACGGCGCCCACCACTTGTACTTGGGATAGTAGCCTGATTTGTATTCATCACCGTAGTAGCCTGAGTTGTATTCATCAACGTACTTCGTCGTCTCATAAGTCGTCGTCGTCGATTTGTCTGCGCTCACACCACTCACGGCACTGAGCATTACGACGACAGCAAGCAGAGCGACCAGAACGGCTGATGACGCCGTGACGATCGATCGCATGTTCCTGACATTCGTCGTCATCATCTTCGTTACTACCACTATTATGGTATACTGTTTTATATGAGCCAATCAACAAACGCCTGCGCGCTGCCAATCTATCAGGTATGATGAGGACCAACCGACCAACGCGTGCAGTGATTGATGAGGACGAATCAATGAACGAGCCAATCAATGAACGAAAGGAGCCAAGGTACCATACAAGCCTGCAAAAGTAGTAAGCTGGCTGCACTACTCCGAACCACCACTGGGCACTCACTCACAAACACATGCAGGAGGCGTGACATGTTTCGCATGAAATAAATGGCGAACAAATAACGGGCGGAGGGGCCGAGGGGGAAAAGGTCCTCGGCCAAACAAACTCCCCCTTGTTCTTTTCACCCGGCTTGGGGGATACACCGTTGCTTGGTGCATTCTGGCCTGTCCTGTCCTTTGGGGTCCGGCTTGGGTTTTGGTTTCCCAACGTCCGGACCATCCAACCTCTCGGCACGCACGCTCCCGGTCACTCTTGAAACTTTTTGCTCTCGCAAAAATATTTTCTATTACTAATTTATTACTTAAAAAATTATATGTATTAAATTATCTATAAATCTAACATAACATAACATACACGGAGAATTCGGTGAAATTTTAGGTAATAAATAGGTAATAAAAAAACGAAAATAAACTTTCAAGAATTTTATTCGCGACAACACACACACCGTTGTCGTATTGTCCGCGCATTGATTCAGGCGCAAGGCACGAACGATAATACTAGTTTTTATTCTTGGACACATTTATTTGTCTTGTTTCCTCGGACACGACGATGAAGATCTGTCGCCATGGAGACTTTTCTCGGAACGGGAAGGGCCGAAGGGGAAGGATGCTATCCCCGAATTTACCCAGCCACAAAGACCCTTCGAAATCGCCACTCCGACGACAAAGTAAAGTAAAGTACATTCCATTACTGAAAATGAGCGATCTTAGGCACATACCTTGCTGACGTCATCGTAGGATACGCGCACATCTTCCTTAACATCAGGTATGCGCACGATAGCCTCGAACGCCTTCTCATCAATACTAATGAGCGTGCCATTTCGCCCAGCATACTTGTGCCCGCGGTTGACGACGACGACGCTCCCTCCATAGGCAGGAAGCACGGTTTCGCAGTGTGTCTGAGAAACCTCGAGCGTAGCACCAATGCGCGCAGATGAGCCGGCGGTTGTGTTGCGCAATGACACGACGACAACACGAGCCACGCGGGGCGAGGACGCATCCCACTGTACGACATCAGCCTTCGCTCCCTGATATCCAAGCGAGGCAAGACTCGAATCTACGAGCTTGACGACAATGCCCTTGCGCAACCAACAGTCACGTGGCACGGGTTGTGCCGAGGCAGCTGCCGCGGCGTGGCGTTTGCGTCGTGCCTCCTCCTCCTCCTCCTCCCGCATGATGGCGGCTAAAGCGCCGCCGCTATGGGCCCTTGCCCTCTTTCGGCTTGGCGCGTCGTCGTCGGCTTCGTCGGCGGCGAGGAATGCATTCGTCACCGCCGTGCGTGCGGCGGCGGATGCGGAGGTGGTGGCGGCGGTGCCAGCGGAGGTGGCAAGCTGCATTCGCACTGGACCAACGTCTGTTGGAACGTTCTTTGTCACCGATGGTAGTGGTGGCGGCGCTGCTGCCGCTCCCTCTGTTCTAGCTCGCTGCACCTGCAGAGCAAGCTGCCTCGCCTCTCTCGCCTCCGTCTCAGCTACCGTCTCCTTTTTCGCGCGGTCAACGTTCACGTTGAGGTTTGCGAAAGGGTCGGCATGGTCGACGTACTTGATGTACCAACCCTTCTCCTCAACGTAGTCGATCGTGCACAGCCCCTCTTTGCCGAGGTACTGCACAAACTCCGAGAGCGTCGTCCACCTCGTGGAGTTCATGTGCACATGGTGTCTGTCTCCGATAAACTCGTTGTACGCGTGGTTGGCCAGAAGACGCGTGTGCCTGTGCGCGTGCCTGAGGTGTGCGAGGAAGCTTCTCAAAAACTCCTCGCTGTACTGCTGAATAGCTCCTCCTGGGTTGCTTCTCAAGTTCGCCATCGCGCGCAGGTGGGAGGCTGACTCGCAGTGGTTCTGGAAGCCGTTTTCATCGCGGCACTGTTTTTCGCACGCCTGGCAGTACCACCGCAGCTTCTGTAGGCCTTTCGCCTTGATGCCCTTCGCGATAGCCTTGAGACCGCCGACGTCGTTGCCCTTGCCCATCTTGGGAGTCTAAAAGGCTGAAATGGTACCAGTGCGCGCGGGATAGGCGAATAAACAATAATGGGACGGGACGGGCGAAATGGCAAAATAATGGCAGACAAATGGTCGGGGGTGTGCATGATTCAGTTTAGGGGTTCAAGTTCGAGTTCCTTTAGGGGTTTTGAAGGTTGTTTTTAACTTTTTTTTCCAAGTTCCTGCGAGACTTCCCCCTCTCTCCCTCCCCGGTGGAAAAACGAAAAAAAGGGCGGCTGGTTTTGTTTCATTTCGCACTTTCCGTCTCCCAGGCCTTTCCTAGCCTGTAGTGCATACTACGGTACCAAATATGGCGACCGAAGAGGAGGAGGAGGAGTACGGCGGCGACGTCCCAGACCTCGACGAAGAACTCGACGCAGACGAAGGCGACGAAGACGACGACGCGGGGGAAGACCTCGAGGAAATGAAGAAAAAACTCGCGGAAATGGAAGAGGAGGCTGCGAAACTCAGAGAAATGTCTGCCAAGGTGGAGCGGGACATGGCAGGGGCAGGAGGGGCGGCGGCGGCGGCGGCGGAAGGTGCGGACGGCGCGGCGGGAGCGGGTGCTCCCGCGCCGCCCACGCAGGAGGAACGCGAGGCGGCGGACGCACGCAGCGTCTACATCGGGAACGTCGACTACGCCACCACGCCGGAGGAACTGCAGGTGCACTTCGCGGAGTGCGGAACTGTCGACCGAGTCACCATTCAAACGGACAGGTGCGTTGTTTCGCTTTTATCTTGTTCTTATATGCTCAATCAGCCGCAGTGATTTACTTTGCTGACACTAACGGAACGAATCATAAATACGTAGGCAGGGAAACAGCAAAGGATTCGCTTACCTCCAGTTTGTCGAGCCGGAGGCTGTGGAGAGCGCAACCCTCCTGAACGAGAGCGAGCTCCGCGCTCGTAAGCTGAAGGTGACGCCTAAGCGCACGAACGTACCCGGCGTTCACCGCGGCGGCGTGCAAAAGGGCGGTCGCGGTCGCGGTCGCGGGCGAGGTCGGTTCGGTGCCTACGGCGGCATGGGCGGCATGGTGATGGTCCCCGTGAGTTTCTTCGGCGGGCGTGGGCGCGGGCGCGGGCGCGGGCGTGGGCGTGGCGGCGGCGGCGGCGGCGGCGGCGGTGAGTCGTGACGAGTGTAACACCACGCGTGCACCCTGTTGGCGTAAAGACACCACCATCCTCCTCCTTGGACATGACCGCTGATCTCGAACCCCGAACTCCCCGGGGAGACTTTTTCCGAGGCGGCGCCGTTCCCGTTCCCCTTGGAGGACATCGTCCGATAGAGGTGCGAGAATGGCGGACTCGTCGGACTCGGACAGCGACTCTGGACAATTGCCTGACGTGCTCAGACGGAGACCAAGCTCGGAAGAAGAGGAGGACTCGGCGGAAGAAGAGTCTGCGGAAGAAGAGTCTGCGGAAGAAGAATCAGCGGACGAAGATGAGGACGACGACGACGAAGAAGAAGAGGACGACGACGACGACGACGACGACGACGGAGGTGACGACGACGACTTGAACTACAACAGGCGTTCGTCGGGGCGCAACACGACACCGGCGGCGTCGCCGCGCACGACGTCGAGGTCGCAGGCGGCTGCAGCGGCTGCAGCAGCGGCTGCGCAGAAGAACGCAGGAGCGGGTGCAGGTCGGCGACGGGCAGTCACAGGAGACAAGTCCATACCGGGCAGCAGGAGAGGAGGGGCGGCGCCGGCGCCGGCGCCAGCTACTGCCGCGAATCAGCAGGCGCAGAAGAAGGGTGGAGGAGCTGTGGAGAGAAAGTCATCAAACGCAACCACGCCGAGGGGCACGGGTGCAGCAGGGGGTGGACGGCGTGCTGGCAACTTCGTTCCGGCAACAGACGACGCCAACTCGATACTGGAGCCGGGTGTCACGTTCGTGCGCTGGCGCGAAAGCAAGGAGAGCCTCGACAAAGGGAAGGTGCGCGCGACGATCATTGGGTACCACATGATTGATACAAATGGCGAGGAGCACCTCGCGGCAACCGGAGAGGCGAGCGTGCAGGGCGACACGCACTACACATACGAGACCACCGAGGCGTTCAGTACCGCGTATGGCAAGCTCGTGGCGCATAATCGCAAGGAGGTATTCGCATATCTGGAAAATGCGATGCGGCAGGCGGGAAGCGCCGATGTGCCTGGCACGCCGGTGACCACAACGCCGCGTGGCAGGTCGAGCAAGGCGAATGCTGACGTGAGATACGTGAGCTACAAACTCGATCGATCGCATGCAGCAAACGGAAGTCAAAGCGTGCGCGTGATCCTCGTCGACACCGCGGGAAGGTGCACACACGTTCTTCAGGGCGCTTCGTCAAGCGCTACGGCGTCCATCGTCTTTCGCAAGGTGGATGGGTGCCCGATCGCGGCAACATTTTCCGACGGAGCAGATCTTGCGGCAACGCGGGTATGGCTGAAAGAAATTCTGTCGGGTGCACGAAACGCGCCGCCAAGCTCGCCCAAGCCGCCCGCGGCACCACCCTCGGCGGGTCGGGGGGGTGCCACAGCAGGCGCGGCTCCGGGTAGTCCGCGATCAACGGGCAAGCGCAAGACTGGCGGTGCCGGTGCGGCACCTCCGGCGCCGACGCCAAGCCCGAAGCGTGCGAAGAGTGATGCGGGCGCCGGCGGCCCGAAAGGGCGGCAGCATGGGAGTGCTGCGGCGGCACCCGGCGCCCCTCGTTCTGGAGGCGCGGGCATGGCAGGTGGTGGCACTTCGACGGCAGTTGGCACCGGGACCGGACGAGGAGGAGCGGGCGCAGGTTCAGGTTCACGTCGTGGTGTGACTGCGCAGAGTCCGGCGGCGGCCGCCGCGGTGGCTGCGGCAACCGCTGAGCGCGAGGCTGTGCAGCAGGCGGCGGCGTGCGCACTTGGCCTTCAGCAGAGCATGGCTTGGATGCGCGAGTCTCCCGAGGAGATGGAGATGGTCATGTGGCGGCAGCACATGGCGCACGTGCGCGCCCTTTGCGAGGCATCGAAGGGAACTCCCGAGGATGCGGCAAGGCTTGTTTATGCTCTTCGGCAGCTACGCGCTCTGCGGTGCACAATCACCACGCTGCGAGCGACGGGTGCCGTATCGGTGATGGCGGCGCTATGTGCGCACGCCTCGGCACCGGTGGCGGACCTGGCTCGCGACCTCGTCGCGCGATGGCGAGGGGAGGCGGTTGCGCATATCACGCAGCTGTTCCGCTCGCCCGCAGCTCCCGCGTCGTGGCTCGCGCAGCGCCGTGCGGACAACGCTGCGATCTACCAGCCTCTCGGGTTTGGCGGTGCCGCGGCGGCGGACGGTGGTGGTGGTGGTGGAGGTCGATCGCGCGGGGGAGGCTCGCCTGCGGGTGGTCGCGGTGGACGTCGCCGCTCCCTCGGTGGTGCTGGAGAGGCGCCCGTCGTGGTACCCGGTAAGGGTCGCAAGCTCTGCGCGAGCTGTGGCACGCCCATTGGTTCGCCTACTCGCGTTTGTCCACACTGCCAAAATACAATCAAGTAGTAGTAAAACATTTTTTGTGAAGAATGAAAATTCGTGAACTACTACTATGCAATCAATAATTAATGCATTGATTGATTGTGTGTTTATTTTTTGTTTTTCATTCAACAAGGGGGTGGGGTCGGCCCCTCGCTTCTTCTGTTCTTCACCGAATCACCGGCGGCGTTTTTTAAGTCGTTGGCGAGCACGTAATTAATATGCAGTATGGTTTCGAGCTTCGTCAGAAACCTCCCCTTCCCCCCCCGTCCCCCCCGAGCAGGCGAAGCAGGCACGGCTAGCTCATTCTTCCTTTTGCCCCCCTGGCGGTGGCGCGCGCGCGTATTGTTGTGGCGTGCTCGCTCGCCGCGCGCGCTGAGGTTGACTTATTTTTGTTGCGTGTGTGCTGCTGTGTCTTCGCATCCTAGTGTCGTGAACACTTCACTATGTTCCGTTCTATTTTAGAGGGTGCGTTTGACGCTCCTCCGGAACAACAGGAGACGGGCGCAGCCGAAGCACACACGCCTGCTGCTGCTCAGCAGCAACAACGGAGACGACGCCCACGACGTGCGACGTACTCCTCGGTCGCGGCGTTCGTACCGCCAACAGCCTTCTCGTTTGCCGCCTCGCTAACCCAGCAGGAGAACAATGCCGTCGACGTTTCGTCGTGGCTTTCGTGCGCGCGACTAGCTGCTTCGCAGCTAGCCCCGCAGATACGTGCCTCCGGTTCCGCGGTGGCGGTGTGCCAGCTTGACCGTGACATGGCGGCAACGCTTACTATTACGGGTAACCCTAACCCTAATACTGGTAATGGTTAACCCTACCTTTTTCTTTTTCTTTTTCTTGGTTTCTACTTCTTTTGGTTTCTGGATCCACTCTTGGACGGAGTCTCTACCGTCCTGCGACTGGACCACTCAAACATACTTTCTTTTGGTTTTATGGTTGGACAAGATCTTTATTGCTATCTTTGTTGATAAGGTCTTGGAGAATCTCTTTTTGCTTTGGTTATATTTTCTCGTTATTGAATGCAAGGGTGAGTGGATCACGTGATTGTCTCTTAGATCACGTGATTTTCTTCATGGTTATATTTTATGGTTATATGTTGCGAGGCATGGATTTCACATGCATGTCGACATTCTCCATTCGACCGTTCCTCTCCCTACGGAATAACTGATTGATAGGAAAACCGTCTTGACCTACTGTGACGTAGTCCTGGATGCCATGGATCCCGTAAATGTTGTTGTTGATATTGTTGCAGTCGGCGTCGTCGTTTGCCGTGCTGTTGCTGCGCTTGTTGGGCGAGGCGTTTTCAGCTTCAGAAGGTTCGCCGTGTGGAGGAGGAGCCGCGAGAGAAGACATGAGTGAGTTGACCAAATGCCGACGAGTGAGTTGTGAAATGCCGACGATGTGTGTGGAGCGGGGTTGTGAAAGGAGCGGGGGGTGGGGGACCTGGTGGTAGGGGGTGCAAGGTCTTCGTCGTAGGGAAAAGTCAACAACGTACGTGGATTTGTACGGGAAGGAAGCACCGGCCTAGAAAAAGAAGACAAGCCAAGGGAGGGGCCCCGGACCAGGGGCAGGGGCTTGCCACATTTTTGCCACAGGAGGAGCTTGCAAGCTTAAGCAAGTTTGGCTGTTGGGGAGATAGTTGAGGAGCAGAGGCTTCAGAACGAAGTCCTACATGTGCTGTGTGCATGGGGATACCGGTTCATCGACGTGTTCACGTAAACCTACAGGAGGTCTCGAGTTCGAATCTCGGCTCAGCCCCGTTCTTCGAAAATACGCCGCAACAGCGGCAAGCTTTTTTAAGTCCAACCTCGTCAGGCTGTGTGGTCTAGTGGCATGATTCCTGTTTTGGGGGTTAGGAACCACACACATTTTTTTTTGCACCGCGTCGCCGCGTCGCTACACGTTGCACTACACGCCGCGTCGTCGTCGCATGCGGGTACCACACAATCGTCGTCGCCGCTCCCGGGGCTCCTAAAAGGCCTTTTCGCTCGGGGGCCGGGGCGGCGCCGCGGCGGGGGGCGAGGGGGGGAGCGGGGGATGTAAAAAACCAAGTTTTCTCCCGGGTGAAACTTGGATTTTTTAGATATGATCCCCCGAACGAACCGGTCACGCACTCACACAACCTACCCCCGCCCATACATACCACTACAATACTACTACTACTACGTAGCGATCCTCTTTCTCGTGTGCTGCCGTGCTGCGATGAACTCAGACTCAACTCTCAAGTCGGTCAACGCAAGTAAGTGTGGAAGCACACACAGCAGGTAAGCTCGCGGCGACGAAGAGATATAGTGGCGAGGCCGCGGGAGCAAATTTGTCTGCGTTGGCTGCGCTCCCTACTTATTGTCAAGTCCCTAACCCTAACCCTAACCCGATGCAAGACAAATACTTCCTACTTCGTCCCGAATGACCACCTCAACTTGGCCACCTCTGCAATTTCCCCATCACCACAACCAGCGCCCTCACTGACATACGGGACCGGCCATGGGGTGTGCGGCGTCGACGGCGGCGGAGCAAGTACACGGCGCGGCGTCGACGTCAACATCAACGGCGCGCAAGGAAGAACTCTGGCCGACGACGGTGCTGCCAGTCAAGCCAACGAGGCAAGACGTCGTTGGTGTGAAGATTCAGGCCGAACATGCGTCCGAGTCGCCCGTAGGCCGCGCGGTGTCGCTCGCATGGCTTGCACAGTTTGTTGAGGCGCACGCCGGAACGACGCAAAGCTGGGACGTCGTCAAGGAGTTCATGGCTGAGGAGGATGGTGGTGGGAAAGATACGAGCTTGATCGTGACGTCTGACAACGTAGAGATGCACCGCGATAAGCGACGCGCGGCTGAAAAAACAAAAAGTGGCAAGCCGGTTCCGGTGGAGTACCGCGACATCCCGTTCGAGCAGATGTACACGACGGACGTCGTCGAGTGCTTCGTGCGTTCGCTGGCACGCAAAAAGCACATGAGCTACGCTCAGGCGAAGGACCTTCCTGTGGGCGCGCCGACGTACTTCATTTCGCACGCGTGGGGAAGCCTTTTCGTTGACCTCGTGGAGAGCGTGAAAGGGGCACTTGCGGGCGCTGCTCAAAACGATACGTACGTGTGGCTTGACATTTTCGCCATCAACCAGGATGATACGGGCGGAGTATTCTCGGCCATGCACGAGCTAGACGACGGCCGCACGCTCGCTGGTACGATTGCGACGTCGCGCGCAACGCTCGTTGTGCTGGATAAAGATCGCGTCATCCCGCTGACGAGGTTGTGGTGCCTGTACGAGATCGGGTCGACACCACCGCAGAAGCTGCAGCTCGTCACGCACGGCTTCTCGGAAAAGGACGTGTCGCAGCACATTCGCAACATCGATGCGGAGACGGCGCTGTGCTTTTCGCCCGCGGACAAGGAGATGATTCACGGCGAAATCACGGGCAAATTTAAGTTTGAGAGTCTGAAGCACTTCACGGAGGAGCTTAAGCTGCGTTTCATGCTCCGTCCAATGAGCTACGAGTCGGATTTGCAGGCGTTGCGAGAACGTGGACAGAGCAACGAGTACCAGTTGGAGGATCTGCGTGCACATGTGACGTCGACCGGTGGACGTCTTGCATGCGTTGTTGGCGGACCAGGCGAGGGCAAGTCGAGTGTGGCTGCAGCGGCCCTCGACATGGTTCACGCGGCTCACTTCTGCAAGCGTGCGGACGTCAGGCGCCAGGATGTGCTTGAAATGGTGAGGTCGCTTAGCTTTCAGCTTGGTCAACGCTTCGACGTCGTTCGCGAATGCCTGATTGATCTGGAGGAAGACATCGCGGCAAAGGCGCTCGTCGACCCGGATGTTGCGGTGAACGCGCTTTTGGTGAATCCGCTGAAAAAGCTTGCTAAAATTCAAAAGCATGCGGTGATTTTGTTGGATGCACTCGACGAGGCGGACGATGACCGGCACATTTCCAATGCTGCAGTCGGGTTGCTTCGGCATCTCGCTCGTGATGTGCGCTTGAGTGTTTCTGTGCTTGTGACGACGCGCCCAGATGCGGATGGTGACTATCCTCGTCGACGCGTGCTGGAGCACGATTGGGAGGGTGGCATGCGCGTGATGGAGCCTGCACATGTTCTTGGGCCTGCCCCGGTGGAAGTGGAACAGGAGGAGAGTCGCCTTCCAGGACCCTGGGAAGAGGCGATGCGCAACATGCAGAGCATCAAGGTGTACCAGATTGTTGCTCGTAAGTTTGTCAAGCGATACGGCACAAACTTGGAGCCACCTGCGGATATTGATGCCGCGTATAAGCTTTGGTTTGATCGCGCAGCGAAGGATGACGTGGAAGTTCGTAGGCTGATTGACATTGTGCTAGCTTCGCGCGAACCTCTCTCGTCGGCGCATGTTGATAGATTGCGTTTGCGAGAGACGTGCGAGCGCCTACCTGGTTGGGGACTGCTATTTGAAGAGCGCGATCACCTGCTGCAGACGTTGCACTTGTCGTTGCGTGAGTTTTTGGGAGACACGAAGCGATCAGGCGAGCACGCAGCAGACGTGTTTCGTGGACATCATGAGCTGGCGCGATCTTGCCTGGACGTTCTGAAACGTGGCGACGACGAGAAGGGGCCGGCTGTGGCGTATTCCTTGCGACATGCACACGTGCACTTGACTGATGCGGTTGAGAAGATGCTGCATGGTGGTGATGAGACGTTGACGACAAATGTCGTGAAGGAGTGGTCTGATGCGTTCATGGTGGAGCGTCAAATGGAGGCGTCGATGATTCCTGAGGGATACAAGGCGTCACGTTGGTGCGCGACAGAGTTTGCGGGTCTGTGGTTGAAGCGTCAGATGGATGCAGGTCGAAGAGGCGTGCTCGTGGTGGAATTGCTGCGCCTCGAAAAGGCGCTTTTGGAAGCGAAGAAAAAGTTGGCGAATGATGCTACTGGGTTGGTGGCGACCGTGGAATCGTTGCATGCTTTTGTTCGCGTACTTCGGTGGGGAGTTGGGACGTATTCGCAGGCTGGATTGATTGCAGCGAATGTGCCGTGTACGAGTGTATGGTATCAGAGTCCAGGACAGTCGGTATTGACATATTGTACGCCGAGCCTTTGCATGCCTGCTCGTGTGGATATTGATGCGACGATTCTCAACAACATGAGAGGCCATACTGATTATGTGACTTCCGCATCGTATTCCGCGGATGGTACGCGCATCGTCTCCGCGAGCGATGACAAGACCGTTCGCGTCTGGGACGCGACGACCGGCGCGTGCATATCTGTGCTGGAAGGCCATTCTCGTGATGTGACTTCCACCTCGTATTCCGCGGATGGGACGCGCATTGTCTCCGCGAGCGATGACAAGACCGTTCGCGTGTGGGACGCGACGACCGGCGCGTGCATATCTGTGCTGGAAGGCCATTCTTCTGCGGTGAGATCCGCATCGTATTCCGCGGATGGTACGCGCATCGTCTCCGCGAGCGGTGACGATACCATTCGCATGTGGGACGCGACGACCGGCGCGTGTCTATCTGTGCTGGAAGGCCATTCTTCTGCGGTGCTTTCCGCATCGTATTCCGCAGATGGTACGCGCATCGTCTCCGCGAGCAGGGACAAGACCGTTCGCATGTGGGACGCGACGACCGGCGCGTGCATATCCGTGTTGGAAGGCCATTCTGATTATGTGAGATCCGCCTCGTATTCCGCGGATGGTACGCGCATCGTCTCCGCGAGCGATGACAAGACCGTTCGCGTCTGGGACGCGACGACCGGCGCGTGTTTATCTGTGCTGGAAGGCCATTCTTCTGCGGTGAGATCCGCATCGTATTCCGCGGATGGGACGTGCATCGTCTCCGCGAGCGATGACAACACCGTTCGCGTGTGGGACGCGACGACCGGCGCGTGCATATCTGTGCTGGAAGGCCATTCTTTTTATGTGACTTCCGCCTCGTATTCCGCGGATGGTACGCGCATCGTCTCAGCGAGCTGGGACAAGACCGTTCGCATCTGGGACGCGACGACCGGCGCGTGCATATCTGTGCTGGAAGGCCATTCTCGTGATGTGACTTCCGCATCGTATTCCGCGGATGGGACGCGCATTGTCTCCGCGAGCGATGACAGTACCGTTCGCGTTTGGGACGCGACGACCGGCGCGTGTATATCAGTGCTGAGGGGCCATTCTTATGATGTGTCATCCGCATCGTATTCCGCGGATGGGACGCGCATCGTCTCCGCGAGCTTTGACAAGACCGTTCGCATGTGGGACGCGACGACCGGCGCGTGTGTATCTGTGCTGGAAGGCCATTCGATTTGGGTGACATCCGCATCGTATTCCGCGGATGGGACGCGCATCGTCTCCGCGAGCGAGGACACGAGCGTTCGCATCTGGGACGCGACGACCGGCGCGTGTGTATCTGTGCTGAAAGGCCATTCCAGTATGGTGACATCCGCATCGTATTCCGCGGATGGGACGCGCATCGTCTCCGCGAGCGAGGACAAGACCGTACGCGTGTGGGACGCGACGACTGGCGCGTGTTTATCTGTGCTGGAAGGCCATTCTTCTGCGGTGAGATCCGCATCGTATTCCGCGGATGGGACGCGCATCATCTCCGCGAGCAGGGACACGAGCGTTCGCATCTGGGACGCGACGACCGGCGCGTGTGTATCTGTGCTGGAAGGCCATTCTGGTCCGGTGTCATCCGCATCGTATTCCGCGGATGGTACGCGCATCGTCTCCGCGAGCTTCGACAATACCGTTCGCATCTGGGACGCGACGACCGGCGCGTGCATATCTGTGCTGGAAGGCCATTCTTCTGCGGTGCGTTCCGCCTCGTATTCCGCGGATGGGACGCGCATCGTCTCCGCGAGCTTGGACAAGACCATTCGCGTTTGGGACGCTGAGACATATGTCATCGAAGTAACATAACGTAACCTCCATTGGTATATAATAAAAGGACGAGATCCTTGACGACGTCCCAGCTTTGCGTCGTTCCGGCGTGCGCCTCAACAAACTGTGCAAGCCATGCGAGCGACACCGCGCGGCCTACGGGCGACTCGGACGCATGTTCGGCCTGAATCTTCACACCAACGACGTCTTGCCTCGTTGGCTTGACTGGCAGCACCGTCGTCGGCCAGAGTTCTTCCTTGCGCGCCGATGATGTTGACGTCGACGCCGCGCCGTGTACTTGCTCCGCCGCCGTCGACGCCGCACACCCCATGGCCGGTCCCGTATGTCAGTGAGGGCGCTGGTTGTGGTGATGGGGAAAATGCAGAGGTGGCCAAGTTGAGGTGGTCATTCGGGACAAAGTAGGAAGTATTTGTCTTGCATCGGGTTAGGGTTAGGGTTAGGGACTTGACAATAAGTAGGGAGCGCAGCCAACGCAGACAAATTTGCTCCCGCGGCCTCGCCACTATATCTCTTCGTCGCCGCGAGCTTACCTGCTGTGTGTGCTTCCACACTTACTTGCGTTGACCGACTTGAGAGTTGAGTCTGAGTTCATCGCAGCACGGCAGCACACGAGAAAGAGGATCGCTACGTAGTAGTAGTAGTATTGTAGTGGTATGTATGGGCGGGGGTAGGTTGTGTGAGTGCGTGACCGGTTCGTTCGGGGGATCATATCTAAAAAATCCAAGTTTCACCCGGGAGAAAACTTGGTTTTTTACATCCCCCGCTCCCCCCCTCGCCCCCCGCCGCGGCGCCGCCCCGGCCCCCGAGCGAAAAGGCCTTTTAGGAGCCCCGGGAGCGGCGACGACGATTGTGTGGTACCCGCATGCGACGACGACGCGGCGTGTAGTGCAACGTGTAGCGACGCGGCGACGCGGTGCAAAAAAAAATGTGTGTGGTTCCTAACCCCCAAAACAGGAATCATGCCACTAGACCACACAGCCTGACGAGGTTGGACTTAAAAAAGCTTGCCGCTGTTGCGGCGTATTTTCGAAGAACGGGGCTGAGCCGAGATTCGAACTCGAGACCTCCTGTAGGTTTACGTGAACACGTCGATGAACCGGTATCCCCATGCACACAGCACATGTAGGACTTCGTTCTGAAGCCTCTGCTCCTCAACTATCTCCCCAACAGCCAAACTTGCTTAAGCTTGCAAGCTCCTCCTGTGGCAAAAATGTGGCAAGCCCCTGCCCCTGGTCCGGGGCCCCTCCCTTGGCTTGTCTTCTTTTTCTAGGCCGGTGCTTCCTTCCCGTACAAATCCACGTACGTTGTTGACTTTTCCCTACGACGAAGACCTTGCACCCCCCACCAGGTCCCCCCACCCCCCGCTCCACATCGTCGGCATTTCACAACGAACGTACCACTCGGCTTGGTCAACTCACTCATGTCTTCTCTCGCGGCTCCTCCTCCACACGGCGAACCTTCTGAAGCTGAAAACGCCTCGCCCAACAAGCGCAGCAACAACACGGCAAACGACGACGCCGACTGCAACAATATCAACAACAACAACAACAACAACAACAGCAGCAGCGTCGTGAATCATGTCACATCAGGCATTCACCCGGCGCCAAACTCGGAGGACGGGGACCTGGCGCTCGCGCGGCTTCTCCAGCAGCAAGAGCGTGCCATGCTCATGATGTACGCGAACCCGGAAGATGAGTCAGAAGATGACGAAGATGTGGACCCAAACGACGACGTGGCGCTCGCGAGGCGGCTGCAACGCGAGGAGGAGCGCGAGCAGCGAGCACGTCTTCTGGCACTGGCTGGTGTTGCTCCTCCAAGAGCTCAGCAGCAGCAGCAGCAGCAGCAGGAGCACTTGGGGGGTCAAGAAGACGCGGAGGGGGAGGAGGAGGAGGAGGAGGAGGAGGAAGAAGATGCGTTCCAGAGCGACGACGACGTCAATACGGACGGCATGTCATACGAGCAGCTGCTTGCCATTGGCGAGGCGAACGGCGCTGTGTCGAAGGGTGCATCCGCAAAGTCTCTCGTCTCCGTCTTGACGACGTGCAGACTGTGCGACGTTCCGGGCGCACGTGTTGACGAGCAGTGCAGCGTGTGCCGCGACGAGTTTGCCGACATGTGCTGCGAGGTGACGGTCTTGCCTTGCAAGCACTACTTCCACGGCGAGTGCATCACGCCTTGGCTGCAGGTGAATCGCGCGTGCCCGCTGTGCTTCCAGGACGTCGTCGCGGCCTCGACTGCCACCGACAACGACAGGTGACAGTGGTGTACTCGTATTTGACGTGACAAAGTTAGTTTGTTGCACGCCCAGGTTCGCCATCGGCCCCCCGCCTTCCGCCCCTTCTTCGGGGTTTCCGCCCCCCCGGCTGCCCGGGGAGCCCGGCCGTTCCCCGTTCCCTCCCCCTTTTCGCCTGCGCTTCACATTCAAACAACATGGACGGCGGCGACGTGTCGTACGCCTCTCTGGTGCCGTACTTGTTCATGTTCGCAATAGTCGCGCTGCTGCTCGGCATACTCATGTTCGCGCTCATCACACTCAGCGACCTCGAGTCGGACCTCGTGAACCCGCACGACTGCGCGGTTAGGCTCAACTCGCTCCTGCTTCCCGAGATCGTCTTGCAGTCCATGCTGTGCACGTTCTTCATGGTCACGCTCAGCGTGACGGGTACCGTAACCAACTTGCCGTTGCTCGTGTACAACCTGCGAATGTTTTTCTCTGGAAAAATGGAACTCGACGTGACGGAAATCTTTAAGCAGCTTCCTGGGGAGAAGAGACAGCGCATGGTCAAGGTAAGTTACAGTCGCACCCCCTCTGTTCTCGAACCTTAAACTGACGAACATTCCCTCACCTTTCAGCTCGTGATGTACATGGTCGCTTTCGTCATTGTCGTGTTCCACCTCGCGGAGGTGGCTCTCACCGCCGTCGCCAAAGAGCACGGCAAAGACGCCGTGCACCATATCGTTAAGGAGGCGGTGAGCTCTCATGTTGTCTGAAGTAGTAGTAGTAGTCGTATTTTTATATCTTTGTAAAACACTTTTTACTTCTTACCAGTACATTCCGCTGTCGCCGTTCATGCCGCCACCCCTTGTTGCCCACATGAAGAGGCCTGCAGCGAGGATGAACGCGCACTGCAGAACACCCGCGATGCCTGGCCACGGGTAAGGTTTATCCGCGTAGTCAGCGACGAGCATCCACACGCTCCCCACGAGCGCGCTAAAGCTCACCAGATAGCTGACGAAAAGCCAAACGCGCGCACGGAACGAGTCGCTCGGGTCTGTGTCGAAGCCACCGCGGCCTGTCGTGTCGTGTTATGTGTTGTGTGTTGTGTGTTGTGTGTTGTGAGTGTTCGTCGTCTCAACAGTCGTAAAAACAGCAGGAAGCAGAGGCGGCACGCACTCATAATCGCCTCTCTTCTCACCGCCTGCATCATGAGCATGGCGAGTGTCGCCACACATCCTGGTAGGTAGTGTTCCGGTGGCACGTCTCCCGCCTCTTTTGGCCTCGTCGCCACCGCGTCAATCCAGAACCACCAGCCTGTTTACATTTTCAAAGGGATGCCGTCGTTGTTGTGGTGAGGTAAGTTTCAGCCTATATTTGTGCCTTCCCTTCTTTCTTTCCATCGTACCTGCACCAAACAGCGCGCCGCTGAGTACTGGCCCGTACGAGGGTCCGAGTTCCTCCAAGCAACGGCCGCACCTGTTTTGTTTTTTGTTTTGTTTTGTTTTGTTTTGTTTTGTGTTTTGTTTGTGTCGTGCTGTGAGTGCGTGCTTTGCCATTCTTCTGAATCTGTCTATGACTGGTACTGTGCGGCACGTACACGAATGCGCCCGTCATTGCGTGTTCAGTTTGTGCGTTCGTCTGACCACTCGCACTCGCAGTTGCCTCTTCGCCGACACAGGTGCGAGGTGACAGGTGCGTCTCCGTGCGAATTTGCCGAGTCGAGTCAGCCTACGAACCTCGACCCGAGAGGGGACGGAGGAGGTCAACAGAGGAGGCGAGGAGTTTGACTGATTGACGTCATGCTCGTGGAGGTAAGGTACGCTCATCGGCCCCCCCTGGTTCGCCCAACTGCCCCCCCTGGTTCGCCCACCGCCTCCCCCAGTGCCCAGTGCCCAGTGGTGCGACGAGACCGGTGCCCGGTGCCCGGTGGATGTCCCTCCCTCCCTCGCCGAGGAAGTAGTCTATGTACTGCGTCGCCGTTGGGGGACCCCCCGCCCGGGGCCTTAGGAGAAGGCGCCCCCTCAACTCCACTCCCTTTTCATCACCTCGTAGCGCCTAATTCCCACGGGTCACTCCCGCCCCTATCTATCTATGGCGGACACGGCTGCAGCACCTCCTCCCCAACCAATTAAAAAAATCTTGGTCGCGTACGAGGCCACCGTGCCACTGCCGGTACAGGACGCACAACCAACAAAAGATGCCGTCAAAAAGTCACCAAGAACGCCGCTGCGGTCTCCTCGTCTGGTTCCAACCGCGCGCTTCCTGGCGAAGAACAACGACGGGAGCTTAAGCAACAGCACCAGCAACAACAAAGGCGCAAGGAAGGCGGCGAACATTCTCAAGTTGCCGCCGGCGATAAAGCACATCAAGGCGTCCGTCACGTCAGCCAAAAACCCAAGGAAGACGAGGCAGCAGCCGCGCAGTGTTGCCAAGCTCGTGAAGATTCCATCCAACCACGGATACCTCAACCACCCCAACCATGTCAACTTGCTAGCTGAAGGAGGAGGTCACGGTGACGACGAAGACGAAGACGAAGTCGAGCAAACAGACCTGCAGCTTGATGCCATGCGTGCCGTCTTCGACATGCACACGCAACTTGACACCTACCACACCATCGTCGCGGACAAAAAGGCACAGCTAAGCCAGCTGGAAAACGAATTGCACGACGCCGTGTCACTGACGGTAGAAGACTTTTCCACGGAAGACGTCTGGCCACCGATACACGTCGACTCCGACGCGATTGAACGCGAGACCGTCAGGGCGCGGAACAACCTTCTCGACGCCGGTGACATGCAGCAAACGCTTCAGCTGATGCTCAAGCGAGAAACGCAAATAAACATCGACGTGAGACGTCGCGAGATGAGCATCCGCGAAAGCTTGGCGCAGGCGCAGGAGGATAGGTCAAAGTTGCAGCTGCAGCTCGCGGAGGCGTTCGCTTCGCAGCACAACGCAGAGCACGACGTCGACATGTTCAAGCGAAAGAGCGCAATCTCCAAACGGTTCAACGCCAAGGCTTTGTCAGAAGCAAGGAAGGAGGCGCACCGTCTCGAGCAGAAGAACAAAGCTGACGAGGCGGCGCGCATCGAGCGCAAGAAATTGCGCATGGAGCGTCAGCGCAAGCTCATGGATAAGAAGAGCGAGCTGGCGACGAAGGACGCGTCGTTTATCGTCGCGGACGAATTCAATCACACCGAGATGGGAAAGTCGATGAGCGCGTGGGCGTACGAGCAGCTGCGCACGAGAAAGATAGACTCGCCGGAGGAGCTGTACCGGCGATTCATGGAGACGAAGGATGTTGCGAGCGGCAAAGAAGGCGGGCTTGCAGTCGAGAGCGACTTGCGTGAAAAGCAGCTACGGGAAGTAGAGGAGGAAGAAGCGGCGCTGATGGCGGAGCTGCGCGAGCTGCGATCCACCGGCGGATTCAACTTCAGCAAAGGACGCGCCGAGTTCATGCATCTCACGGAACGCCTCGATGAGCGTGCAGATGTGGTGCGACGTGTCCGCGACAGGGAGTCGACGATCGCACACCGAGCGCAGGCCATTGTCGATGGCGTGAGTTCGGTGATTGGCCGCGTGCAGACCGTCTGCCCGAGCGTGAATGCCACGGATGATGACAAGCCTGCCGACGAGACCACAGACCAACCACCTTCCGAAGAAGCGCCGGCAGCTGACGTCGTCTCGGCGACGCCTCGTACGCTTCCGTACCTCGACAACGCGTATCTGTCGCTTGAGGCGCTCGTGCAGGCGGTCGATGCACTGGAGGCGCTCGTGGGAGTCTCCACGATCAAAGAGGTGCCCGACAAGTTGTTGGGGAAAAACTCGCCTGAAAGCGAGCGAGCTTCCGACAGCTCGAGCTCCTCCCCAACGATGGACGCACGGCCGCCGTCGACGACTCGTCCCAGCCAGATGTCCTTGAAAAAGCGTCTCTTCACGCAAAAGAGCATCAAGGCAGGGATCGACCGTGTGCAAGCGATTGCGACAAATAATCGTGTGTTGAAAGTGAGAGATAATGGCGTTCTTGCCACGGACGTCGAGTATTGGGATCGCATCTTGCAGCAGGACACGGATTTCAACCCAGCCAAGGAGGACGACGAAGCTCCTGGAGAAGACGACGCCGGCGAAGAATCGGTCACGGTCACGCGCAAGATGGCGCACTTGTAAATTATTTTTTTATAACCTTCAAGGTAATCCTCGGCTGGCTGCTGCGCGTTGTTGTTGTCGCGCGTATCCCTCCCTGTACAGCACCGCGCGATTCTTGACTAAGCACCGGAGCCCGCCCACCACGGTTGTTCGTCGCAATTGCTTGAACACGGTCGTACACGACTTTACGACGACGGAATTGCAGACGACGACGCCAACTTTGACTTCGGATCCCCTTGCGTGACGAGCGAGTGTCGTCGTGTGACTCGTGTCGAGGCTTCTTTGCCCTTGGCAAGCAAGACGAATGCTCTCCGGACGCTTCGCTGTGCAGTATCTTCGTGAGCGTGGTGGGGTTGCGGTAGTGAGTGGCAAGTTTATCCTATGTGGAAACCATGTCAACCCGGTATTCCGGTAATAATAATGTCACGAGCGGGATCCCAAAACTCCAAAGTTCCCCAAACCAAAATCACATGGGTAACGTAAATGGTTCCAGAGCGGTTCCCCAGTCCTCCCTCCGGTCCCCGCCAAATCGTCCCGTCGCGCGCCGTCGCCGCCACAGTCAGCCTCTGCCGCTTCCATGTTCCGTGGTCGCGCTCCCGCCTCCAAGGCGCGCCAGCGCCCGGCCTGGGCGGCGGAGCACCTGCTCGACGACGACGAAGAAGACGGACAACCTACCAGCACCGCGCTCAACGCCAGGCGGGCTGGGGGTCGGAGTGCGTTAGGGAAAGCTCGGGCGATGTCGTCCATGATGACAGTGACGGAGGATGATGTGGTACCTGACAACCCGAGGTCACTTGCTGGTGTAGGAGGCAAAGTAGGAGACGACAACGACGACGACGAGGACATGAAACTCCTACGCAAGCATAAAAGACGCATCGCGAAAAGAAGGACTATGGGACACGATGATGACATGATGGACGCACGCAACGTTGACGACGTGCTGCACGTCAACGCTGCCAGCAACAACCACAGTGCCGGAATCAGCTACTCGAAGGAAGCCTTGGCCGAGCTGAGGAAAAATACGTATGCCCTCGGGACGGCGCCTCCGCCGACGAACGCGCAAGAAGAAGACGACGGCGACTTGGAAGACAACAACAACATACCGTCATCCAAAGAGATCGAAGAGGCTAGGCGACGGCGGCAGCAACTTCGCAACGGTGCCGCCGCGCGTGACCAAGAAACCACGCGAGCTTTTCACGCGATGGAGGTGGACGAGGACGAGGACGAACGGTGGGCATCGATGATGGCGGCACGTGGTGGCGCTATGCCAGGCGGAAACGACGAAATCGCCGAAGCCTTGCGCGCGGGAGCAGCGAGTCTAGCAGCCTCCCGCGCCGAGTCGCTCGACGCGAATGCCTGTATCGACAGCGCGAAACGGCACGAGGAGGAAATTGCGGGGCTTGCGGAAGATGCGCTTGCACGCTTTCACAACGCGCAGGGGCGCGTGCAAAGCTTGCGGGAGGAGGAGCGCGCGAGCGAGGCGCAGGCAGAGGCGGCGGCTCGGAAGTACGACGCCGCTCAGGCTTTTCAACAGCTGGTCAGCGACCTTGCCGGGATGCTGGATGTCAAGGCACCGGAGGCGGCTCGCGCCCTCGAAACGGCTGTCTCGCGGTGCGAAGTACAGTGGAGTAAAATGACACAGTCGCGAGCGCAGGACGCCGCCGAGGAAAACGAGCTGCTTCGCGCGGCGATGGAGGCGGCACAAGGCAAGCAGGAAGAGGCTCTGGAGAGCGAGGAGGAAGCATTCGTAAGCACGCCGCAGCCGGGTGACATTGACGAATTTGGACGGGACGCAGGTCGGGAGCGGCGAAATGCACGGATGGAGGCGAGAAGGGCGTTCGTCGAGTCTCTCGATGACACGTGCGGCAACGCCGTGGATGCGATTGGCTTTCTGCTTCATCCAGCACCTCATGTTGAGGACGAACTTGGCGAGATGGATGCGGAGGCTTTGCAAATGTCAGCATCCTCCAACCTCTTCCAAGACGCCGCGGACGAGCTGGCATCTGCCGCGGCGCTGGCAGTCGCTCTCGGCTTGGCGCGCGATGAGGATCGCGCGAGCTGGCGTGCCGCCATGGTTCCGTTTGCACTACCCGAGGCATTCGCGCCATTCGTGCAGGCGGATGTCGCTCGCTGGCACATTCTCCACGCGCCCGTCTCGAAGAGCCGCGACGGCGGCGACGATAGCAGCCAAAAGTACTCGAGCATAGATGCGATGCCCTGGCACGAGGCGCTCTTCTCATTCGACGAGGGCTCCGATGACACCGGGTCCAATGACGAACTCGTCCCGCGCCTGGTCGCATCGCATGTGCTGCCCATCCTTCGACGTGCTCTTGCGTCATTCGACGCGACGCTTCCATCCGCGGACATGATGGCTACGTCGCTTGCCGACGCCGTTGGCGAGGTTTCGATATACGTGAGCGACGATGATGGCGCCGCTCTGGTTCAAATTGCTGAGCAGCGCCTTACGGATGCTTGCCAAAGGCTCGGTGGCGCGGTGCAATGCTATTCCGTCACGCCAGGCGCGATTTCTTGGCCGCCGTGCAGCCGATGGTCGAGATCAACGACAGAGTGGCTGCGACGTCGCGTGAGCGCTCACGTTCACGTTTTTCGTGCAATCCTAGCCTTCCTGCGAATTCACCCGTCGAATGGTCTGCGTACTGCTTTGCTGGACTCCTGTTTGGTTGGTAAACTAGCTCCACTGCTTCGTCAGAGCTCAAGGCTATACGGCTGCGAGTTAAACGTGGAAGTGCTGCTTTCCGCCCTCTTCGACGGGTCCTCTGATGCCACGGGCGAAGATGCCGTAGCGAGCGTTCGCGAGGAGGCGAGGAGGCGACTTCGTACACTACTGTAAACCTAAGACAGCTCATTCAGTAATGTAATCTAGTGAACTTACTTTCAAAAAAAAAAATGAAACAAAAAAAAATGAATTAAAAATTTTCGAAACAATGTCAAGGGGGAATGGTAGTACTAGGCATTGACGTAGGAATCAAATACCTTCTGCTTTCACATCCATGTCTTGGGGTTGCCCGTTCATGATCTGGTTGAACAAATCACGCAGCTCACTGAGGTCGTCCACCTCTACGCCGACGTAGCGATTCCCTTTCTTGTCCTGCATCGCAACAATTGTGATCAGTGGCTTGCCCTTCTCCTTGGCATCGTCGTGGCTCATCACGTAGTTGATTTCTTCAACGCCGTTCTGATTCTTGCTGACTCGCGCAGCCTTGCCCCTCAGCTGCTCCAATGTTTCCTTGAGAATTCTAAGGCACGGAAGTATCGCGCCGAAGACCATATGCATGGTACAGATGCGCGGGTGAATTTGGAAATGAAGGTGATCTCCGTCAAGGAACAATCTGTCTTGGATGCCCTCATGCGCAAGAGCTTTCCAATAGTACTGCCATTCGTTCCGAGCATTATTCCACTCGATCGGACTCGCATAGTCTGGCACATGCACGTAGCGATTCGTGAGATGTCCGTACATCATAGAGCAAGCACGCCATTCATTTGGACGATGGATCACGAGCAGATGCTTGTCAGTCACCGTCTTCGGCTCCTCAATCGCGAGGACAACGAGGCGATGCGAACCGTGGTGAGTATGTTCTCTCGACGACGGCTTTCGCATCCAGATGCCAGAATTCTTTAAAACAGAAGTGCGCAGATTGTTCACCTCGTACTTGCGTTTCTCTTTTTGCAGATACACCGTATTCCGTCGACCTCCGAGGCTGTTGTTGGGGTTTTGTGTGTCAAGATCATGAATTTCGCTTTCCAGCTTCTTGAGATCCTCCTCAGCTATCGCGAGACGCGACCGCATTTCCTTTCGGTGGTTTTGCAGGATTTTCATGGCTGAGTCCCACGAAACTCCCTCGTCGATCTCGAGGCTCGCCCATTTGGCCAATGCACCGCTTGTTGGGCACTTGTACAGATCACCAGATTCGAGGAGCTTCGTATTGTTTGCCTCGGATTGGTCCCATGAATCCTCGGAGATTCCGGAGTCGTACGTGCCTGAAGCCTTGGCGTCTGAAACCACTTGGTCAAACAACCCAGAGAAGTGCTGAAAAAGTATCTTCTGATGTTCTATTTTCAACCCGAGCAGACGGTTTAGGAAGCGCGACACGGTGATGGTCTTCGTGAATTCCCAAGTGAACTCGACAGGATGGGACCTACCTTCGCCATCTCGCAAATGACTAAGCTGATCTGGCTTCGGGGCGAATCCAATGACGCGCAAGGCACCCTGAGCAAAGGGTCGGTAGTCAGCAGGTGCGCCGTCTACCCTGTAGGCTGGATGTTGCGTCCCAGGCAGCGGACCGATTGGTATGTACTGATAGTTGCCTCCGTTCGCTTCGAGAAAGCACTCCTTAAGCATGCGATGCAGAGCCTCTCTGCCGTAATCGTTGTCCACATCAAAGTCCTTTAGCACGGCTCCTGCATCCGTGGCGTTGCGATCGCCACGCAGAATGGCTCCTAGGCTTTGCAGGCGAGCTGCCGCAGAGGATGCGAATCGCGTTTCTCCCGCACAAGACGTGAATATGAACGAGTAGATGGGTGCAGTCACTTGGTTCGATCTGTGGGACCTTCCGAGCTGTTGAATCGTCTTGTCACTGCTCCACGGTAACTCCATCGTAAAGTGTAGACGACGGCGACCACACGATGCATGACGCCGATCGGCGTGGAGGCTTATTCCGGTACTGGCCGCATCGCTGATGATGGCGTAGTGTTTCTCGTCGCTCATGAAGCGCCCTCGCTCGACGATGTTCACCTTGCTCTGCGGCACATCCTCGCTCGTGCGTTTGACGTAGTGCAGCTTACCATCCTCCTTGCGAACCCAGTGTCGCGCACGGCCCGTCATTTCTGCTACTTTTTCAGCGCCACCAAGCAGATCGATGAGGTTGTCAAGCGGATTGGGAGGCAGCTCGAGCAGTGAATCGTCAAGCATCTTCAACATGAGGTTCTGAATTTTCACCAGGTCCTTGTGTCGCTTCCACCAGCGCCCATCTTTGTCTTGGAAAAGCTCGGGCTCTTCGTCTTCATCGTGCTGAGGTTTTTCCAGTTTTGGCTTCTTCTCCTTCTTCACTGTCGGAGCGGATGCAGGACCTCGTTTCTTCGCATCACTACCACTTGCTGTGTTGTGCGGCGTCGACGAAGCAGCAGGGGTTTGGGGCTTGGAGATACGACTTGCCTTCACGGGCTTGGTGGCGTCAAGCAAGTCGTCGTCGTCCGAGTCGCTGCATAAATCCATCGCATTTGCCTGTGGCACAGGACCAGAAGCAGCAGGAGGAATGTCTGCAGTCGGAGCCGGAGCCGGAGCCGCTGCCGCAGCAGCTGCCGCAGCCGCAGCGAGAGGAGGGCCATCCGCAGCGGGAGCTGCCGCACCTCCATTGGCGTCATTATTTGTTGCGATATTATTGGCATGATGATTCCCTGCCACATCGTTGCGGTCGCGCAAATCGCGAGCCACAGCCTCGTCTCGTCGAGCTTGCACGGCACCGGACATATTTTGTATCAGGCTTGTATGCGCAACTGATGCCTCCAGCACCTCCATCTCGCGCTTCACCTGGATTGGAGGCGGGGGCGGGGGCGCATGTGGCATTGAGCTCGCTCCAGCTCCGGCGGCATCCCCAGCTCCGGCAGCCTGAGCCGGATCGTCGTCGATGTCAATCTCGAAGTACTCCCCATTTCGCTTTGCACGTTCCAATCTTTCTTGCTGTCGTTCCTCAAAGCTCAGCTCGCGCACGAGCTCAATGTCCGCGTCGTCGTCGTCGTCGCCGCCACCACCACCGCCGCCACCACCACCGCCGCCACCACCACCGCCGCCGCCGCCGCCATTCGCATTCGATGCGGCTGGAGCAGCATTCTCAGCACCAGGAGCAGGTGCTGGCGCACCATTTCGTCGCGCAAGCATAATCTCCTTGGCCTGATGAGCGATTGAGGGCTGAGCCTGCCACTCCTCGACGCACTTGAGGAGCTTCGTGTACAAACCATTGAAGCTCACCCAGTCAGGGTTTTGTCCAAGGAACGCAGCCTCCTCCTCATCGATCTCCAAATCATCATCAAGACCGAAGTGATCGGGGTTCTGGAGATGCACGAGGGTTGGAAAGTGGTTGGCAATTAGATTCCGCAGCATAATTGTCGGCGTGGAAGTGAACTCGTCGTGACCATCCACTTCGCCTGCAGCATTCGCGGTGACGGCGGCTGACTCGCCAGTTGCTTGCAACCCAATTACCACCGCCATGCCCTTTTTTTCGACAGCCTCGACTGCACGCCGTGCCAGCTCAGGCACCTTCGCGGAAGCCAAAAGCTGGCGAAAGAAGCGCTGATGTGCACCCCAGTAGGCAGACAATCCATGCGATCGCCTAACACCTTTCGCTTTTTTTTGAATCCCATCCCAAACACGAAGCAAGAGGTGCCAAAAGTCCGCTGCACGATCGTACATCAAATGAAGCTCGTCGCCTGGCTCAACCTCATCAAGCCCAAACTCGGCACCTTCGTACGAAAGTGTACGGCAGAGGTACGCGCCAGCCGACTTGAATCCGAGCGCGCACAGCTCAGCAGCTCCAAGACCACTTCCAATTCTATATGTTTTAAGTTGTGTGTTCAGAATGTTAAGGTTAGCGGCTGTTGTTTATCCGCCACGAAATGGTTGGAGGGTTGACTTACGTATGTATGAATTCTCTCATCGTAGGGAAGTTGAATTGACCAACACGGAGCATGTATGCCAGATGGCGTGCTTCCGAAGCACCCGTGGCGCTCACGTATAGTACGTGAGCATTAGGCAGCGCTTTTTGCATTGCAACTACGCACTTCGAAGTCAGCGTTGATCCTCCGACGAATCTTCCATCCCCCTTAGGCGACGGTAGCAGGTTCTTCGCCTTGTGGCATTCGTCGAACACGATGAGCGGTGCTTGATCTTTCGCTCGCTCGAGCCACGAAATCAGTTGTTTCAGCCGACCCTTCGCCGCCGTGCCCTCCCAGTTGAGCTCTGCGTTCTCAACCTCCTCCTCGCTGTCGTCGTCGTCGTCGTCGTTGTCGTCGTCATCAGCGGCAGCAGCAGCGGCGGGGTTATTTTTTTTCCTTGGATTTTGCCCCGAGACGAGCAGGCTGTACGTCGCGAAGCAAACGCCGGATGAAATGCCTTTTTGGTCCAGATCACCAGGTGGCAATCGCACGCCATCTCCCGTGGGAAAGAGTTGGATACAACCCGACTCGTCATCCATCTCCGGCGCACCGATTTCGTTCATGTCTCGTCGCGCATCTACCTTCAGGTCCTGCGAGACACTGAACCAGAGAACGCGGCGTACGCCTCGGCGCCACAGCTCGAGGATTGTGCCCGCAATCTGTCTCCCCTTGCCAATGCCAGCGCCGTCTCCGAGAAGAAAGCCAGGTCGTGCACCGTTCTCGTACGGCGACTTGAACCTTTGGCACGCGTAGAGCACGCTCTCCAGCTGGAGTGAAGACAGGCCTCCCGACTGCACGACGTCGTCGAGCAAGTGTTTGTTGTATTTGAGCTTGGGTGGCTTGACAGCCGCCATGGACGACGTCTCGACGACGACGTCAGGGTGTGGTTTTCCCTCGTTGACGTAAGTCGGCTTGTACTTGACATAGCTCGCGCTCATCTTCTTCGGCGACGACGAGGATGGCGGAGTTCCATCCGCATTTGCGTTGTTGTTCCCAGCCAGAAGCGGCACGACGTCCTTGTCTTGCTCTGGCGTCTTTGGTTGTTCAGACTCCACAGGAACGAGAGCGAGCTGCAGCTGCGCGTTCGCCGCATCGCCGTCGCCGTCGCCGTCGCCGTTGTTGTTGTTGTTGTTGTTGTCGTCGTCGTCGTCGTCGTCGAGGATTTCCACGACGTCTTTAGCGTGGTCGTCAGCGGCTTGAGCATCAGCGCGAGCGGCCTCAGCATGAGCCGGCGGATGTGCGTCGTCACATACCCTTTCTTCATCAGTGCTGGTTTTCTTCTCCACCGTAGAGAACAAAGACTCGGTCTGCTTCTGCTTCTGCTTCTGCTTCTGAGCAGCCGCGGGAGCAGGAGCAGGAGCAGGAGCAGGAGTAGCAGCAGGAGCAGGAGTAGCAGCAGGGTCGCGTCTGCGGCGTGTCGCCACCATACCTGCCTGAGACCACCAGCCGCAGCGCAGGAGGGAAATTGAAAGGGCACGCGCGCGGGACCGGACGTTCGAAAAGGCAAAGCAGGCGCACGCCTTTTGGATCCACCAATGAAGAAAGAGGGGTTTGGGGATCCGTGTGTGGAAGAGTCGGGAAAAACGAACATGGAGCCAGAACTCTCGAAACGATTCGCGGGCTTCTCGCAGAACAGGCTTGCGGGTGCGGGCAGCAGGAAGGTTCTGAGGGACAGCCCGCGAGGAGCAGCGAGAAGAAGGGGCACACGGGCGGCACCTGCCGAGACGGCTAAGTCGCTAAGGCCGACGGTCTCGCCGAAGAGACAGGTGTGGAGTATTGCTACTGAGTGAGTGCGACGACCCCAAGGTGTAGGACAGCAGGACATCGCGGCTGAGGTGGGCGACTTGACGAGGGCTGATGCATAAAAGTCGCCATTACATCTCATAGCGTGCGACGAGTATCGAATCCTGAAAACTATCCGCTCATTGCGAAGGTTTAATATTATTCGATTTTCGACGAGGTGCTTGTTCAGCCTCGACACGCATCGTCGCAGAACGTTGCATTGCCATATCAATGCTCCCGCTCCCTCCCCGTTCCAAAACCCCATCTTTAATGACTTTAATGTCACTGCCAGTTTGATCTGTTGGTTCACGCTTCTTTTTAGACCGATTCTTCCATCTATCGTATCTGTTCAAGAGATATGTCGATAATCCGTGTGTGGCGAAATCCAACCCAAGTATGATAAATGCCTTAAGGGGCTTCCAGTCCCAGTCCCAGATCCAGTCCCTCCATGTCTTCGCAACGCCCCGCCGAGCGCCAATCTCGGCGACATCGTGCGCATATTCTTTTGAAAACTTCGCACCTTCATTGACGTTGATCTCTTTCTCAATTTTCTTTAGCCGTTCGAGCTCGTCCTTGCCGTGTGCACTTTCCTTGTCTGTGCCTCTCTCGTTGAAATTAAAATCCATGACGTGTAGGCTGTTGAAAATGCGCAAGATGACGCCGAAGGCGAAGTATCCCACGATGATAAATCCCACCCAGTCTGGCCATATGTAAGCGAAGATCGATGCGTCCATGCACAAGCACCCGGTTATGTCTCCACCACTTCTCTGCCGATGCTTGGTCAAATAGCCTCCGCCGTTGCATTTTCCCTCGGGGGAAAACTCATTCGCATCGCATCGATTCCAATAACGCCAATAATATTGAAGAATTGTGAACGCGACGGAGAGGCACAGCACGAGCAGAACGCGAAGCTTGTCTTCTTCGTAGGTTGTGCGAAGCTTTGCCTTTGGGTGAATATCAGGCTGGTACGTGAACACGGCGATCATAATCGAGCCAAAGAAGCCCATCCTCTGGTCAATCGATTCTACGGGTATCCAAAGTCCAAGATATGCCATAGCTGTGAACAGGAAGAACGGCGCGACGGATTGGAGACGAACCGTAACGTCAACCTCCCTCCGAGCCATCAGCAGCAGCTTGGAATTGTACACGTATCGCAAGTGTGCTTTTTCAGTCCGGACGTCCACTTGCTTCCGATTCATCTTGCCAAAGTGAAAGCGGCTGATGACAATGGACCATCTACCCGGGTGGCTGAACTCCTCATCCTTCTCGATGATAGTTTTCACGTGCGGATTCTGAACGATGAGCACGCGCATCTTCGGATCGCGAGCTTCTGCTGTACGGCTGCGCACGGTGATCCCTGTTGTTTCATGTGTCAGGTTAGTGATTGTTGGCTGATGCGCGATGGCCGGTTGGCAGGCAGACACGTACACAACTCTTGCATGTCCATCGGGAATCTTCTCAAGTCCGTGTTGTACTTGAAGGTGACGATGGCGATGACACGGCGGCTGAACATCGCCCGCTTGACGTCTTGCAACTCCTTCAATTGCTCTGGCGTCAGGACCTTTTCCAGTGTCGTATGTCCATCTTCTGGCTTAGGCGCGTCGATAGAAACGTCGTCCTCAGCAGGCGCAATAGAAACGTCGTCCTCAGCAGGCGCATCTTCGTGTATGCGATTCCAGTCGTAGTCCAACTCTTCTCCCTCCTTACCGTCCTTCTTGCACTTCCGGTCCTTGTAGCACCAATCCTCTTTGGCCTGGTAATCAGCGTCGTACTGGTCCCACTCGTTTACGTCGCTCTCTACACTGATCAGGTTGGGGAAGAAGAGGTTCCTGTTTTGTGTTTTAGGTGAGACAGGTGTGGCGATGAAGACACGACTGGTTCATGGCAAATACTACGTACGGATCCCAAATTGGCCTCGGCTTATTTTCTTCCGGCTTATGTTTCACCATGTATTCTGCTTTGGTTGTAGTAGTCTTGTTGTAGTCTTTGACACCGAGAAGGCCCCAAATGTCACCCTTGCGTTTGTAGCTCTTTTCAGTTTCATCATAGGTAGCCGCCCCGGTGAATTCAGCAAGCTTGTTGGCGCGCGCGGCATCCCAGCACGCCTCGAAATACAGCTTGACTTTGAACGTGTTTGCGTTTGAGATATCCATGATGTCCAGAACCTGTATCGTTAATCGTGCGTGGTTAGACGGCTGTACATTCTTCTTGGGAAAAGGTTCTACGCTATCCGCCCGCTCACTTACGTTGAGTCGAATGAAGACGGGCACGACTGGCATTTTGCCCTTCAGTGGTAGTTCCTTCGTTCTAGGTAGTTCGTTCGTGCTAGTTCCTGCGTTCGTGCTATGCGCTTCCAGGGTGTCGAGGGTAGCGTCTTCGTTGTTGGACTCGGGCCCGACGCCATCGCCGCCACCACTCAGCTCCGGGTATATTTGCGAGGACATGTCTGCGAGGCAGGTCGGCGAGTACGTGCCGGGAGAGGTTCTCGCACCGGGCGATTCGGCGGGGGACTGAGATACTTTACTTCAAAGGGCACGACGGCGGACCAACACCTCACTTGCAAGTTCGCGGCCGTTGCAATCAGACGGTGATGGAGGTGATCAAGAGACCGGTGGATGATGGATCCCATTCCGCATCGGCCTTGCAGAACCATGCTGTGCTGCCCCCCTTTACATCCCAAGGGTTTGCAAATGCCGTATTTCCCGCACGTGCTTTTGTTTGCTGTACCGGGCAGCCGGGTACAGAACCCTGTTTTCCCAGGCGCTGCTCAACTCGAGAGACAACGAAGTACAGTAAGTACGGATCATCGGCAACGAGTTTGCGATTTTAACGACCTCTCGTGGACTCCCAAACCCCGAATAATTCCGCCCCCCTCCCCTCTTCCTCCTCCTGTTATTAACGGCACCGCTCTCCGGGTCCCCCTTCCCTCTCCCAATCAGTCCTCGCACGCCATGGCGAACACGCCCGTGGCGACGCCCGTGATGGGCACGCATAAGCTGCCACCCGTCACCACTGGTCGACTCGCCAGTGAGTCGTCGATGACGCCCATGCAGCTGCCGGTCTCGTACTCCGCACAACCCGTCGCGCTGACACGACCGAGGCTCGGAGGGGCAGGAGCAGGGACTGGACTTGCACACCAGCACGGGTTCCCGCCGCGCGCGCCATCAGCGCCGCCGTACCTCGGATACCCCGAAGACTCTGTCGCGTCCGCGCTCGGCGCGCAGGTCGCAGCGTGGCCGCACGGTGCGGCGTCCATTGGACGCGGAAAGGCGGGGGCACAGGCAACACCAGCCTCGGCGAAGGTGGGCGAAGGGGCGGCGTATCTATGGGCGACGCGCAGTGAAACGTCCGCGGCGTTCCACGGGGCCACCTTAAGAGGGTTAGGGACGCCCACGACGGTGTCAAGCGGGCCGCTCTTGCCGTCGTTCACGCCAAAGGGGGGCGAAATGGTGGAAATCGCGTCGACTGGAACGCACAGGCTTGGCACAACGACGGCATGGCAAGACGCAACTCCCGCCGGCGCGATTACTATCGACGCGGCGGGCGTGAACCTCTCGAGAGCTTGGCAAGAACTCAGCCTTGCGTCCATGGCTGCGTACGCGGGAACTCTTGCGCACGAGATGTCTGGCGAAATTGTCAGCCACGAGCAGAAAGCTCTCGCACCTGAGACGCTCAAGCAGCATCACCATCTCTCCGAAACGGACGTCGTTCGCCTTTACCGAGCGCTGCGTGTCTACACGCTCGGTTTTCACGAGACGGTGCTCGACATTGCCAACGTGGCGAAACACAGAGCACCGTTGCTGCAGAGTGTCTGGAAACTCTTCGTCTCGCTCTGGAACTCCGCGCTCAACGTGCACTTCGACACTGACGTGCTGCACGTGGCGCAGGAGCGCGACCACGCGCTCGAAATCTCAGCGCAGGTGCAGAGCGAGCTAGATGAGAAGATGAAGGAGTGCCTACACCTCCGCGATGCCCTTGAAAAACTCACAAAGCAGCTACTCGCGCACGTGGAGGCGAAGCGCGTGCAGGAGGAAACCATATCGCACCTTGAGGGGCAGGTCGGAGAGGCGCGCGCGCAGATTGAAACGGAGCGCGCCGCGACAGCGGAGCAAATCTCGATGCGCGAGGCGACGGAGAAGCGCCTCGCCGACGCGCAGCTTGAGCTGCAGAAGACGCTGGAAACGATGAGACTGCTGGAGAAAAAGGCTCAGCAAGCTGAGACGGATCGCCAGGCTAGTGCGGCTCTTCTGCAAGAGGCCCAGGAGCATGTCGAGTACCTCAAAGAGCAGCTCGTGGAAGGGCAAGGCAATCTAGGTTTGGCTCGCAAGGAGGCATTCGAGTACCGCGCGAAATACAACGAGGAGGCGAGACTCCGGAAAATTGCCGAGGAGGAAAATAGCGAACTGCGCAAAGCTAATCTACTACTTTCAGGATCGGTGCAGAAATTACGCACGGATAAAATGCAGCTCGAGAGGAAGGTGGAGGCATTAGAGAAGATGATCGCCGAGCTTGCGAAGGAGCTTGACAGTGTTCGGGAACAGATGAACGTCATTGAGAAGGAGTTGGAGGTAGAGCGTGCACGAAGCGCTGATCTCGAGTCGAAACTTGAGGCGGAGACAGAACTACGCAAACAGCGAGAACGTGAACTTGCCGATGCGAACGAAAATATAGCGCGTCTGGAGGCTGAGCTAGAAAAAGAGCGCAGCGCGTCGACCGTTCTGCGCGGTCAGCTTGAACGTAAACGAGAAAAGAAAAAGGCATACAAAGCGCAACTCATTGAGGAGTGGAGATTACACGCGCAGTTGAAAGAGGACTATTCAACGCTTGACGGAGACATGAACATGGTGCTCAACATGCATGCAACGCGAATGGCAAAGGTGGGCAACATCGTCAACAAACTTTCGTCACATATGGGCGCTTCGCTGGATATGCAGCTTAAGGCTCAGAAAAACTTGTTGGAAGCTGAGCGCAAGCGTGGCCAGGGAAATCCCGAACGAATTCGACGTTACCAGACACAAATTGATGAAGCCGGCACGCGAAACACGAATCTCAACTCTGCAATTGATGAAATGCTAAAGCCACTCGAAGGTATGATGAAGCGCCCTAGCTCAGTGCCAATTAGACCCGACTCTGCTGGAACGGCTGACAATGAAGAGAAGACTGGCAGCGTCCTTTTAAATAAAACGCGGTCTCGCAAGTCAGCAGTGGCTCAAGAACTTGCGGAAAAGAATGCCAACCTTGCCGACGAAGGTCGCGATGAGGCGCTTCAAGATGATACCATCAATGCCCTTGACAGCGCAATAGAAGCAATGTTCGATTCATCAAACATTTTGAAGGAGGAGGCAGAGCACACAAATGAACTTGCGGACCGTGCTCGCCAAGCGATGGAGGATAGCTACAAGGCATACGCTAGAGCACAGGAAAAGATTCACAGCTTGGAGGGGATCAAGATGGAGATGATGCAGCGTGTAGCTGAGCTTGAAGGCGGTGCAAAACAATACATAGAGCAAATTGCAAATCTGAAGGCATCGCTGGAGGAGAAAGACAACCAGATTAAGGAGCTTGAGGAGAAGCTGGCAAAGACTCAGGCTGATCTCGAAGAGGCGCTGATGATTATTGAGGAAAGGAACCAGGAGATTGTTGACTTGAAGAAGCGAATCGAGGAGCTCGAAGAAGAGCTTGCCGACATTAAGCGACAGCGTGACGCATTAGACTCGAAGGCGAATGGGGCTGCCGAGAAGCTTGCCGCGCTGACCTTTAAGTTTGGGATGGAGCGCCAAGCAAAGGAGGAGGAACGTAAAGCTAAAGAGCTACTGACTGGCGAGGTGGCAAGTCTGAAAGCAAAGCTCGCTCAGGCGCTTGCATCATCGAAGTGGCGCGACGCCCTCAGCTCGTCGATCCAGGATAAGATGAAGAGCGATGCCCTAAAAAGAGAGGACGAGGATGCGATGAAAATTGAAGCACTCGAGAAACAGCTGAAGGAGGCATTGGACCTACTCGCGGAACGCGAAGGCGAGTTGGAGCAGCTTCGCCTTAGGGTTGAGCAACTCACTGCTCAGGCAAGCGACAGTACTACTATAATCGAGGGGCTCGAACGTGAAAGAGATGGCCTGAAAAGGTGGATTGGGGATGTGTCGAGCACGCTTCGTCGCCATGCGACAATGAATAATGAGCACGGCGAAACGTTGGAGCAGGACAGCAAAACGGTTCTTGATTCACAGGCGATGGTTTCGTCGGAGGTGCTAAAAACGTTCGAAGAAGGCGAAGTCTTGCACGAAGACAGCGAGCTATTAAAGTCGGTCGCAAACGAATGGACACGAGAGGTTGAGACTTCGGCATCGGAGGAAAGTGTTGATGCTAGCGAAGGAGAGCAGGATGCGCCCAAGAACGATGCAGAGGGTGCTGCTGATGGAGAGCAAAATGCCGACCTAGTTGCGCCGAACCAAGCAATCGAAGAATTTGAGCGTGCTTCCAAGCGGATGTCGCGTGGTCTGAAACGTGCACGCGGCATTACGCTGATTGTTGCGGACGGTTCGAAGGTTGGTACGAAGGTTATCAGTGAGCTCATCGAGCGGCTGAAGAAAGCATTCGAAGCGTACCGCTTGCTTGAGGAGGAGAGAGGGAAAAATGCTGAGTGCGAGAAGCGTATCGCCGAGCTCGAAATGCAGCTTCTGAATGAGCAAAATGCATTGAAGCTCAGCGAGGAGGAAAAACGCGATGTGCAAGACGAGTTAGAACGTCTGCGACTGGCTTTTGGCCAGGGTGCTGAGACAATTTCGCAGCTCGAGAAGAACCTCAAGTTAATGAATCAGCGCAATCGGGCAGCCATGAAGTGCATAGAAGGAATGGAGAATCTCTTTGAAACAAAGGTCCTAAACAGAGCTGCGGAGCTCGAGGGGCTTTTCGAAAAGTTCCTCGCCATGATTGACAATCATAGCGACAGTGCTGAGAAGATGAAAAATAATTTGGACGAGCTCGACGTGGGCACCACGAATCATTTTGACAGCACATCGAACCATGTGAAAGAAATATACACGGCAGGGCGCCATCTTGTTGGGGAGATCCACAAGTTGCAACGCGTGCGTGAAATGCTGGAAGCGGATGTGAAGAGGCTTGAAAATGACATTGATGGACTAACCAAAGACACCAAGGGAGCGAAGGAGATCATGGCTGAGATGAACGCGCGTATCCGTGAGCTCGAGGCTCAGCTCGAGAAATTGCAATTAGAAATGGAGAATGCGATTGCCACACGAGATGACGCCATTGCAGAGCGGGACGAAACGATAAGTCAGATGGAGGCCAAAATTGCAGCGCTTCAGGCAGCTCTGGACGAAAAGATTGCCGAATATGAGGAAGCGCAGAAGGAGGCACAGAAGGTTATCGCCACGAAGGATGCCCACATCAGCGAATTACAGCGCGACATTAGCGAGCGCGACGCGACCATTGCAGATTTACATGCCCAGGTAGAGGATCTCACCCTCAAGCTGAAGCTTCTCCAGGACAGGTATGACAATGACCTTAGAGGAGCACAGGATTCCCTACAGGTTATTCACGAGCTCGAAGCACGTATCGAGAAGCTTGAGATGGAGAAGTTGGATACAGCAAGGCATCACGAAAAAGAGCTTGCCGAGCTTCGCGCCGCACACGAGCAGGAGTTGGCCAAGCGTGACGACGAAATGGCCGCATTGCGAGAGAGTCACAAGGCGGAGGTTGCGGAATTGAACGCCAAGCATGA
Source organism: Pycnococcus provasolii (assembly GCA_938743325.2). Lineage (NCBI taxonomy): Eukaryota > Viridiplantae > Chlorophyta > Pseudoscourfieldiophyceae > Pseudoscourfieldiales > Pycnococcaceae > Pycnococcus > Pycnococcus provasolii. The sequence goes on from OW568892.1 coordinate 405,226, forward strand.
GTCGGAGGTTGCGGAATTGAACGCCAAGCATAAGTCGGAGGTTGACGCACTTCAACAAAAGATCGACGAGTTGTCGACGAACGTTCGCGATCTTAAGGAAGAATTGGGCATTCGCACCGCGGAGCTGTCGAAAACACAGGTGGAGCTCGCCAAGGCGCTGTCTGAGATTGAGAGATTGAAGAAGGCAGTTGCAGATCTGGAGAAGCAGCTTGCTGATCTGCGTGCACAGCTTGAGCGCGAGCGCGAGGAGGCTGCAAAGGCAATGGAGGATGCACTCGAGGCGTGGAATAAGGAGAGGGAGATGCTGCAAGAGGAGATGGAACGACTCAGGGATCAGCTCAAGCAGCGTCAGACAACTTTGAAAAACCGCTGGACAGGAACAATCATTCGAATGGATGCCAACTACCTCTCAATGGACGATGAGCGGGACATCAAGGTGTCGTATGGACTTGACACACTTGAGCTGCTAATATCGCAGATCTATCATGAAAAGATACTTGCGGACATCGCCGACGATCACGACAATGATTCGACGAGGCAGTTTTTGGACGAGTTCGTGTTGGATTACATGACTTTCAAATTCGGCGTGCGTGTTGTGGCTGAGCGTCACCTCGCTTCTCTGTTCGAAGCCATTGAGCATTACGCCGGGGAGAGTGTCAAGGTGCGCATGTTTGGGTCGCTCTGCGGCCACCCAAAATGCCCGGCGGTAGAGCCGCACGCCATTCACACGCACCTCTACTTCCTCGCTCATGCATGGCGACGTGGAATTCCGGAGTCTGAGTTTAGCAAGGCACGCACCCTCGTTGACTTCGAGGACCTTTCACTGGCTTTGAGCGAGACTCTGGCAGAGTTCGCGGAACCAAAGCTTATGGAAAGCACCATACATAATCTTCTCTTACTGCAAGTCCCGAGTGAAGATGGTTCTGGCGCCGTCGTGGACTTGGATCTCGCAGCGCAGGTCATTCTCGACCTATGGAATGACATGTACACAGAGTACACGAAAACGGTTCGCCAACGGTTCATGGACGCGGATGAAAATAACGACGGCGTGCTGACATTTGCTGAATTTCAGCGCGTGGTCACCATGCTTCGCCCACAAACGAAGGAACGCGAGGCGAAAGTTCTGTTCCGCCTTGCTCAGCGCCGTTGCGCCAACGGAAACACGATCGACTTCGACGCATTCGCAACGCTCGCGCTGGACTCAATTCTCGCATTTCTGCCCGTACGCGAGCCGCCGATTGTGAGAGGTCGCGAAAACTACGTTGAGAAGCGTCTCTTGGAGGATTCGTGGACGGCATTCATGCCGGTCGTTAATAACACGATCGAGCACCTAGCCGAAGAGGATGAGAAGAGGAACATCCGACTTGCGATGGATAGTATTAACGGGCACCTTGCGGATGGAACAGGGTTCCATGTGCGCTTCGCAGGTGCGGGTGCAGAGGAGCTTGCGGGTGGCCAGAAGCACGGCGAAACTCCAGCAGGTCGTGTCGGTTCTCCGGCTTGGGTAATGTACCGTCGCTGTCTTCTCCTGCACTACGTGCATCGCGAGCGCATTGTGGTGAAAATGAACGAGCAACGTCGTGCTACCGATGGCAGCTCAGCATTTTCGACGAAGTTTCACGACTGGAGCTGATGTAGATGTGATTGTTGGAGCACAAAATTTGTAGTCTAATAAAGTATTAATCTTTTTTTTTTCCGTTCATTTCGTGAATAGTGTGAATGTGAAACCACTTGACAAAGGAAAGGTGTTTTTTTTACACAACAACCTGATACATAAGAGCTGTTTCTTTTACAATTGGGCGTCCTTAGCCGACAAGGGCACGTAGGCCACCCTCGCACCCATGAACGTACGAAGGGGCATGGGCAAAGCCGACGAGCTCGCTTCGAGCGCGCGCATGATGTCGTCAAATTCAGCGGCGGAAGGTAGCCTTAGCAAGACGACGTCGGTGCCAGCATCTGATGCCGTCTGTTCTTCATGTCGCCCCTCTTCCACCTTGAACGACACGCGAAGGCAAGGATGCAAGTCTGCGTTTACCCAAGCTTGGCCGAGCACCGTGAGGTGCACACGCGGATGCATGTCGAAGTCGCCGAGCTGCACGACGACAAACTGGCATGTGCCTCGCGTGCGATGTGCTGCCGCAACATCCGCGGCGAGTGCTGTAAGTGCAGTGTGCCGCTGCATTCGACCGTCGGCGTCTGCAATTCGGTGCTTGAAGAGAGAAGCGCAGCCAGTTGAAGGCAGCGTCACTCCCACAACCGTACCGCAGGTTCGGCACGCACAGGGCACGACGGCGTCGTCTTCACCATCTTTCTTTGGCGTCACAGCCACATTTGCATCTTCGAGGCGTGTCACACAGACTGACGGTCCAACGAGCACTTCACCGGCAGCGGGCGCCATGGCAGTGCCCGCCTCCTCTATCGTGTGCAAACCGGCGTCACCGCAGCACCCGGCGCAGTGCCAAGTGAGCGCATCTTCGGACCACAGCGGTGATGACGGCAAAGCGCGCACGCCACGGACATGTTCCACAAGGGCGGACTCGCACTTGCGGCACACAAGGTTAGGCGTGTGTTGCAGAGCCTCGATGTCGTCGCTGTCGTCGACAACGTGTGGCGTCACACCACTCGTCTTCGTCTTTTCCAGGAACTTCATCACCACCTCCACGTGACTGTCACGTCGTCGCACACTCCACGCCGCCGTGCCGAGCACATGATCCTGCGCGAGCCGTAAAGGCACGCTGACTGTCACATGTCCCGCGTCGAGCGTGTCCTTTCTTGCCTTGCCTGCGATGGCGATGAGCGCCGCGGCGCGCACGTCGACGACCGTGATTGTCAAGGTGGGCGCGTCCTCGGCGTTGTCGTCCAAGACGGTGACAGCGGCGTCGAGCTCGCACGTTTGGTTTTGGTCCGACGACCACGCGTAGAGCCGTGCGATGCGCACGAGTGGCAGCGCCTCGACGAAGTACTCGATCATGAAGACTCCTCCAGGTGCCCAAGACGCGCGAACGACGGCATGCACGACGACGAACTATCGTAATATGAGGAGCGGCGGCTGTGATCGGGAAAGAGTTGGAAGAGTTTTGTTTGGGTAAACCTGGATAGTTACAGAAATCCGGGAGACGAAAAGAAAAGGTTTTGTTTGGGGGTTGGGAATCCCCAAACCCGACCACCACGACAACGACAAAGCCGGCCACGACCACCACGACAACGTGCACCACCGAATTCATTTTTCAAGTAGTTTTTGAACTTGAACTTGCCCCTCCCTCACCTCCCTCCCTCCCTCTTTTTCGTTCCAGCTGTCAGTCCCTTCTGACGACGCCCTCCCCCCTCCTCCCTCCTCCGCCTCCTCGTCGTCGTCATCGCACACACTCTCCAACGCACTCAACCATGGTGAAGCTCGCTCGACCTGACGACTACTTCGACCTATTCGACGACGAGTTTCAAGACTTCTGCCAAACCAACAAGGCGGTCTCGCCAGGCATTCTACGATCGCAAGTGCGCAAGTTCCTCGAAGCCACGGGGGCGACCGCGACGTCGTTCCAGGAAGTCATCGGCGTGAACTCCAACTCGTACGGGAAGTTCATGCGCAACGAGTACAAAGATAACTGGAATGCTGTGATGAATGGGACTTACGACAAGGCGCGGTACTTCTTCTTCAGGGAGAAGAAACTTGGGAAAAAGTCCATGGCGAACATGTACAAGAACGGTGGTGGCGCCGCGGCACCTGCACCTGCTCCTGCAGCCCCTCCCCCGCCCCCGACGGGTGCCATGGGCGCGCCTCCGCCTCCGCCTCCGCCAGGGTCAGCCGCACCTCCAGCGCCGCCCGCTCCAGCCGCAGGTGCCGGTGCTGGCGCGAGACCGCCTCTCCCAGACGTGTCCGCCGTGGAGCTCGATGACGAGAACGTGTACCTGACGCCAAAGGAAGTGCGCGCAGCCATCACCGCTCTTGGCAAGAAGTACAAGTTCACTCACCAGCAACTTGTGGACGCCTTCGGATGTACGTGTGCAGGGAATGCGGTAGGCAGGTTCATGAGCAAGAGCGGTGACTTCGGTGGAGGCGAGATGGACATGTACAGGCCGGCTACGCTCTTCTTCGAGAAGCTGCGCGTGCACGAAGGCAAGCCGAAGAGCAAGAAGCGCAAGGCGCTCGAGGAGGAGGCTCAGGGCCGGAAGGACAAGAAACCTTTTCTCGGTCTTGATCCCAACAAGAAGTACTGGGTCATGCCCGACACCGTGGCGATGAAGGATTCGCTCGGCCGCTTCCGCCTGTGGTGAGCAAAGCACTCAAACTACTCAATTTGTTGTTTGTCGAGAAGAGAGAAAGAGAGAGAATGGATAACTTTTTTTTTAAATTTTTAAACAACAATGGTAAAACCAGCACTGCATGAATTGACGACAAAAGGATGACTCGCCACCAACTACAAAAACAAATCTGCAAATTGACGCACATCAATTGATTGTAAAAAAAATGCGAGACTCACTTACAGATTCTATGTCCACATATTATTTATTCCGCAACATTTCGCCGGATCACCGTATCGTTGTTTGGGTTTGTGTGCAACATTGTACGCGACGACGGTGATCACGCACGCCTCCACCTCCGCCCAGGCACGAATGCGAAGCGCAGGCTCAAGTACAGCAAGAGCGACAAAAAGATCGTGTGCAGCCACAGCGCTGTCGAGTGACGAAGCACACTGCTCTTGCGATCGACGCCTACCACGCTAAGGAAGGTGTTACCCTGCACACCCTCGATCGATGTCCAAGTACCAGCCATTTCGACGTCAAGACGAAAGTTCATCTGATTATCTTTCAACTCGTTCAGCAAAAACGAACTAAACGTCTGGTAGAACGGACTGAGCTGTCGCAGTGCAAGCGTGATGGGCGGCATCGATGCGGGGTTGACGAGGAAACCGCCAAACAGCACCATGAAAAGAATCACAATTGCCAGCACGACAATTGCAACTCCCATGCTCGGCGAGAGCGTTGCCACCAACATAGCCAAGATTCCCATGTTCGTAGTGTACAGTGCTCCAATTCCAATGAATACGAAGAATGACTGTGTGGACGCCCTTAATCCCATGAGCGGATAGAAGATCGAACCGTAGATTATTGTAGGAATCACTCGCAGCAGAAGGCTGTCGGCAAGCACACGCGCGAGTAGCAACGAATATACGGGAAAGTCCAGATTCAGCAAGCCCGTTTGGTCGCGATAGCGGCTCTCGAACGTAGGGTCGATCGCACTCATTCCAGCAAATCCCCAGAGGCTGGCGAAAAAGAAGAACGCGCCCATTCTGTTGATGACGCCAGGCAGTGTGGCGGGGACGTCGAAATACACGAGTCCAAGCATCACGCCAAGTGCTGCGGCAGCAACAAGGTGCGTAGCAAACAGAGCGGGTCGACGGAGCACGGATCGGAACTCGCGTACGATGAGATGCCAGAGCGACACGGATAAGACGGGCCGACGCAACGCGGGCGGTGGTGGTTCCCACTCAAGCACATCCTCTGCGGCAGCAGCATTGTCGCCGTTGTCGTGAACCGGCGCTACTGCTTTTGCCGCTGCTGCTGCACGAGCATTCTGGCGTTTCGCAGCCGCACGCAGCGAAGCATGCGACAAACTCACGAGCACGTCTGCCGGTGACGCCTGCGTGACCGCCGCAGCCTTCTTCTCGATGTGTATCTTCCTCCTAGTCTCCTCAACAATCGCAGCACTTTCAGGCGGTGGTGCCGTGGCTATCGCCTGCCCAACAAGCGACGCGACGATGCCTCGAGGCGTTGTTGCCGCAGAAATCACCTCGCAGCTCGCGCGACAATCGTCGCCAGCCTCGGGCCGATGCATTGCCTCCTCCACTTCCTGCTCCTCCTCAGCTTCTGGACACACGTCAAGATCACCAACATCTGCATCTCCAGCCATGCCAGCCCTCACAACGTCCAGAAGAACGCTTTCCCTTGGTGTGCCAGTCCACGCAATGCGACCCTCTGCCACAACGAACACCCTTTGAAATTCGTCGAAGAGCGCGCTGCTTGGCTGGTGAATGGTCAACGCGACGATACGCCGCTGCTGAGATGTGCACCATATGCTCTCTCCCTCCGAGTAGCGGCGAAGACAGGAAACCACATCCATTGCGCTCAAGGCATCGAGTCCACTCGTCGGCTCATCGGCAAGTACGATGCTCGGCTCAGCTGCGAGCTGACATGCGAGCACCGTCTTTCGCCTCTCTCCACCAGACAGGTTGGAGTCCGCTCCCATACCAGATCCAACACGGCGCATCCACGCAGCGCGCTTTAGGCCAACGTCGTCAAGAACAGCGTCAGCAACGAATGATGCACGGCTGCGTGTCAGGTGCGGGGATCGCAGGGAGACGTACAGGTGCACGTTCTCGCGTGCCGACAGGAATGGGCACAGCAGCGCATCTGTCTGCTCCATGAAAACGAGGTGCGTGAGGTAGCGCGAGCGTGACCACCAACTCAGTCTGCACGACGACGACGTGCTTGAGTCTGAGCTCAGCGTGCTCGTGCCGGAATCTCGGCGTGCGGGTAGTGTCCACTCGCTGCGCTTTGACTTCGACGCGAATGGCCAACTGCGTTGCGTTGTCGTCTCCATGCCGCCAACATTCTCTTCCTCCTCCTCCTCGTTGTTGTAGTTGTTGTTATTGTTGTTGTCGTTGTCATCATAATCAACGTCGTCGTCGTCGTCGTCTGTGTCAGACGCATACCCGTCACACTCGCGACCAAGCACCAACTTTCCATCTACATACACGGCTCCCGTGATCTCGACGCCCATCGGCATTGGCGCCTGTGCAATGGCACGAAGCATCGTCGACTTTCCAGCACCACTTTGTCCAAGGATGGCGGTAAGCTCTCCGCTGATGAGGTTGCCACTCACACCCTCCAGGATCGTGGAGAGGTTCCTCGCTTTCTTCGAGCTCTTCGACAACTCTTCACCTCGCGCCGTGTTTGGCGGCGAATCTGTCGCGGGTGGTGCTGTAGCACAGCAGATGCTCTTTGGTCCCATGCGTCGGCACGCATCAAGGCCAAATGCGGGTGACGCGGACACCGATATATTCCGGAATTCGAGTAAGTCAACGGGTGGCGATGAAATGACGATTTTTCGCGAAGAAGGTGCTGCTGCTGTCGCCTGCATCGCCGCGAAAGACGGTTCAGTTACCGCCACGCACTCTGCGTCAGGTTCGTCGTTTCCGTTCGTCGATGCCGACTGCGTCAGATCCACCATCATCACGTTCGCTTCTGCCGATTCCTTCTCGTCGACTTGCTGAAGGCAACGACGCCGAGCAAGATTCACGCGTATTGAGCTGAAAACGGCTCGGCATATCGTCAGCAGAAATGCAATCGCAAGGCTAGTGACGAGGAGTTGCGCGGCGATCTTGTCCGTGTATCCGAGCGGAAAGGCATCTGGTATCTTCGATGATGCACCACCTCCCATCATTCCCCCGGCGGAGCTTGCGGCTCGTGCTGCCGCTGCCTCGACCGCGGCATCATCTTGCGGCGTAGAAGCCGAGCGTGTCGTGAGAGGACCCACTTCTTCAAGGCTTTCGCCGTTCTCCGGCGCTGGCGCGACGTCGTTGTCTGCGCATTTCGCCATGCACATCTCGACGTCGTTGTTCTCGGCTGCCACTTGGTTGAGGTCCCACACCTGCAGGACACAGGCTGGCGGGAATACGCCCTTGAACGGGTTCGATTCCTTGCACGTGGAGAAGACGTTGAGGAGGTTCATGAGGGACATGCCCTTCTCGGAGAGCAAGCCTGGAAGTACCTCCATCACGCACGCGCTGATTTCGCTGTCCAGCGGGTTTTTAGGCTTCCAGTCGATGGTGTACGGGTCGATGCCCGCCTCTGCGAAAGGTTTCCACAGATCGCAGAGGCAGTCGTGGCAGTCGAACAGTTCGTTTCTTTGATCGCACACGTTCTGCGGCGCGATTCCCTTCCACGCCGTCGTCGCGTAGACGTCATTGGCAGAAACGCGGCACGCGTGGGATTGTTCTCCTCCCGCCGCTTCTATAGAAGAGGACTTCTGCAGGTCGGGTGTAGAGTCATTAGTGGCATTGAGCGCAGCATCACCCTGAAGGTTCGCAGCAGCATGTTGAGATTGCTGCGCGCGAAGCAGGAATGCGCTCACGCCGTTCCCGGACGCGCCGAGTGCCAACAGCAGGAGCAGGAGCAGGGGGAGTGTGTTATGATTGCCAGCAGCCGAGGCAGCACGCCGTCCGTCACGCATCGCACCCCGTCGTGCTCCACCGCGTGCGCGACGACGCACAAGAATAGTAATTGTAGGACTGAAGGGGTGGTCAGAATTAGGTCGAGTTTCCGGGTCGCGTTTTCTTTTGTTTTGACGACTTAAAAGGCAGAATTGAACAGCCGGGGCATTATCATCCCAACAACCTGTTCCCATCGATCGAGCCGCGCCAAGCGACAGTCCCGACTGAAAGTCCCGACTTCCCACCCTGGGGAAGTCGAGGGGAATTTGGGGAATTCGACCGTCGAGGGAATTTGAGGGAATTCGACCGTCAGGGGGAATTTGGGCAACGGTCACCCCTATTCCCCGACCCCGACAACCCTTGGCGTCCACGAAACATGGGGAACCCCGAATTCCCAAGTCCTGAGTTTAGGTCGGGACAAAGTCGATTGACTGCCCAAAGCCGTGTCACACATTTTGCATGGAAAATAGGTCTTAACAAAGTTTGTTTTACAACCGAAACATTCTATACATACAGCAAATACAACGAAGCTCATTTCACTGTGCGCGTGGCGGTGGCGGGTGCACTCATCCATCACCGTCGTCGTCGTCACTCTACCACACCCAACCTCGGCACTTCTCGGAGCCGCACGCGCACCGCTCCACCTTGCGCATCTGGCTCACCTTTCGGCCGGGACAGTAGTCGATCGACAGCTCGCTACCCTTGGCGATATCCACCCTCGCGAAGAACCCAACGCGAGGGATCGTCGACACCACGGTGCTCGCTTCGATCGCCGCGGGCATCTCCAGCGTTGTCATGTTAGGCTCGCAGCAGTGGTTGAACATGCGCCCCACGTTCCCAAACAGCGTCGGGTCGATCGTCAGCGTGTCATTCGGATTTGCGCTCGCTCCCGCAGGCACGTCGTGGAGGTAGAACAGGCCAAAGTGCGTGTAGTTCTTCTCACGCTTTCGCGCGAGGTCGTTCGACAGAAGCTCGCCGACGTACTCGACGATGAACGAGCCTTTCGGGATGTCCTCTCCGGCAAAGACGCCGTACCCGCGCGAGCCCGTGGGGCGAATCAAAATCGGCCTTGGGACCGCACCCGTGTGCACCTGCCACGTCGGACATCTCTCTCTCATCGCTTGCGTGATGGTCACCTTGCTCGCGGCGGAGCTCTTCCCCTTGCTCGACTTCTTCGCCGCAGACTCCTCCTTCGCGACGGCGCAGACGGACTTGGCAATCCCGCGGCATGCACACTTCGGCGCGAAGATGCGCGGCTCAATCTCGTACTTCGCTCCACCCTCGTCCGGTGCGTCAGCTTCAGACGAGCGGTTCTTCTTGGAGTCCACCAACTTTCCCTTCGAATCAACCTTGAAGAGGCAGTTGCGTGCGTCGCCGCGCAGCACGCGCTCTGCGCTGTACTGAAATCCAAGGTGGTTGGGATGGATGCCAAGCCCGCTCACGTTCGTCTGCCACTTGATCCACTCCTTGTCCGCCTCGTCGTCCAAGTTCACGACAGCCTGCTTAGCTTTGGCTGGTTTCTGATCCTCCTCCGTTTCCGGTAAGCACCCGCTGCACGCCGTCTTCATGCAGTACAGAAGCTGCTTCGATGGCCCGTGACGCGCCTTGTGTACAGCCGCGCCGTCAGCCTTGTATCCCTGTCTTGCGAGCGGTCCAGCGGCGTGGAACATGCCGTGCGACACTTCATTGAGCGTGGAGATTTCGACGTGGTGCGAGCCACCCTTGTACGTGAAGAGCGGCTTGGTTCCCACGGGCGACAGTCTTTTGGATGCTGGAGCAAGCCATCGCACGCACACGGTTTTGTTGGTTCGGTTGATGCTGGTGACGCGCCCGTACCACGGGTTCTTCGGGTCGCCGCTGTTGACGTGCACCCAGTCTTGAATGCGTATGTCCGTTGCCTGTATGCCGTTGGGATCGTCGATGTCGATGCCGTTGTCGTTGTCGTTCGGTTCGTCGTCGTCGTCGTCGTGTTCGTCGTCCTGCGACACGTTGCCAGCTGCTGCCGCCCGTTTTGCGGCGGACTGTTCTGCGACGGACACGCATACGTTCTTCCGCTTTCCGGTGTAGAAGCCTCCTTTTCGCACGACGACGTTCGCCTGCGCCTTGGTTGTTGTGTTGACGTTGATCGTTCTCCCGTTCGTGTGGAATCCCGACTCGACTGCGGTTCGGAACGTTCCTTTCCACGACGGCGGTAGGAGACTCGTTGCTTCGTGCCTCCTCCTGTAGTTCTTGATAGCTTCTGCGGCCCCTCCCGGTTCCTTCTCGAGTAGCTTGGATGCCTTCTGCAACAGCACGTGCGAGGGGCCGGAGTGGTGCGACGACATGACAACCCGACGTTGACGGGAGCGACACGCGCTCGGGTTGATGGAAGGGGGAAGGAAGGGGAAGGGGAAGGGGAGGAAGGGATCGGGAATTCGGGGAATTGGAATTGCACCTGGACCATGGGGGAATTCCCTGAAGAGAGAGGTGGGATCGAGCAAATCTATGGTACACCATCAACGAAACTTCTCCGTCTCATCGGGTGAGAGAAAGACGAGGGTTTCTCGCTGGTGCGTGCTCTATGCGTGCTCTACAACACCTCTCTACAACTGCCCATCAATCTCTAGTCTATCAACGAGGTGAGAGAACGCACGCACACAACCAGCGCCATTCCTTTTTGCCTGTTTATCTGGTTCTGCGGCAAGGAGAGGGCATAGACTACCCGGGTAGGATTCGAACCGAGCTTCGTTTCCTTTTCCATAACAAAAAGAAAACCGGAGAGCGGACGATGGAAAACGTTCTCTATAATGAAAAAAATACCATCAACCTATGCCGGTCTGAGTTCAATTCCCTTTTCACGTGACATAAACAACATGCGATGCGCAAGCCGCAATGCATTGGCCACGATCGTTCTTTACGACAAGTTTCGATCGACGTCCGTGGTGGAAGTCCCGGCCTCCGGTGCCCGTTTCCTACGATAGAACGAATCCCCTTCCTTCCCCTGAATGGCGAACTACCCTAAAGGTACCAACGGCCTCCTGCTTGTGAGCTTGCGGCGCCGAAACGCACCTCCTTCCCCCTTCTTCCCCCTCCTCCCCCTTCTCAACCTTCCCGAACAGCCGAAGTCTGGCCGTCCGACGCCAAGCCACTTTGCTCGCAAGTGGCGCTGAGATGGACGTTCTGGAGGTGCCACCACACGTCGTGGTGGGCCTCGTGAGGCGCGGCGAAGAGCCAGAGGTAGAGGCAATGGAAGTGGATGCTACTGTCGACAACACGTGGCTCTGGGGTCAAGTGCTGTCGGTTGTCCTCGCACAGTGCACCAACGCTAGTGGGCGAACCACCTTGGTGTACGATGCCATGGGGAAGCGTCCAGGGATCGCCTCGGTTGCGTGCACCTGTAGGGCTGGTCGCGAGGCGGCGCGCGCCGCCGGTCCCTTGTGGCTAGCTACGGTCGACTGCCGCCTCGCAGCCCCAGCCCCCGCCGGCATCAACTTCGCCGCGCTCGCGGAGTGGATCTCTCGCGAGAGAGGAGAGCGGGACAAACTCTACAGCGCAGGAGGCGCTGTCGTTGGCACGCGCAGCAAAATCGCCCCGACCCGCGTACTGGTCTGCGAGACGGCCGAGGGATCCGCCGTGCAATGGGTGCAGTGGCTGCGCGAACGACTCGAGGTTGGCCGCGCCCCGGCGGACGAGGACGAGGCCGAGACCAAGGTTCTCGTCGGCGGTGCACTCAGCGCCTTCTCAGCCAAGAGGGTCGAGGCCGAGGCTGAGGCGCCGTCACTTGGTTCTGCCGCTGCTGCCACGCCACGCACCGATCCGACCGCCGCCGACGCGACCTTGCTCCTGCAGGCACTGACGGGCGGCGGTGGCGCGGACGAGCCGATGGGAGAGGCTGCGGGGAAGCGCCCAGCCGCCAAGCGGGCAAGCCCCGCGTTGCTCGGCTGCGCAGTCGCCCACGCTGTGCATCAATCCATCCCCAGCGATGACGCCGCGCGGGCAATAGCCGGCGTGGGTGGGGAACTGACGGCGCTGAGCACCGCCGCAGCGGCGGCGCTCAGCTCCCCCGACGCCGCACTGGCCGCCGCGCTGACCTACGGCGGTGCCGTTAGCGCCCGTCTCGCAGCCACCGGGTCGCGGGCGAAGCTTCCGAAGCGGGCGAGCATGCCCCGCGTGCTGCGGAGGGCAGTGGCGGCGGCGCTCGGGGCGCAGCCCTGGCATCGGCTCGCAGCGCTCCTCGGGCCGAGCAAGCGCGGGGTCGCCAAATCGGTGCTGCTGGGCGCGCACGCCGGGGAGCTACTCAAAGGCGTCTCTGGGGACGCAGCGAGAGGACGCCTCGCGCTTCTCTTGCTGCTCCTGCGGGGGGCCAAGTACCCGGTTTCGCCGTTGGAATGGGCCAAAGCGGAGCCATGGGGACTGGCGCGGGGCGCGCTCCGTGCTGCCGTGGCCTCGGGCGAGTACGGGCTGGCCGAGGGGCAGGAGGTGTGGGCGCGGGACGAGTGGCACAGCGCCGCCGCGCGCGTAAGGCTTAAGCCGCCGGTGCCGGCGGCGGGCGACGCGATGGTGCGCGCGGTGCTCTGCCAGCTCGGCAACAATCCAGCCGCGTGGGAAGTCATCGTCTCGGGCGGGCTCACCGCTCGCCAGGTGCTGACCAACGCCAGATCCCTCGCCGCCATGGCCGTGCCCGGCGCCCAGGTGGCGGCGCACGCCGCCCTTGCCCGCGCCCCTCCCGGCTGCCCCGGCGCCCCCGCTCCCGAGGACCTGCTCGCCGTGGCGTGGCGTCTCCGCGAGGAGTTCTCACCTGCAGGCACCGGTGCCGATCTCGAGCGCACCCGCGCCGCCGCCGCCGAGACCGCCGCTGAGGCGCTCGCCGAGGCGCGGAGCTTGCGGGAGCAGCTGGTTGGGAAAGGTGACGTCGACTCGCTCGTGCGGGCTGGGGCACGCCCGTCCCAGCCAGCTACGGGGACGCGGCGCAAGAGGGCCGTGCAGGACGCGGCGTTATGGAAGAAGCCCAGAACAGAGCGGCGGGGAAAAGAGGTGGAAGAGCTGGCGGCGGCGCGCACGGAGCTGGAGACCGGCGAGGAGTCGCCTGCGCTCGTGGGCGCAGTGGTGGCGGCGCTGGAACGGAGTGCGGGGGGAGTCGGCGAGGCGGGGCCGGAGGCGTGGCGGGCGCGCGGCCTGAGCTGGGTCACGGGGGAGATTCGCACGTTCAAAGACGCCCACGGGCAGGCGGTGCAGCGGGGCGGTGGGCGGTGGGTGGCAGAGGGCGCGGCGGCGGCCGCGGCGGCCATCGCGCGCGCGTTCTCTGAGCGCGCTGCCGCCGAGTTTGCCGCGGAGGGGGCGGCGGCGCGGGCGGGCCCAGGGCACGGGCGGCCGGTCACCACAGCAGTCCTTGCCACCCGCGAGCTCACCGCCAACGCCCCACGCGCCGGCGCCCCTCCCCGCGCGCCTGCTGGATTCGCCGGCGCGGCCCTCCTCTGGCAGGGGGAGCAGGTGCGCCTCGGCACCCTCCGCGCCGCCGCCGCCGCCTCCGCCGCCGGGGAGGGGTCGGGCGAAGCCGATGGCGCAGATGGCCAGGAGGAGACGTTGCTGGCCGGCATCTACTGGTGCGAGCACCCCAAGGGGACGAAGGAGTACGAAGCTCACGATGGGAGTCTCGACCTCGACCTCTCCGTGTCGCTGTACGACCAGGCGTGGGAGCACGTTGCCTCGTGCTCCTACCAGCAAACAGAGATTCCGGGGGCGAAGCACTCGGGGGACTTAACGGAGGCGCCGTTCCCCGAGGGGGCGCGGGAGGAGGTGGCGGTGGATCTAGGGGCACTGCGGCGGGGGCACCCGTCGGCGGCGCACATCGTGCTCCTGTGCCAGAGCTACACGGGGGCACGCCTCGGCACCTTCAAGGACGCAGTGGTGTACGTCGCCTCCTCGGGCGGCGCCGCAGGCAGCGGCCGCCGCGACCTCTGTGCCCTCAGCATCGCTGGCGGCGCGGGCGGCGGCATAGCCGCCGGCGTCGTGTCGTTCGCCCCCTGGCGCGACGACCCCGTGTTCCGCCCAGACGGGCAGCCCAAATTCGCGGAGCGCGGCGAGCGAGAAGCCGCGGAGGCGGAGGCGCTGCTCGAGGGATCCCGCGAGGCTGTCTTCACCGCCTTGGACGTGGAGCTGCCGGGGTACATGGTGGAATCCTCCGCGGACAGGGGCATCGCCGAGCGCTGCCGCCCGGCGATGGACCCAGGGCCACGCGGGGCGAGCCTCCCCCTGTCGGCCGCCGCCTGCATGTCCGCGGCGGCGCTCGCGGGCGCCAGCGGGGTGCACGTCGTCGGGGGCAGGGAGGCGCAGGTGGTGCTACCCTCGGAGGAGGGGGAGGAAAGGGAGGAGGAGAAGGAGGAGGAGGAGGAGGCGGCGGGCGCGGCGACGGAGGACGTGTGGCGGCGGGCGAGCGCGGCGGCGGCAGAGCTCGCGCAGCCGGAGCCGCGCGGGGCGGAGGGAGAGCGCCCGGCGCTGTCGCGGCTGCTCCCGGCGCCGCCGATGACCGGCGATGGGATCCTCGTGCTGTACACCGCGCTTGCGGACGAGGCGGCGGCGGCGGAGGAGGCGGCGGCTGCCGGGTGGCGCGACGTTGTGGTGGTGAGGATGATGGCCGACGGCGCCGACCGCGTGGAGCGCCGCGGTGGCGGCGGGGCGGGCGCCCCGCACCTGCTCGTACACGCCGCTGGCCGCACCGGCCTCACCCCACTCGTCGGCAAAGCCCTCCGCATGCTGCTCAACGACTAAGTTCGTTCGTTCCGTAATTAAGTGTACTTTACTTCGTCCAACGTGTCGTGCATTCGCACCTTTCACACTCAACGTTAGTTATTGGCGCTGGTGATTGCGAAGCACGAACGAGTTGTTTGGTACATATGCGTGCGGTGTATATGGGAGCGCGAGAAGTAGGAATACTGACAAGCCGACCACCTCAGAGGTCAAAGGGGAAAAAATGTCACATTAGCCGTCAGTCCGTCACGGGTGCCACTCCCAGATAAAAACTTTCCCTCCTTCCTTTAACTCTCCGTTCACACCTGGATCCCCTAGAAGTGCTTCTCCTCGGTCATGTAGTATTTCTTGGGGGATCCGTCGTAGGGTAGGTGCACGCCCCACTAGGAAGTACCCCCCCTGCGCCTCTCTCCCGGCTCTCCCGTCCCCTCGTCCTCCTCGTAGGTTTTCTCGCCCCTCCTCCCTCCCTCCATTTCCAACCAAGAAACACACGCGTGCTCCGCCAAACACGCCTACTCGGTTCACGCGCGACGGTGTTGAGTCTCCTCGGCGCACGCATAAGCAAGCGCGTGCACTCCAGACACACAATATGCACGACCACAGGCCCATAGGTGCGTACTCCTGCCTTTCTCTGCGCTTTGCTTCTCGTGTTTTGCGCGTTTTCGTCTATTGGTTTTGATACGCCGCGTTTCCTTCTCGGCCTGTCGTGCTCCCTGATGGGGACTTCGTTGATTGGGGGATGCGTTGTTCATCAACCATATCAATGTCAAGATACGGCGTATCGTATGCGCGACGTGACGCATACGACTTTTATGCGCGGCGACGATATGAGGGCACATAGTGACAGCCTTGAGTTGAGTTGAGATGCAGCAGCAACACTCACCATCACACTTCAACCCACTTATACTTCAAACAGAGCTCGAGGAGGGATGGGATACCATGGCGAAGGGTATCACCAAGCTCAAGAACCTACTCGAAGGATTGCCAGAAACGCAGTTCACGCCCGAAGAGTACATGCGACTCTACACGACGATTTACAACATGTGCACGCAGAAGCCACCTCACGACTACTCCGCTCACCTATACGAAAGGTACCGCGAGAGCTTCAACGTGTACCTCTCCACGCAGGTGATGCCCGCGCTGCGCAACCTGCGTGACGAGCACATGCTGCACGAGCTCGTCAAGAGGTGGGACAACCACAAGATCATGGTACGCTGGCTGAGTCGCTTCTTCAACTACCTCGACCGATATTACATCACGCGACACGGACTCAACGACCTCAACGACGTCGGGAGGCTGTGCTTCAAGGAGCTCGTGTACGCCGAGTTGAAGCGGCCCGTGAAGGACGCCATCCTAAGCCTCATCGAGAAGGAACGCGACGGCGAGACGGTGAACTACAGCCTGCTCAAGAAGGTGCTCACCATCTTCGTCGAAATCGGCATGAACAGCCTCGAGGCGTACGAGACGGACTTCGAGGCGGCACTTCTCTCGACGACTTCGGTGTACTATCGCAAGAAGGCGTCGGCGTGGATCGAGCAGGACTCGTGTCCCGAGTACATGATCAAGGCTGAGAAGGCACTGCTAGAGGAGAGCGAGCGCGTGACGCGATACCTGCACCCGTCGTCGGAGAGCAAGCTGCTGAAGGCTGCGGAGACGGAGCTTCTCGCAACGCACGAGTCGGCTCTGCTGTCGAAGGAGTCGTCAGGCGTTTCGTCGCTGCTCGTTCAGGACAAGGAGGAGGATCTCAGCCGCATGTACCGCCTCTTCAAGCGCGTACCCGGCGGCCTCACGCCCGTTGCGGAGGCGTTCCGAAAGCATGTCGAGGAGGAGGGCATGGGACTCGTGCGATCATCCGAGGGTGCCGCGGCAGGCGCGAGCGGCGATCGTGCAGGATCTGGCGGCGCCGCCGGATCGTCCACACCCGCGCCGACGGCGAGCCGCGAGAGCCAGGATCTGCAGTTTGTCAAGGACGTCGTCGTGCTCCACGACAAGTTCTACGCGTACGTGCAGAAGTGCTTCGAGAACGCCAGCCTGTTTCACAAGAGCCTGAAGGAGGCGTTTGAATCTTTCATCAACAAGGGAGTCGCCGGATCGAGCAGCGCCGAGCTGCTTGCAGGATTCTGCGACACGCTGCTGAAGAAGGGCGGTGCGGCGGCGACGTCCGCCGCAGGTGCCGGCGGCGAGAAGCTGAGCGACGAGCTCGTTGAGGAGCGCCTCGAGAAGGCGGTGAAGCTGCTCGCGTACGTGAGCGACAAGGACCTGTTCGCGGAATTTTACCGCAAGAAGCTGGCGAGGCGGCTGCTGCATGACAAGAGCGCCTCGGACGACCACGAGCGCATCGTGCTCGCGAAGCTGAAGCAGCAGTGCGGTGCACAGTTCACCTCCAAAATGGAGGGAATGGTGACGGATCTGCAGCTGGCTCGCGAGCAGCAGTCGAAGTTTGACCAGCATCTCGACAACCTGCGAAACTCGTCGTCGAGCAACTTGCCGTCGCTGGACCTCAACGTCACCGTGCTCACGACGGGCTTCTGGCCGTCGTACAAGTTCATGGAGCTAAACCTTCCCGAGGAGATGGAGAAGTGCGTGAGCGTTTTCAAGCAGTACTACGAGCAGAAGACGAAGCACCGCAAGCTCACATGGATCTACGCGCTGGGCACGTGCCATTTGACTGGCCGCTTCCAGGCAAAGTCGATCGAGCTGATTGTCAGTACATTCCAGGCGGCTGCGCTGCTGCTCTTCAACCGAGCGGACAGCCTGACATTTGAGCAGGTGCAGGAGCAGCTGAACCTCCCGGAGGAGGATGTGATGCGATGCCTGCATTCTCTGAGCTGCGCAAAGTACAAGATCCTCCTCAAAAGCGCTGGGGAGGGGCAACCTGATGGCAGCCCGAAGATGATCGCAAAGACGGACGTCTTTACGTACAACCACGCCTTCACCGATAAGATGCGCCGCATCAAGGTGCCGCTGCCTCCCGTGGACGAGAAGCGCCGCGTACTTGAGGATGTAGACAAGGATCGCCGCTACGCGATTGACGCTGCCGTGGTGCGCGTGATGAAGAGCCGCAAGGTGCTGCAGCACTCGCAGCTCGTCGTTGAGGTGGTGGCGCAGCTGCAGCGCAGCTTTAAGCCAGATTTCCGCATCATCAAAAAGCGCATCGAGGACTTGATTGCACGCGAGTACCTGGAGCGTGATAAGGACAACGCGAACCTCTTCAGATATCTTGCATAGGCGGATACTATTTTTTTTCTCTGAGGTGGAACAAGAGTGAAAAGCTGTGGCGGTTTTGTTGCAGCGCGGTGCGAGGTGGCCTTTTTTTTGAAATCGCGCGCGAGATGATGATGACGACGACGACGATATGGTGAGTGAGAGGAAGAAGACTGATATTACGAATAGAGAGACAGAGAGACAGAGAGACAGAGAGAGAGAGTAAAGAGAAAAAAAAATCGGAATTACAACGAGAAAATCGGAATCATCATCATAAGAAGAAGCAACTGTCATTTTGACCTTAACCTTCAACGTTCTCCATCGTCGTCGTCGTTGTTGTCTCGCACTCCTGTTGGACTTTTCATGACGCACTCGACGACACCTCCACACTCCATTTCGGTTGCATCTTTCCGTTCGCTGTGACGTCCACTCTGGCACGCGGACATCGCATGGAAGTGCTCCAATTCGTCGTCACGCACGAGCTCAAAGACGTCGAAGAGCGACGACACCTTGCGCTTCCCCTTGGTGGGCTCCGCCTCGTAGACGAATTCGCCGTTTTCCGCCTCGTAGTACTCGACGGCGGTTGGCGTTGGAGGCTTTTGCTTCAGCGACGTTTCGTTCTCGCGCAGGAAGTTGTCGTACGTCTCGTACGCGTGTCGTTCGACGAGCGCGTTGAAGTGGTAAGCCACCGCGGGCCTGACGAGGTAGAGCACGCACGTGTACGCGAAGTACATGACGGCGGCGTGCTGCGCAGCCCACCTGTCGACATATCTGGACGACCCTCCGAGTTCCTCCATGATTCGTAGGTGGTGCGCCTCGTTGTAGCTCTGGTCGAAGTGCAGTTTCAGCAGTTCCTTCTGACGCCACAGCCCGAACGTCTCGTAGAGGTGAAGCACGCTTAGGTATGCAAAGTACGGCACGCGAGCGACCGTTTCAAGTGCGTAGAACCGAGCGAATGGCCTCCCTTCGAAGATCTTGTTGACTGCGGTGACAGCGACGTGCACGACCACTTCGTTGTACTTCTGCTCGAATGCCGTGATGTTTGTGCTGTTAGGGCGATCCTCCTCCATCATGGGGTTGTCGTCGTCGTCGATGATCGCCCCCGAGTCTTCATCGAGTGACGACGAGGATGCGGCGTTCATCATGGACGGCGTGCGTTTCGAAGATCTGCAAAGGAACGAGTGCTTCGAATGGAGGAGCTTCGAGGAGGAGGAGCTGCTGCGTTGACTGGCTGAACCGAAACATGCCGACGAATTAAGACAGTGAGAACGAAACTGAGAAGAGAAAGAGGAGTTGCGATCAAGACAAGAACGAGAGGGACGTTGTGTTCGTGAAAGGGAGGCACGAGGAGCCAAAGGGACCCATGCGCGTGGCATGCGAGTGTGAGGTGCGACGGGCATGTGTGCGAGTGCGAGGGAGGTAAAAAGCGACCGCGTCAGGGGGGGGAGGAGGTGACTGGGACAAAAAGGGGCAAAAAGGGGGCACATGCTGGCCCAAAATATCCAAAAGTGCAAATTACCCAAGTCGGCAGATTAGGTCCGCCAACTCCTGAAACCTCTGAATACAACTCCTGCCGTGGAGTCCAAAGGGAACTGGAAACGAAACCCAGGCGCAGCATTCTCAATGAGGGATCCCCAACCCCAAACCTCGGACAAATTCCAAGGAAATACATAGCCAAGGAAAGGAAGGGGAAGGCCCGCCGCCTCAAACTACCCGGGTACCCCCGTGGCCGCCACGCCCTAGTTGTACAAATAACGACAAACACGTGTGTGTCAGTGTGTGTGTGACTGTGTGTGTGTACGGCATAGGCACTCGTACAAAAGTAGGTTTGTTGTGTTGAGAGAATACTAACCACTTGTTACTTTCGAGGACGCCTTAAGTTCGTGTAGTCAAAACCACACACGGAAACTTAAACTCACCCACGAGAAACAACAAACAGATAGCACCCCACTCCCACGAGATACGCCACTCCGCGCAAACTCCCCTCCTCGCAAAAGGAAAAGGAGTCCGGCGCGCCCACAGCGATTCATGAAAGTAGTTCGAGTTCGAGAAGCGGTGGTGAAAAAAACGCCAGCCACGCACGCCTCGCCGCCTCGCAACGGCTTCAGAAGGTCCACAAAAGTCATCACAGGTTCACCGACGGGCGCACAGCCTTGAACGTCGTCTTGAACGACTTGTTCGTAGGGCGAATGTGCTTGTTCCCGTCAGGGAACTTCACCTCGTCGTTGTGGAACATCGTCACGTTCTCACGCCTGCACTGGTGGTTCTCAAGGACGTGCGTCTTGATGATCTGGATCTCAGGCATGCGCACGCGGTGGCGGCTCGCCATCTCCTGGTACAGCTGCTCCACGGCGCCGTTCAGGGTAACATCGCGGTACTCCTTGTACCCGTTCGTATAGCCCGTGCGAGTCAGATAGCGAATCCAAATTCCGTAGTTCTTCGTCGTCGTGCTGTCAGTCTCGTGAATCTCGTTGCACGACACGATCTGGCCGTTGGCGCGCTTCACCTTCTTAATCTTTGAGATGAAGTAGAAGAACTTGGACCTCGCTCGCACAGCGTCCGTCGCCCACAGCTTCATACGGTAGAGCTTTGGGCTCGGCTCACGCTCCGTCGGCACGTGACGTCCGATCACCTGGAATTGCTTGAACTGCATTTTGTTATTTTTTAGGTTTGGGGAAGGAAGGCGTTGGTGTTGCGTGTTAGTGACAAATGTCTGAGCATTGCAGTGGTTGGTGCTCCTTGTATGCGAGCGTTGTTCGCGTGTGACGTACCCTGTACTTTCCCGGCATATTTGTGTCCCACACCTGCTCTGTTTGTTATTTATCCCTACAAAAAAAGTAGTATAGCCGCCGCTGAGACTGCTAGCTACTGAAGACTGCTGCACCAAAGAACGAGCTCGGAGTCTTTTTTGAGTGTACGAGCCAAGCAGAGACTGTAAATCGCACTGCAAGGCACTCGACAAAGCGTCACCGCCACCAGTAAGAGCAGTGAGGTCGTCTGAACAGCCCCGACACTACACGGACAGTTGTCGTTCACCTCCGGCGCGGAAGTTCGCAATGGCGTGCAAAGTTGAAGAGGAGGGGAGGGGGAAGGGGAGGACCCCCACAAACTACCCACAAGACGACAACGACCCAAAGGGAGGCGGCTGGCGTACCCGTGGACTTGCAGGGGGTACCGGTTCCTTCTCCCTGTGGAATCAATCACACTTAGGGGTGGGAGGGGATCCGTCGTTGCCTTATTAGGGAAGAGATGCTCTCACTCAAATTCTTCCCACCTAGGAAGCAGGGGGAGGATACCGGCACCAGGTGGGGGGATCCTTTTTCGGTTGGGGGGAGGGATCCTTTTTTTGATTTTTATAAACCTATGGAGTGTTTATTTCCCCCTCTTTTTGGGATCCGTCCTTGAGTGGTGTAGGGAACGTCTATGGGGGAAGCTTCCCCTTCGTTTGCACTTCGTTTGAAAGGGATGCCAGGAAGCTCCTTCTCCTTGGTCTGGAAACCTAGTCTGGACTCTGGAACCCCGAAACTCAAACCCCGAATAATCATCGATCGCACCTTCTCCTTTTTAGTCCTTTTTGCTTTTGGAGTTCGGTGAATAATTTACCTCCTTTCATGGCGTCGTGACCCGCACGCATCGCACGCCTCACTTTGTGCTTCGTCTTTGTGCGCGCCACACCTGCTCTTAGCACGCCGTCGGACACGCAACCTGGGGGGCTGCGTTCACTCACCGCACCGCACCACACCACACTACACCACATCGTCCACCATGGAGTGCTCTCGTCTCCATACGCAGCACACGCACCGACGACATGGAGTGCACTCCTTCCGACTCTCTCAACGTCGTCATGTCGTCATGTCATCGTCATCGTCATCATCATCACAACAAAAACAATCACCACCACCGCTACAGCCATCCTACCGCTTCGACAACACGCAGCCGCTCACAAACCACCCGCACTACTGGACTCACGTCGTCGCGCTCACACTAACGTTGCACATAAATCCCACGGAGGCGGAAGCTGTATTAAACGCGTCGTTCGGCTCGAAGCAGTTCAGAACGGCACGGTCGAACAAGGCTTACCCAATCGCGTGCAGCGTGCGCGACCCATTTGAGTACTGTGAACCGTCTCACGCAGCACGCGAAGTCGTCAAAGCTCTGTCTGACCGTAACGACGACGGCGGCGACGGCGGCGGCGACGACGACGACGACAGATCAAATGACTCCTTCTTCACCACCTCCACCTTTTCCACCATCACCACCTCCTCGTCCACCTCCAACAATGAAACCGCCACCACCAAATTCGCTATGCAAGCAATCAAGAGCTACCCGAGCTTGCTCGCAAGAAAACCGCACGACATACGTGCGACGTCCCTGTACCTCACGAACACCGTACACATGACCGCATCTCAGCTTCGTAGGCGACCATCCTTACTCGGGTACTCTGTTGAAACACTCGTGGCGCGCGCGCAGAACCTTGCGGCGGCATTAGACGTACCAATGCCCACGAATATACGCGAGAGGAACTTCTCGCTCTCAAACTACAACGGCAATGATCCGCTAAGAACAGCAGCAGCAGCAACAACAACAACCAACGACGCGATGACCATGGCACGCCTCGCCGCCGCGGGATTGATGGAATTTGCTGACGAACGTGTCGCACAAAGGCTCGCATTCCTGGAATCGAACATGGACATGTTGCCAGACGATGCAAGACGTGTCGTCTGTCGAGTGCCGTCGATCGTCGGAAGTGCTGAGGACACACTCACTGCACGCATAGCATTCCTGCGCGACGAACTTCTTGGAGATGGCGACGAAGAGCCGTCAGCCGCACTCCGTGCGATGGTGCTTCGCATGCCGTCTATCCTCACGTACTCCGTCGACCGTAACCTTCGTCCCAAAATAGCGTTCGCGGTCAACGAGCTGGGATATACGCAGTCGGCACTCGCCAACGAGCTTCTCGCATTTCCCGCCTTTCTCAGCTACAGCCTAGACAAACGTCTGCGTCCACGTGCCGAGAGGATGAAGGCTGCCAACGTCGTTCTGCGCAGTCATCACGACGACGGCGTGAAGCTCGCGTGCTGGAGCAACAAGACGGACGATGTGTTCAACTACTGGCTTCGCAAGTACACAGTTGGTGACGACGACGACGACAACAACGACGACGGCGGCGGCGATGACGACAGAGCCAAAGGCATGCCCGGAGAGCCGCCGTTCGAGTATGACGGCGTCATGACGCTTTACCGCGCACTGCATCGAGTTCACAACATCGCGGCAAGTGCGAGTTTGGCCACCGACGTTGGTCCTTGCATGCGCGCTTGCATGCAGGAAATCTTGGACTTGCATGCCGCCGCGATGCGAATGCCATTGAAACTCGAGCTGGCGGGCGGCAAGCTCGTGCTATCTGCGGGCGAACGCTTTCAAGAATCTGCCATCGAGGACGACTGGTCAACGTTTTGGGACATACGCGGTCCCATGAGTTTCCAGCCCGCGGTTCGCCTGTGTGGTGCAAAGGCTTTGGCACGCGTCAAGGCGAGCACGGGGAAGGCGGAGGAGGAGGCTTGGAACAAGGCGAGGAACTGTAAAACATAGTACTAATATGGGGATGATTTTTTCATTCAAATTCTTGTTACAAGAGCAGGATGGGAAAATTATTCCTAAGCTAAGGTTAGTCGATCGATCCTGACACGTCCACGCCCCGTTCCTCGAGAAGGCGAGCGACATCAAGTCTCAGGTCGGCCCACAGCGCGAGTAGCGGGATATATCCTTGGAAAGGATTGTCCATGACGGATGCAATCTCGTCGATCGCCATCAGCGCATAGCTGACGACGCAAGTTGCGGGTATGGTAACCCAGCCAAGCTTGTTGACGAACACGAAGGGAAGAGTGAAGCACCATATCGTGAGAAACCGTATGGCGTGAAAGTTGAATTCCAGCGGTGTGGGAGTGCGCGCAATGACCTCGCACTCGCTTGCCGCACGCAGCATTCGTGCGACGTTATTGTCGAGTTCGATCGCCTGGTATTCGGTCAACCCGGTGTCACCCTTGCGATACACTTGCGAGATGACCTGTCCCGCGATGTCAGCCGTCGCGGTGACAGGATTGCAGTCGTCCTGCAGAGCCTCCTCGATGGTGTCGAGCTCGACGCCATCCTGCACGAACGGCGCCAAGCTCGCGCGCAGCTTGAACGTCTTGGTGACTGCGAGCTGAGCCTCCGAGGCGGCGACGATGGAGATCATGGCGCCTACGATGCGCTTCGCGTCGTGCGTGGCGGTTGCGCTTCTGTCGGTGTCGCACCACGTGAGAGCGCGCCGGCATCCGTCGTAGCACTCTCGCAGCAATTCGGAGAACTTCGTCCTAGCCGCCCAGAACCTTTCGTATGCATTTGTTGTTCTCGCGACGAGCATGAGTCCGAGTGCGACAGAGCACAGCTGGTGAGCGATGATGTCAATGCCCAGCTGCACGCCAAGCTTGAGCGCGACGAAGCACACGACGCCAGAGAAGGCGGTTGTGTACATCACGACGTACTTCGTGGCGTCGAGAACGCGGCTTGAGATGACGCTTCGCAGTGCTCGCAGCCACATGACGGAGAACGGAACGCGCACGGGTCTTTCTCCCGAGCGGTGGTAATATCCTCTCCACATGCGTTCGTCTTTCTCATTCTCTTCCGTGCTGTAGTGCAGCATTTCGCCGGCAATACGTCGTTTCTTGTTCCTTTTTTTCTTTTCCTCCGAGTCCGTCTCCTTCTCCTTCTCCTTTGACGTTTCCTTCTCCTTTTCTTTCGCACTCGAGGAGGATTCTGAGGAGGAGGAGGTTGGCCCTGTGACGTCCACCACGTCGTCCGAGGACGACGACGACGTCGACGTCACAGAGGACGCGCTCCTTCGCGAAGACGTGCGGCCCACCAAACCAAAGGCACCACCACCCACACGAGACGCCGACGCCGACGCCGACGCCGACGACGAAGGGCTCAGCCATGTCCGGGATGCATTCTTATTCATCCGAGCATCCGCATACGTTGTCAGATATGAGCCGGAGATATGAGCCGAAGCTGAGGTTACCCTAACCGGTATGAAAGAGTGGGCAGCATGAGCACGAGAAGAAGGGAAAGTGCGAGGAGAGTGCCATGAGGTACTCTGACGTGCGAGCATGCCACACACCGAGCAATGAATGACACGACACTGAGCACGACAAACGCGGTAAAGGCAAAAAAAACAAGACGTGGTAGGCGGGAGGAGGCGTGTGTGTCCCCACCACGTGGTCCCGTGGCAGTGGATTCTCTGCGATGGATTCTCTGAGGGGAAGGAAGCACTGGGGCCGGGAGCTCCGGAGATGAGTAGGACGCGCTGCCTAACCCTAACCCTAACCCTAAGGGATCCCGAAGGTTAGGAGGAGCAGCACCTGAAATCACGTTGCACTACATTGTGATATCCATAGTTCTTATACATCCATATCATGCACAACTTCGTCAAGAGTTCTACAGTATTTCTTTTTTTTTAATTAAAAAAACTTTAGTAGAGTTACAAAACAACCAGGGGCCGTGGGCCCCAGCCTGAAGCATACGTGTGTATCTTGTTCTTTTCAGAGCCAGCTGCGCGCTGATCTCGCAGGACCTGCCGTTCCTCCTCCCCTGTGAGGAAGAAGGCCTCTCCTGCCTATTCTTCCGCACATTCGACCGCCGTGCCGTGCGGGTGAGTGACGACGATGGCGCTGAACAACACCAGCTTCGATGGAACCGCCGCGCTGGCCACCACCACTTTCCATCTCCTTCGACGGCGCCGATGCCGCCGGCTCGAGCGCGGGGAGCACCGCAGAAACAGGAACCGCGAGCTGGGGCGACGCCGGATCGAAGGACTCCTCCGTCTCCACCGCCATCGGCAGAACCACCGCGGGAGGCTTGGCAGCCTCCAGGAATCCGGGAAGGCCGTGCGCGAGAACGCTGCAACCAAGCACCGCGCCAACCATCGGCGTGAGGTGCTGCGGGATCACCGCGAACAGCACGACGATCGCCAAGCTCGCAACGTTGGTCATGTTCACCGCGAGAGAAACGAGGCTGACATTTCTCTTCTCCGCAGCCGCGGCGTAGTCGATGTAAACAGCCGGTACGGGGCACGCGAGCACCACCTGAAGCACCAGCGGGGCTGGGTAGGGAAGCGGCAGAGTGGCGGCGAGCACCGCGCCAACGAGCAGGCCAATTCCGTAGCGCAGCGTCAGCACGGCATTCAGCGCAGCCGCCTGGCGCGGCTGCGCCGTAATCTCGAAGAGAACGCCCAGTGCCACGAGAATGAGCGGCGCATTCGCCTTGGCGACGGGTGCAAGGGTTGTGGTCACCACCAGTGGAAGCGACACCTGCATGGCGTGCAACAGAAGGCTGACATAAACCGCCACGAGAGGTGGGAATGTGGCGATCCGCCGGATCAGCTTGCCAGGTTTCATGCCGTCTGAGCGCGCGGAGAAGAACACCACGTAGCTCATCACGAACGTCACCAAGCAGTTGGCAACGTCAATGGCAATGGACGAACGCAGCGCCTCTTGGCCCCACAGCGCGGCCACGAACGGGTGCGCGAAGTTCGCGACGTTCCAGCCGAGCAGCATGGCCACCATCGCCGCCCGAGACGACGGCCTCCAGTTTCGGAAAGCGAAGAAGCCGCCCACAAGCATGCAAATGTTGTATATGAAAGCAACGCCGGCAAGCTGCGCACCTACAGTCAAGTCAGTGGCAGCGTTGAACTCAAGAAGAAGGCTTGCGGGTAGCGTGACGAAGATGGCTCCACGAAGTGCGGCACGAGCGTGGATAGGCTGCCATATGCTCAGACGGCGCATGAGCACGCCGACGAGCACATATGAGATGGACACCGCCAACTTGGTGAGCGGTTGAAGGTCGATCATGACGTTGGTGTAGTCGATGTAGTAGTAGTAGTAGTAGTAGTAGTAGTAGTAGTAGTAGTAGCTATATTATGTATGTATTTGTAGTCGTATAGTCGATGTAGTAGTAGCTGGTAGGTAAGTAGGTAGTAGGTTTTTTTTTTTTTGGAACGTGCGTGCGTTGCAGTGTGGAACGAGAAGGTATGAGCGGTGTCCAAAGACTTTTGTTTGTTTTGTTTGTATTCTTCGCCTCTCTTCTCAGGTATTCTCTCTCGTCGAGACAAAAAGCAAACAAAACGAGGCAAAAGAGGCACTTCTCAGCGCAACATCTGCCCACAAGCCCTCCTTCCCTTGCAGTGCACCCTACCGTCTTTGTGTAGTAGGCAGCAGCTGTGTCGTGTAGTCCTCCAGTGTCTCCATGAACCACACCTCACCTCACCTCACCAAACTGTTCCCCACCGTTTTTCTTTGTTGCTCCTTTATGTTGTCTTTTTTTTTCTTTTTGGGCAAACGCGACTTCCGTCAACCCCACCCTCCTCACTATAGAACCTTGCGAACGAACTCACCAGCAACTACTCACAAATCAAGTGAAAGTTGTGCCAAATGTCGCACACACACACAAAATGAAATCGGTGCGAGCACTTGGAATCTGAACGAAACGTTTCGAGAATTTCTTCCCTGAGTGAACTGCTGCAGCAGCAAACCGAATTCAATTTAATTTCAAATGCAAGTGAACCGCACAAGCTAGTGAAGTGTCATGCACACACACACACACACACGCACACACGCCAGCAAGTAACTCCACAAAGTCTTCGAAGACTCGGATCCACAAACAAAGTGCGAAATGAAAAGGGTGAATGAGAATGACGCGTCAAAACAAAAAAACGAGGCAAAGCAGGCCCGGCGTGTCCTACCCGAATACTAAAAATGAAAAAAAGATGGAAAGTGCTCCCCCGAACAGCCGAAGAAATGAAAAAAAATTGTAAAACTAAAATCCGCAAAAACCAAATCTCGGTTTTAAATTCCCGTTGGTTTTGGGGTGGTATTACATTTTAATAGTATCCTGGAAAGAACTGCTCGCCCACCCGATAACTTCACCGTTTCGGGGTTGTTTTGGACGCCGTTTGTTCTCCACGGAACCTATGTTAGGCCTCATTTGGTTACAACAATTATCAGTCACCGTACAACACTACGTCGTCGCCAGACGCAACCTCGGCGGCCTGGGCGAGCGAGGCTAGATCAGACCTCCCCCTTGATCGGGTGAAAATAGAGGGACCGGCCCGATTCCCTGTCTGCCCGGGACCCTTTCCTTCAGAGTCCCCATCAGACTGATCCGACTCAGTCTCAGACTCCAGCAGTTCCGCCCATTCGACTTTCCGCTTCCCCTTCGAATCTGGCAGTGGCGGCGGCGGCGGTGGCACACCTGGAGGTGGCGGCAGTGGCGGCGGTGGCACAGCTTGTTCAGATGGCAACGGTGGTGGCGGAGGCACATCGCCAGCTGGAGGTGGCGGTGGTGGCACAGTGCGCGGCATGCTTTCCTCAGGTACGTCGTCCCGAAGACCCTCCCACCGCGAGGGGAAGTCGTGTTCCCACGCACGTTCTGGATCCCACGTCCACCTCTGTGCCTTTGGTGTTTTTTTGCGGTCTGCGATTGCCTTTTGCGCGTGCGCGTTCTTTTCCCACACCTTCTTTGCCGCCAAACTGAACTGACGCCACCGATAAAATCCAGGGAACGGGTTTTTTTTTCCCTGGTCGTTCGTGTCGCAGATTGCGGCTTTGAAAGCCGCAACGGCTTCGGCAAAGTCTGCCGGGCCTGGCACGACGTGCCCCCACGACGTCGTTCGTGGCGTCTCTGAAAACCACTTCGTCTCAACGAAGCGCTGGATCAAGCCGTTCGCCGGCTCGATGGGGTCGAACAGATAGCCTTTCACTGGCAGGTGCGCGTACCCGAGGCCATTATCCCGCGAAAACGACGTCTTCACCTTTCGGTTGAAGTGCTGCTTGTCCGGGTAGTGCTTCGTGCCGGACGTGCCTAGCCGGTCCACGAGCAGGAGTACGCGTTGTTTTGTTTCATCGGCGATTTTCTTGAGCCTCGTCACGAGTGCCTCGCCACCAAAGGACGGGCAGGCATCATCCGTGGCCTGATTTTTCAACATGAAGTCCACGTACTTGTCGTCGTTGACGGCGGTTTTGTAAAGGAAAGCTTTAAGAATGCGGTGTTGCTCTCCCACACACATGATCGCGGAATGCTTTGTCGTACGGTACGCCGCGTCTGCGTGCAATGTTGTCCCTCTCCTCGTCCTGCCGTGCGTCGGCCACCACGGAACAGCGATAGGAAACTCATCCAAGTAGAAGATAAGGACGTCGCCATTCGACTTGCGCCACTTCACAAAACCCTCGACGTACCCGAGGTGCATGTCGAACACGCGAACGTGGTTTTTTTCTAGTGTTGTTCCGTCCGTCTGCTTGATCACAAACGGAGGTGTGCAGTACACGTACAAATAGTTGTACAGAGTTCGCCTAGACAAGTCGGGAAAGGCGTTGTCCTTCGCTTGCGCCATAGGCACAAGCTTAACATCAGGAATGTACGGAGCACCGTCCGCAACTTCCAACAACAACTTCTCTTGCTCCACCGTCAGGATCCTCTCACGGCCATCTTCACCGAAGGACGTGCGGATGCGCAGGGCGCCACCATCTTGTTCTTGTTGGAGAATGCCCCGAACTGTTGTGCGTGGAAGACCAACCTTATCTGAAAGTTCTCGTTGATTTAACTCTGGGTTACTCTTCCTTTCTTGAACAACCTTTGTAACCATCCACAATGGCGTCGGCGCGTTCAAGCGCGATCCAGCATCCACTTTTTCAAGCGGTGCTCGCTTAGGATCGCGCGATAGCCGGTTCATGACTTTGACGCACGCATGGCGTAAGTCCCAGTAAGACTGAGCAGGACCTGGCAACTTGTTTTCTTCGCCACCGCCGCCGCCGCCGCCGCCGCCGCCGCCTGCTGATGCCATTGTGAGAAATGGAGAAAGAGATGGCGGGAGTTTGGACCAAAGTTTGTTCCTGTCGTACAGGTCGGGGGATCCTGGATGGTCGGAAATTCTAGGTCGGGGCCCCGGGAAACAGTGGGCCTTCCCACTATGGAGATGCGCTCCTGTGCGATTCAATCAACACGCCACTGTGAGCAACCGTCTCTCAAAACGAGGGATACTGCTACACAGGCCAAATGAGGCCTAACATAGGTTCCGTGGAGAACAAACGGCGTCCAAAACAACCCCGAAACGGTGAAGTTATCGGGTGGGCGAGCAGTTCTTTCCAGGATACTATTATGCGGTCGGGCAGTCCGCGGCCTATATCGTACCCGGTAGTGGTGCCGCCATTTGCTTTTCCTTTTTGCATCCATGTTTTCAGTTTGGCACGCCTTCTTGCGTGCACTTCTTACTTGCCTCTCTTCTTCTTTGAAAAATAGGCGGCGCAGGGACATATCTCCGCCTCGCCGCCTCCTTACCCTACCTTTTTATTCAGCGGGACTGTCTCGGACCTCCCATTTCGCCGCCGTCGGACTCCGGGACCACGCCTGATGCTTTGAGAGGGGGGTGGGCCGTGGGTGTCTCCTTCTTCTCTCATTTGTATTCCGGAACGAACGAACGAACGTCCGGAATGCGTTCACGCGTCTCGCGCTGCTTGCAACATGCAACAACTTTGGTCCTCTCTCACTCCCCCACCTTTCGCTTCGCATTTGCAAAGGGTGGTCAACCGTTTGACCAAACTCTACCACTACTCTCGAAGGAGCACGAGAAGGAAGAAGGCGTGCTACGGGTACGATAAGAAAAAGATCAAAAAAAGAGTTCCGAATATATATCAGCACGCGTCGAGCATCCATCCATGGGTACCAACAACAATTGGTTTGGTTTGGGGGTTTGGAAACACGCCTTCGCATATTCGGGGATGGGAACTGGGAAGGAAAACGCCTTGGAAGCGACTTCCATTCTCCGACGGCGCATCTCTCATGCCAACGTGCTGTCGGTGAATGACGACAGCCACGGAGTTGTTGTACGGCTCGCTCCCTCAACTCGCCGACGCCATCGCGCACACCGCGCACAGACGCGTGGGACTGCAGTTCCCAGACGACCGACTTGGCGATGCGCTCGCCGTCGAAACGCAAATCCACGACCACCTCGCCGCGAGGGGGCAACACGACGTCGCGCTCTTCGTGCTTGCAGACGCATCCACGTCGCCGTGCTGCGTTGACGAAGTCGCGGCAAAACACGCGGACATCACGCTCGTCGTGCAGTTTGGACACAGCTGCATGACGCCACCCGCAAACGTGGAGGTTATTCGCAGATTCGCCAGGAGAAGGGTGGACGCCAACCAAATAGCACACGCGATACAGGAGGAACTTTCAGTTGACACACCCGTCGTCGTGTTTCTTGCGCAGGATGCAACGCACGCGTTGCAAGATGTCAGCACCGCGGTGCGCGCAACACGCGTGGGAAACGAAAGCAGCGTTTCGTTTGCAACCATCAACGTCGGCGGCGGCGACAACGACGATGACGACGACGACGAAAGCTGGCACTATGCCAACGCATTTGACGGACACGTCAACTCTCCCGACTTGCGGCAGCTCCAAGACCAGCGTCGTCCGACGTTAACGGAACGCGGTGGGTACAGCTGGAGATTACCGCCTCGCGCACGTGACAGCCAGCAGGTGAACTACGTGTGGGTGGGTGACGAGCAAAGCGCGCACTACGTGCAGCTGCGCCTGCTGTACAATCGCGTTCCCTGGCACCGCGTCGACCTCGACGACGATCCGCCTCTTCGCTTGCACCGCGACGACGTTGGCAATGCCCCTCGTGCGCTTCGCCGCCGCCGATTTGTCATGCAGCGCGCCCTGGAGGCGGACATCGTCGCGATCGTCGCTTGTGTGCTCGGCGCTCGGGGGTGTCGCGCCGAGGTGGAGCGGCTTCGACGACGCATTGCAGGTACGGGGCGAAAGACGTACGTCCTTTCCGTCGGACGTGTGACTCCAGCGAAGCTTGCGAATTACGCCGAGGTGGGCGCGTTTGTGCTCGTCGCGTGCCCGCAAACGGCGCTGCTTGACGACCGCGAGTATCTGCGGCCTGTGCTGACTCCATTCGAGGCGGAGCTCGCGTTTCTGGGTGGAGAGGATGGCGCTGCGTTGTGGGATGGAGTTTCGTACGCGTTTCAGTCTCCCAAGGAGGAGGGGGAGGAGGAAGAAGGCGGCGGCGGCGGCGGCGAAGAAGGCGTGCGAGGCGATGGCAACGAGACTGGTGCTCTTCTCGCAAGCGAGCTCGCACAGCCTCGCCCGCGTGAGGCACCGCTGACTCTGTCCGCTGCGCGGCACGTCAGCGCACCTACGGCAACCACTGCGGCGGAGTACTTGAAGAGCGTGCGCACGTGGAGTGGCATGGGCTCCGCGATGGTGGCAAATGGCGACGACAACGACGACGACGACGGAAGAAACAAGGCACCTGCACA
The DNA here is from genome assembly GCA_938743325.2 of Pycnococcus provasolii. NCBI lineage: Eukaryota > Viridiplantae > Chlorophyta > Pseudoscourfieldiophyceae > Pseudoscourfieldiales > Pycnococcaceae > Pycnococcus > Pycnococcus provasolii. Next base: position 437,723 of record OW568892.1, read on the forward strand.
CCCTCGCCTTGGCCGCCGCGGTCGAGCGGCTGGCTACTACGGCATGGATGGTGGGCAACAGCCACCACCCACGGAAGACGAACGTCGCGCGCACGTGGCTCGCTTTTTGGCACGCGCGCGCGAGCTTGCGTTTTTCGCGCGTCCGAGTGCCGTGAGAGCAGCAGCCGTGAGCGCTGCGTCGGAGCCGCGCCTGGCGCTGACTGGCTCGGATGACGTCAACGTCGACGTCGACGCCCTGTCTGAGGCGGTGTTGGCGTGCGAGTCGTCGGCATACGCACGTTGGTGCGCCGGCGCGTGCGACGGCGCTCGCGAGTATGTTCACGATATCGCGCTTGGCATGCTTCGTCACCTCGCGCATCGTCCCCTGATGGGTGACCGTCTAAGATCGCTCGTATAGTAATGAAGTGTACTTTATTCTGTCCAGCGGTCGTCCATTCACACCATTCAGCCCATTCACCGGTGCGATTCACTACGCGATTTTGTACAAAGCACGCTAACTCGCCGCTCGTAATTCTTAAAGAGTACTTTCACTCGAATATAACTGGTAAATTCATCCTAAAAATCCGTTGACGTGTACCTACCCGCCCGTAGAGCTCAATCAGAAATAACCCCCCCACCCGGCCAACTGCTTGCTTTAGAGATTGGCGACCTCGGCGAGGAAGCGGCGTTTGACCAAGGCGCTCATTCCCATGTCGTCGAGGTCTCCATCGGTGACGTCCTTGAGGTCGTCCACCGATGAGACGCCAAGGCTCTGCAAGGGAGCGAGGAAACGCTCCTTGTCCACGCGCGCCGCGTCGAGAAAGCCTTCGATCGTCGTGACACTCGTGACACTCGTTTGCGTCGGCACAATGGGCGGTGCAGCAGGCTCCGTCGACGGTGGGGGGGTGACTGCGACACCCGCCGCATAACCTATAGTTTGATGATGCTGAACGGTAAGCACTGATTGTCCGGAAGCACCTGCCGTTTGATGATCCTCCAGGTCGAGTTGCGCCTGAAGCTGCCGCGCGAGATCCTCGTCGCTCAAAGGTGGTCCTCCGGCAGGCACAGCAGGTGGTGATGCTTGTTGCTGCCCTGGTGGGATGGGCGTAGCCGTAGCGACGGCGGCGTAGGCGGGTTGAATCGGTTGGCCGGTGAACATCATCGGTTGGCCCATCATCGGTTGGCCCATCATCGGTTGGCCCATCATCGGTTGGCCCGCCATCGGCACTGGTAGTGCTTGTTGGGTCATTGCGACTGCGGGTCCAACGACCGGCGTCTGGACATTACGCCGATGCGAAAAGCAGCAAGATTTGCCGAAGTAGCACGCAAGAATGCCGCCTCCAACTGCGACGAGGATTCCAATCACGATACCGGCGATCGCACCATCGCTCAATTTGGGCAACGAATTATCATAGCCGCAGCAGTCGTCAGCGTCTTTACAGCATACTTCACTCTCAACCGAGGCTCCATAGTGGAATATTTCCCTGAACTCCGGAGACATTGGGCACCAGCTTCCATCCTTTTTCAAGTCGTCGCGTACTTTCCCGTCTTCATCTACGCAATGAGTAGCGCACCCATTAGCTTTGAGTCTATCGTTCGAGAGTGGAGAGCCAATAATCACCGGATCGTCGCCAGGCGCCTGATGGTCTCTCCACTGTTTTTCGGCGATAGTGCGCAGTTCCGGCTTCCAGAGTTCTGTGACATGACTGCACGCAGGCGTTTCTGGGAATGTGCTGAAGCACTCGTCAATCCACACCTCTAGTGCGGCCGAACCCAGGCTGTAAGCTTGATACATGTTGCCGAAACCGTACCTGGACCTAGTCTCACACTTAGCGGCCAGCTCCTGCGCCTCCACCACCACCGCCGGCACCCCAACCGCGAGTAGCAGAACGAGCGTGCGCATGATGGTGGTGGTAAACTTGCACGGTGCACCACCGGTCATTGATGTCGTCATAGTCACGAGTGAAGATGAGGCAGAGACACGCTCAGCACTTCGTAGAATAGCAGTGGCGAGTCGGCAAGCAAGAAGCCAAGAGCTCAGCCAGCCAGCCTAATGATGTGACTGGCGAGGAACCACAACACCGCACGCAGTGGCCACGAGTCACCGCTTGGTATGCCGGCTGGCCAATCAGTGGTAATTTGCTCAAGATCCAAAAGTCAAGCAAGCCTGAAGCCTCGTTCGATCGAGCTGGTGAAATCGCCTCCTCTCAAGACTAGAACTTCTCTCTCTCAGCCCTTGACTGTTGCGTGCGTGTCTCTCTCAACTCTCAAGAGGACTTCAACAAGCAAGAATCGGTGCGAATGAATGACGAGCGAACGAAGGGGAATCACGAAGAAGTGAAGACGAAGTGACTGAAGTGTGGCCACCACAACTTACAAGTCACAAGCAAGGGATGATGAAGCACTTGATGAACGATGAACTGATGAACGAACGACGATGAACTGCTGTTGAAGGGAGTCAAGAGTCAAGGCACAACAAGGCACAAGGCACAAGGCACAACTGCACAAGGCACAACAAGGCACAACAAGGCAGGCCGCACAAGGCACTGGCCTGTTGTTGACTTGTTGTACACGTGTATATAGCTATACGGTAATAAGAGTGGAATGTAAGCAAGCATGATAGGACGGCCGACGGGTGCCCCAGCCAGTTGATATGGCCAGCCTGTACTGTGAGTTGTGACTGGCAACGTGACCCTGCTATGTATGCTACGATAGGACAACAAGGCGCTTCAGTGCGGTGCCAACGAAGCCTCCTGGGACTGAATTCAACTCGTCCGGGGTTCCCCCTTAAGGGCTTGTTAACAGGGTGGGTGGGACACCACCAATATGTTGGTTGTGGGGAGTGGGGAGTGGGTCAACTGGCAAGAAACTAACCCCCAAACCAAACCCCCCAACCAAACCCCCAAACAGAAGAAAACCAAAAACCAAGATGAAAAAATCGCAAACCCCCAAAACAAAGTCCCCGTGAAGAGAGGGCCCAGCCGCCACCATCCTCATCGCCCATCACCCCCTCGTTCATTCCCCAAAAAACCGAAGATGGTCGCAGCCGCCCGTCCGTCCGTGACCGTGCACCCCGCGCTTGCCTCCGAGGGCGTGGGCGCCGCGCTCAAGCTCCCCGAGGTGTTCAAGTCGCCCGTGCGACCTGACCTCGTGCTGTTTGTGCACACGAACATGGCGAAAAACGCACGCCAGCCGTACGCCGTCTCGCTCGCCGCAGGACACCAGTCGTCCGCGGAGTCGTGGGGTACCGGCCGTGCCGTTTCGCGTATCCCCCGTGTGCCCGGAGGTGGAACGCACCGCGCAGGACAGGCGGCGTTCGGTAACATGTGCCGAGGAGGACGCATGTTCGCGCCGACGCACACGTGGAGGCGCTGGCACCGCAAGGTGAATGTGCAGATGAAGAGGTACGCCGTCTGCTCGGCGCTTGCGGCGTCCGCCGTCCCCTCGCTCGTCATGGCGCGTGGACACCTCATTAACGACGTCCCTGAGATCCCGTTGGTCATCTCTGACGCCGCCGAGTCTATCACGAAGGCCTCCAAGGCACTGGAGGTGCTCAAGCTTGCTGGCGCTGGCCCGGAGCTCGAGAAGGTTGCCAAGTCGCGCAACATTCGCCGTGGCAAGGGTAAGATGCGCAACCGCCGCTACACGCAGCGTCGCGGCATCCTCGTCATCTACGGAAGCGACAACGGCATCGTCAAGGCGATGCGCAACGTGCCCGGCGTGGACGTTGCCAACGTGAACACGCTCAACCTGCTGGACCTCGCCCCCGGCGCTCACATGGGACGCTTGATCGTCTGGACAAAGTCGGCGTTCTCGGCGCTCGACAAGGTGTACGGAACCCGCGATGCGCCCTCTGAGGTGAAGAAGGGCTTCACGCTCCCGCGCCACATGATGTCCAACTCGGACCTCAACCGCATCATCAACAGCGACGAGATCCAGTCGATTGTGCGTGCACCCAAGGACGGTGGCAAGCGCGCGCCGCTCAAGAAGAACCCGCTGAAGAACATCGGCGCGATGCTCAAGCTCAACCCGTACGCGAAGCAGGCACGTGTGGACAAGAACGCTGTGCCGAAGGTTGTCAAGGACAGCAAGAAGTTCAAGGCGATTGGCGACAAGTTCTACAACAAAATGATGGTGGACAGCGAGTACGACGGAGAGCTGTTCGTGAAGTTCGCGTCATGGCTCGAGCAGAAGACGACCGCCGAAGTTCCGGAGGAGGAGTAAGCTTTTGTGCTGGATTTATTGTTTTCGCCAACTGTAAGTACAACACATCACTGCGTGTCTTTTGCGTGCAACCATATTTTGCTTTTTGAGGGGGAAAAAACAAAACGGTCTATTGGTAACAGAGCGGCATTCCTGGTCGACGTCCTCTGCTTGGCACGTCTGACTGCGCGGCAACAGGCAAGAAGATCTGCGCGCCGTTGTTGGACGTGGCGCTCGACTCCCCTTCCTGAAACGTCCTACGTCCTTGCCGCCTTGGGGCGCTACCCGTTTCCACGCCTCCAAGTTGTGCACGCAGCACGGCTGTGTCCGTCATGACTTTCGGCGCCGTGCGTCTTTTTGTGGTTGCGATGCGCGCGTCTCTCTCTCTCGGCACGAATTCGCCGTTGTTCTCCTCCGTTGCGAATGGGCACGTGTTCCCCGCCTTGGACGGCGGTCTGGTTGGTTCGGCCGGCGGGTACTTCGCCACCGCCCCGCAGTAGATTGCTTGCAGTGCGTTATCGTTTTCGATGTGGCACCTCGACACAGGTGCGTGCACAGCAATGGGCGGCACACCTGCGGCGGCCTGTGCCTTGAGCGCAGCGTTTGCGACAAATCTCTGGCTTGCGTTCGTTCCCGGCAGTCTATCGTCAAGCAGACGTGCAGTATTTCCCTGCGCGAAGTCGTTGCACTGGTATCCCGCCGGTACGTGCGTGTGTTTATCTTCTAATAAAAAAGACAAAGAAGAACTCCTAGAAGCATCCCACAAAGGCGGACGGTTACTTGTGCGCGAAGTATACGACGTGGACGGGAACATTATCACCGGAAGGGTGGCACTGCGAGCCGAGTACAGTAGAGCCTTAACGTTACCGGCCCCCAGGGGAAGAAACCGGAAGGAGGTTAACAGCCGTACCCCCGCGGGTAGAGTCCCCCCACCCAGGGGGGGGGCCCACCAACCACCTGGGGGAGGCTGTTAACAACCAACAAACAACTTGCTTGCTTTTTGGGGCCCCAACGTCTCGACCTAAGGTTAGGGAGTCTGTTTCTCCTCCTGTTCATGTGGAATGGGGGGGAATGGGGGGAGACGAGGTTAGGGTTAGGGTTAGTCAGTTAGGGTTAGGCAGTTAGGGTTAGGGTTAGCATGGTGGTTCGGGTTAGGCAGTTCGGGGTTAGGGTTAGGCAATTCCCTCTAAGGTTAGGGGTTTGTTTCCCTTCCGGGTCTCCCACCAGGCACCAGGGACCTGTTCTGTTGTCTTGCGGGGGGCCCTTCTTCCCTTCCCTTCCGGACTTCCCCAATGTTCGTCTCCCATTGTTCTTCTTTCTCATAAATGTCTGGTGGTGGTGAGACGTTGACGAGTCGTCTGTCCGGCGTCTCCTTATTGCACACGTGGAGAGCGCACGCGCTGCGGTACGACGACGCCCTCCAGCAAGCTGCCGCACTCGACGCCATCGCGCCGTTCCTGGAACGAATCAAGGAAATCGAAGAAGCGCAACAACAACAACAACAGCAAGTGTCTGAAGCGCCGCTCGCACCCCGCGACGCGTTCGTCAAGGCGCTCCTGAGATGGTTCAAGGACGAGTTCTTCACGTGGCACAACGAAGCAATCTGCCCCACGTGTGGGCCAGAAGCTGGAGAAAAAACAAGACTCGTGCGCGTTGAAGAACCGACACAAAGCGAGCGCGCCGACGGGGAACCGGGACGCGTCGAGGTGTACAACTGCCCGTGCTGCAGCGCGGAAGTCAGGTTCCCACGCCTCAACGACCCCGTGCGACTCCTTCAGCCGGACTGGAGGAAAGGAAGGTGCGGCGAGTGGGCGAACGCGTTCTGCCTGTGCTTAAGGGCACTGGGATATCGTCAAGTGAGGTACGTGCTCGACACCACAGACCACGTGTGGTGCGAGTACTGGTCGTCAAGCTTGAACAGATGGGTGCACGTAGACGCGTGCGAGGCGTCGTGGGACGAACCGCACCTTTACAGCGAAGGCTGGGGGAAGAAGCTTCGCCACGTTATTGCATTTAGCATGGATGGCGTCGTCGACGTCACGCGGCGGTACGTGAAAGGCCAGCAAAAGTACACCGAGGCGCTGCAAAGGCGCGCCGCCGACGTTTCCGAGCGGAACCTCGCCGCTTCCCTCGCGTACGCCACCACGCGCGTGCGCTTGACAACAACTGCTGGAGCCGAAGCTGCCGCATCTCTCGCCCGTGGCGCCGCCGCTGACTTGATTGAGCTCCTCGCTCTGCACGATGGCGCATGCGACGATTGCGGCCATGGCGCGCTTCAAGGACGAACGTCTGGTTCGCTAGCTTGGAGATTGTCGCGTGGTGAGATGAAACGGTAGCAACACGCCTACCGTAAAGGTAGTCTTTCTCATTTTCCCCTGGCAGCCTGGGCACTCCGGCAGGACCTACTTAGCCTAAGGAAACTTTTCTAAGAGTGTAAACCAGAAAAAAGTCCCAAATTGCATCCATGAAGCGAAAGTCAGCGAACGCAGAACGCGAAGAACGCGCTTCCCTGTACCGACTGACTGACTCCACGCATCGCCGTCTATCTTTACCATAGCCCCAATGTTGCTTCGAAGTACTCGCCGTCCCAACTCCTAAGCAAGCGCCTTAAGAGTAACCTCGCGTACCGTAACCCCTACTTCCTAAGTACTAAACCCCACTATCGTAGTGGTTTGTCAATTGGGGTGCCCTTGATTCCGCTAACCCTAACCCTAACCCTAACCCTAACCGCGTCATCACCTGAGGTTCCCACACCTCCACAGGTGACCTGTCCCCCTCCCCTCGAATTACGAATTTGCTTCCCCCTTTTGGATTTCCTCCCCTCGGGACCCGTCATCATCCTCCGTCGTCTGCCGCAATTCGCAATACAGTACTTCGGGATGTCGGGGCCTGCGCCTGCGCCTCCCCTTGCGCCTCCCCTTGCGCCTCCGCCTCCGCCGCCGTTCATTATAGTGCGCATCGTCGGCGGGTCCATGGGATGGCACCTGCTCTACTGCCTGCTCGTCTTCCTCGCCATCTCGCTCGTCTTCGTCCTCCTCCGCATGCCGCGCCAAACGCCGCCACGGGGCATATGGACGGAAACCGCGAGAAAGCCGTGGCGCAAACTACTCGCCGTCTACGCGCTCTCACTACCTGACATCGAGAGACTCGCGGGACCCAAGGCGTTCGAGTACGGACTCTTCCAGCTCGCGGCGCTCAGAAGCCTCGTCGCATGCGCCATCCCCGCGCTCGCCGTCGTTCTTCCCGTGAACGTCTTCGGGGGAAGTGGAGGAGCGTACGCCGTCTTCTCCACGCCCGCGTCGCACGCCGCGAGGCACTCCGACATCGCCGTCCTCGGCTTTGCCGCGACGTCGGCGCAGCACGTGTACGCGCAGTCAAACCTGCTGTGGCTCCACGTCATCGCAACCGCAGCAAGCGGCGTCGTGTCTCTCGTCGTCGTGAGACGTGCGGAGAACGACCTCGTGCGTGGGCGTGGTGCACCAGCTAGGCAGCAGCAGGCAAGTGGCGTCGTCGACGCCACGGAGGATTTGTGCTCGCGCTCGCTTCTTCTGACGCACTTGCCCGTCGGCGCGGATGCACACGTGCAGCGAACGCACATTCGCACGCTGCTGAGAAGACACTGGTTCCGAACGGCGCCCGCGAGCGTCTACGTACCAGCAAACAGGCAGGCTGTGTACCACTACACCGAGGCGTCAGCGCGAGCGAACACAGCACTGGAGCGCGCCATCGCGGGTGAGCGGCTCGGATGGGGCACGTGCTGGGGAGCGGGTGTGAACGTCGCGAGGCGGCGTGCTCTCAGGCTGTCGGCAAGGCTGCAGCACGAGCGCGACGTCGTCCAGGAGTCGCCCAAGTCTACCGGCATGGCATTCGTCGTGTTTCGCGATGCCGTGGCTTGCCGTCGTGCACGGCGTAGCCTCAAGCAGCTGACGAGCCGACGAAGATATGGTGTGGGACTAGCTCCGCCACCACCCCCGGATAACATCGAGTCGTCGCTGCGTCCCCTGCGGTGGCACGTGCGACAGGCGCCACCACCCGACGGGATCCGATGGCGCAATGTCGGTCGATCGCAGCTGACGAAGCTGGCGCGGCGCATCGTCGCGAATGGCGCGGTTCTGCTCGTTCTCGTCGTCAGCTTTAGCCCTCAGGTTGTGTTCATGAGCCTGGGAAGCGTGGCAATTGCGGGACAGAAGGAGGACATCAATGGTGAGTGGCAGGTGCTCGTCTCGTGGGCGGACACGCGCGGCCCGTTCGCCGCGTTCCTCCTTCACTTCCTCCCCAACGTGCTCGTGCTGCTCGTTCTGTACCTGCTCACGCCGCTGTTGCTTCGCCGCGCGTCGCGATTCGAGTGTCACGCCATACGCACGCACGAGGAACGCGTGCTTGTGTCGCGCATGTTCTTCTTCTTCGTGCTAAATCTCGTGGTGTTGTCTGCGCTGAACCGTGCGGCAATCTACAGCATTCTTCACAACGTAAGCTCGTGCTTCTTTCCTGGAGGCGACGAAGGCGGTGGCGGCGGCAGCAGCAGCGGTGGCGGTGACGACCCGAAGCCGGACATACCCACGTGCGAGTCGTTCCACACCATGCTGAGCGATTCGTTCATCCCCGATTCGAGTCTCGTGCTCACAGCATTTCTGCTCACCGCCGCATTCGTGGGTGTCCCTCTCGACGCACTTTCGTGGTGGTCGTGGCCCTGCGAAATGGTACGTCGCTACCGTGAGCGGCGCACGGAGGCTGCGGAGACGGCAGTTCCACTGCTGGGCCGCCCGCGATCACGATCTGACGACGTCGGTGCACCTCCCGTTGCTATACCCTCGTCCGCGTCGTCGCTCGAGATGTCTCCCACTGGTGGTGGCAGCCTGGAGCAGCAGCCCTCCTCCTCCTCCTCCTCCTCCTCCTCCTCGACTACCCGACGCGGCTCATCGTTTGACTATGCGGCAAGCTTCGCGTACTCCGCGTGCATCTATGCGATGGCAATGTGGTGTGCCATGGTGTGCCCGCTTGCGCTGATACCAGGCATCGCCTACTTCTCCATGCGCTTCGTGGTTGACAAGTACAACTTCCTCGTCGTATACAAGAGCGAGGCGGCTGTGGAGGCGAAAGCTGTCGCTTCGACAGACGGGCGTCTCGCGGAGCGTGGCTTAAACATGCTTCGCATTTCCATCGTCCTGCAGAGCGTTGCCTTGCTGGTATTCCTGGGCATGCGTGGCACGCCGGAGCAGCGCTTCGTCGCGGCACTCATGGTGGTGTGCCACATCGCGTACTTCACGCTTCACCGCCAGTACATGCCATCGCGCTACGTGCACAACGACGATGGAAATCTGGACGAGGAGGAGATGGTGCAGCAGCAGCAGCAGCATCAGCAGCTGAATCCAGGATCGCGGCGGCAAAGGCGGCGTGATGATGACGACGACGACGACGACGACGACGCGGAGCGACAAGGCTACGGCATTTTGGGGTTTGAAGCGGACGAGAGTCCACTGCTATGGGCAGGTGGTGCTGAGGAGGACGACGATGCGTTATGTCCCGATGAAACGCTTTATAACACGCCTGATGACAGCGTGGTGTGCCGCGTTGAGGAGCCGATCATCGAGGCGGAAGATAGTAGGGAAGAGGAGATGGTGCCGCGTCGCCATCGACGACGAAGTAATGGACGCAGGTTGTCGAGGCTGCAGAGGCAGCAGCAGCGTACAACTACTGCGAGCGATGATCGTCGTGGCAGTGGTGAACGGCCTACTACTACGGCAAGAACTACTACTACTACCTCGAATGGTAATCTCGTTGATTTGGAGGAGTCTAATACTTCTTCTTCTCAAGCAAACTTATTGTAAACTTTTGTGACACTTTTCTAGTTTTCGAAATTTGCAACGTGTGTCAAGGAACTTGGTAACCTCTTGTTGCTGTGAGTTGACATGTCGATGTTTGTTGTTCTTGTGCACGTGTTGTATGATTCGTTTCAGCTTAGCGAGCTTGTGGGCATCCGCACATGCAACGGAACGGGCATGTGGCTGTGTTGTAGAGGCACGTGACCATCGACTTGACGCAGTTGCATGCGGCAGTGCACGGGAAGCACAAGCACGATAACGTGCATCCTCCCTTACCTCGTCCGGATCCCATGATGATCAATCAATGAACTGAAGGAAGTTATTACTATGTGAGTATGTGCTGCTGCTTGTTGCCTTGTTGACGAAAATTGATTGGCGGCGCCCAACCAGTTGAGAAAAAAAGACTTCAGGTGTCAGGACAAGAGTGACACGTCACACACACAAAGAATCGCACACAGCAGAGAAACTAACAAAGAAAAAAACCCTATCGTAGCCCTACTCTTACCCTACCCGGTCGGTACCCGTAAAAGCCAAACCGAAAAACCAAACAAGGATCCCGGAATTCGGGGTTAGGGGTTAGGTAAAACTTCAGCCAAGTTTAGGGTTGTTTGTTGTTGTTGGTTTGGGCACTTAAACGCACCTGCTCCCTCCCCCTGAAGCTCGCGTCTATTTTATTCCCTCGTTCGCAGCCTTCTATTCGCCAAATCAAACAAAGCAACAGTGTCATGTCCGCGCATGTTCCCACTCGCTCTCTCACACTGGGTCATGGTCGAACACACGTGACTGGTTATCGTGGTCATTCAGGCTCCCCCATGAATATGAATCGAGGACAGTTTCCACTTCGCGCTTCCACTCCACTTCCACTTCGAGCTTCTTCGTCAACGAGGTGGCGTTTTATTTCTCGCCCCAGTAGGTGGAGGACCGTTCACACACCTGCGTCCACCGAGAAGTCGAGCATGAATCCTTCGGACACATCGTCAAAGTCGGAGCCGCCTGCGTCACCGCCTGCACAGTCCGCGACTTCCGCGGAGGATAAGAGCCTCTCCGACGAGGCGGAGGAAGCGACGCGCAAGTGGGGTCTGGAAGCAGGTCTGTGGAAGTCGTTCAGGCAAGGAGGCGCGGAGGGGAAAACTACCGCAAAAGACCTCCTCAAGAGGTACGGAAGCGCGTACCTCATGACGTCCATCTCGCTCTCCCTCGTGTCATTCACGCTCTTCTACCTCCTCGTGTCGAACGGAATCGACGTGCCGGCACTGCTCGCCAAGGTGGGAATCAACACGGGGGACACGGGTCAGAACATTGGCACAGTCGCGCTCGCTTACGCGGCGCACAAGGCGGCGTCGCCGATACGATTCCCGCCAACGGTCGCTCTCACGCCCGTCGTTGCGAACTGGCTCAAGAGCCTGCGAGGCGATGGTGGTGGTGACAACTGAGTCAAGCCTAGAAAACAAAGTTGGGGAGTTCAAGGGAAAAAACAAAAGCATAAATGTTTTCCTTTTTTCTTTATGGAAATGTAAAAAGCCACCACTCTACTCCATCGGCGCCGCGCCGCCTCCGGCATTGCTGGGGATGGAGTACGCCCCTCCACCGGCAATGGCGCCAATCTCGTTGTACATGAACTGAGACTGGTACTCCACCAGGAACTGTGTCGACCGCTTGACGTCCATGAATAGGCTGTACACCTTGGACACGTCCTCAATCTCAACCTCCGCTCCCTTGCGCCTCTTGCACACGAGAGAGGCGCTGGTAATCAAGTGCAGCGCATATCGAAGGCTCGTCTCCTGTCCGATTTTCGTCAGCAGTTCCTTCGCGTCGTCCGCCATCTCCACGTCCTCCTCCTCGCATCTGATGTCCACAATCAGGCGCATCTCCTTTTCGGTGTACGGCTTGGTGGAGATGATGAGCAGGCGATCGAGCAAGTCAATCGGGATGCCGTGCGGGCTCTTATAGTTCGTTCCGCGAATCTTCGTAATCCCGCGGTTCGTCGCGACGACCAGAATGGGCGCCATTTCGTTCTCCAGGGCGCGGTTGAGGAAGCTGAAGCACTCGATGTCGAGCATGTGCACCTCGTCGATGAACAGCACGCCGGGAACGATTTCCGCCTTCCCTTCCTCGCGCCACTCCGCCACCTTGCCGTCAATCTGCTCGCGAACTTCTGATCGGATTTCGCCCGTGTCGCCCGCAAACAGCGCGAGGAATCCCTGCGACCTGCTGTTGATGACGTCCACCTCGTGGAGCGTGACGACGTGCACCACCTCCTTGCGCTTCTGCAGCTCACCCTCCGGGCACTGCACGAACTTCGTCTGCGCGCCCATGGCGTCGTAGTCGCGCGCGTGCACGAAGCTCCTTCCAAGCTTGGTGATGCGCCCTGAAGCTTTGTCGATGGTGATAACGTCTCCGCTCTGCACGCGTTCCTTCTCGAGGCTTTCGATCATCTTCGCGCCAAGGTCGTACACGGTTTCCATCTCCGTGGTCTTGAGCGTGATCTTCCCCGTTTTTGCCGCGCTTCCTGATGTGCTTGCTCCGGAGCCTCCCCCCGGTCGGTCGATCTCCACCTCGACCACCTCCCCTTCGATGATTTCCGTCTCCTCCTTGATGCGCACTCCGATCGCCTTTCGGAACGCCTGCGTGAGCGCTTCCGTTTTATTCATTTCCAGGGAGAAGATCTCCGAGCCCGCCATCATGGCGAACGGCGTTTCTTCCCCGAGTGCCTTAGCCATTCCCATGGCAATGGCAGTTTTCCCCGTACCAGGTTGTCCAGCAAGGAGGACAGCACGTCCCGCAATTTGTCCTTCTCGGATCATGTTCAGGATGATGCCGGCCCCACGTCGTGCATCTTGCTGTCCCACCATACCTTGAGAGACGTTACGCGCCTCCAGAGCATCGTCGAGGCCGAGACCACGGATGTGCGAGTGTGCTCCGATACGCTCGATGCGCGTTAAGTCACGCACCTCGGAGACTTTCACGTCTCCTTGACCACCACCAGGGACGTCAGCCGCCATGGCGAGCGATATTCCAGGGAGGAGAGAGTGCTGGAACGGGACAAGAAGTCTGTTTTAGGGTTTGACAAGGCCGCCTCCCGGGACCCGCGGCTCCCTTTCTCGATTGTTCTCTAGAGTACCCTACGACGGATCCCCATCTCAATCTTTGTTCTGGACTTCTGGTCGGCTTGGTTGGTGACTTGGTGCCTTTGCCTGGTCGGTGCCGTGGTGGTCGGTGTGCTTGGTACCCGAGGGGGTACCCGCGGGTACCTGGTCATCACAGGTGGACTGCAGGTTCCCGTTCCCCACTTCCACAGGTCACACGCACGCCATTCCCTCTGGCGAAGTGGGCATACCTCCAAACAGCTCCATCGGCGCACTTAAGGCCTTAAGGGAGGGCCACTTGTGATCACTGATCGGTGAAGCGGTGGCACCTTAACTCGTCGTTCACCGTTCCCTTCGATTTCGACTCATTTCTACATCCTTGTCCTGGTTCACCGTTCCCTTCGATTCATTTCTACATCCTTGTCCTGGTTCACCGTTCACTTCGATTCATTTCTACATCCTTGTCCTGGTTCACCGTTCCCTTCGATTCATTTCTACATCCTTACAAGTCCTTACAGTCAGTCCTTGACCTTGCAGCAGTACATACCTATATATTTATGATGGCCGCATTTGTCGTGTCTTTGTCAAGCATGGTATGTTTTCTCAAGATGATGTTCGTGATGTGTGTGGTGGTCCTCAGCTTCTTCTGCTTTCCTTGCTCTTCAGCTGGCCTTGCTCTCGAGGAGGATAACGACTCAGGCTCGTCGTCCACGTCGTCGTCGTTGAAAGAAACCACAGTGGTGGTGACCGTAAACGCGCACGGCCACCACCCGTCGTTAGTAAACGATCCCAAAGTATTACAAGCTCGTGACGTTAACTCTGGAGGTGTCGTGGGACCCACGCGACGTCTCATCACGGCGGAACTTGCTCACCTCGCACTCACACAAAACGTTCCGGGAGACTTTGTTGAAACGGGGGTATTCAACGGAGGCACGTCGGCAATCATGCTCAAGACGCTACAACAGTACGACAGCGAAGGATCGAGGAAGTTCTACGCGTGCGACAGCTTCGAAGGTTTGCCTGATTCTGTCGAACAAGATAAGGTTGAGCGACACCTCAACGTCGACGGCAAAGACGTCAACTCGAAGCAATCCGGAGTTGGACTCAAGGGAAAGTGGGCGTGCGACGTCACATGCGTCGAAGACACCTTCAAAAAAGCAGGCGTGTGGGACGAAAACAGGATCATCTTCGTCAAGGGATGGTTCAACGAGTCGCTGCCGCATATTGCCGTCGACAAAATCGCCTTCCTGAGACTCGACGGCGACCTCTACGAGTCAACGCGCGACGCGCTCAAGTACCTGTACCACAAGTTGAGTCCTTGCGGGTACATCTACATCGACGACTACGGGAGTTTCGCGGGGTGCGCCAAGGCTGTTGACGACTACAGGGAGGCGCACGGCATCACGGCGGAGATGCACGCGGTGACTGAGGTGTGGAAACCGACGAACGGGGAGGCAGATTCTCCGTTGGATCCCACACAGGACAGATTCGAGGCGCTGTGGTGGCAGAAGCCGTGCTCCGAAGGCGCTGGCGAAGGCGCTGGCGCTGGCGCAACTGAAACGGAGTCGCGTCATGCGCACCGCCATCGCGTATTCGGTGATGACGCGCACAGATTTATACCGTCGTCGTCGCGTCGTCACCGCCGCCACAGTGATATTACTCACGAAAAATAAATGTATGATGTGCTTGTTTACAGTTTATAACATATGTGTGTTCAAATACCCTACGAGTTAGTGGTACAGCTCCCTTCCCGTTCCTTCGACGAAAGGAAGGCACGCCAACAAGAATGGCTGCTCGTAATACGCAGCGCGTGTCAAAGTGCCGTTCGTCAGCGCGCCGATCGTCCCGCCTCCGCGCTTGATGTCAACCGTGCCGAACACAGCGTCGGACGCGGGTCCGAGCTCCTCGCCGTCCGCGACGCGCTGCGCGATCGACGCGGGCAGAACGAACTCCGCACTTCGACTCCTACCCACAACGCCGCTCTTCAAGTCCTGTACGGTCGCCCAAGCGAAACACGCGAGCGCGTCTTTTGGCCCGCCCTCCGAACCGTCAGCGGCGCGCCACGCACACCCGCCTTCGATCGACGCAACGAAGTCAAACATCTCGGCGTCATCCTGCGCGAGATCGTTTCGTCTTAACGCCTCAGCCTTGGTCGCCTTGAGGCGGTTGAGTGCACCTGCGAGCGTCTCGCAGTCTCCGAACGGCTGTTCGCTAACGTTCGACGGCGCGTTATAAGGGGTGGCAAGCACATGCGTATTGCTCATGCCAAGTGAGACTCCACGTCGCGCACCTTCGAGCTTGACAGGATTGCTCGATCCAACCAGGAGACGTATACCTTTGGTGTGGTGTGTGTGTGGATGAAGACGTTAGTGTGCATTAGGAACGCAAGGGCTGTCCGAAAGTACATAAAGGCGAAGCAGACTGAAACTGTCAGCACGAGACGAGGCAGACTGTCGCCGCGCGACGTCGATCATGTACCTCTCAACGTCGCGGCGACGCCATACGCTCTTGACGCGACTTGCACACGATGACCGTCGGCAGCGATCGCAACGTATCGCTGGAGCCGTTATCGTGGCATGCGCACCCACCACACAAGCACCCACACCCCACCAAAGCATTTTTCAGACGAGAAACGCGCACGAGAATGCGCACGAGAAAATGCGCACGAGAACGACGTAACATACCTGTGGACGCCATTATTGATGCGTTTGGGAAAAAAAGAAAGATGAGTCTGGTTGAGTCTGCCCCGGGCAGTCAGGTTGTGTTTGCTATTTGTTTGTTTTTCCGTTTTGGGATTTCAGATTTGGGATTTTGGGCGCAGTACTTTCATGAAGACGTTGTTATCCGTATTGTGTCTTCGCCACGTGCCTGCGCTGACGTACCTGCACATCGAGGAGTATTTATTAAGAGCAACCTCGAAGAACTGGCTCATCATCAACGACGGGGTTGCTTCCCACGACTCTTCCATTGGTGGTGGTGGTGGTGCTTCTTCTTCTTCACATTTGCCTTTCCATCAAAACGACTTACCTCGGCCGTCACCAACTCCGCGCTACGGCGATTCTGTAGGGATAGGATCGACGGCGATTCTGGGACTCGGCGGGAAGCTGCACGAGTGGGTTGACACACACGAAGCGGCTAGTCTGAACGTTCCAGTCATCAGACGATTCACGGGAGGGGGCGCAGTGCTCGTTGATACAGACACCATATTCGTGTCGACCATCATGAACGACTCCGACGCCGCCGTCGCTCACGTCGAGCCGTACCCCGGTCCCATCATGCAGTTCATCAGCGAACTCTACACGCCCGCGTGGAAAGGCCTGCTCACGCTAAGGGAGAACGACTTCATACTCACGAACACAAATAAGAAGTTTGGGGGAAACGCGCAGGCGATTACGAAAGGGCGGTGGCTGCAGCACACGAGCGTGCTATGGGACACGAACGTCGACGTCATGACGCGCGTGCTGCGCTCACCGACGCGTCGTCCCAAGTACCGCGGTACGCGCGAGCACTCAGACTTTGTCGTCACGCTCAAGGATGTGTGGGACGGCGATCGTGCAAGTTTCGTCGACGCGGTGCTGGAGGCGCCGATGCGCTACGACGTGCGTTGGTCGTGTGCGCCGGAGGATGCGCGCGAGGTGCTGAAAGCGTACGAGTACGCTCGCGCACACACGAACGTGAGAATCGGCAGCAAGGAGGTGCCGTTGTAGGACTTCTATAGGTCTTTAATTATTTATATTCAGGAATGAAAACGTGTACAGTACTATACATACTCTGAAGAAAGAAAAACAAACGGTCGTCCATTTCCTGTCACCCCATATTCTGCCTGCCCATACAATACAGCGGTGGCATGATGAGCATTTGAAGAAAAACATTATAAGGTCGCACGCATGAAAAACATGCATGCACAACACAACTTGTGGCCCATACAATACAATACGATACGACGAATCCTTGCAGAAAATTAATTTGTCGAAAAGAAAAAAAATAAGAATGTCCTCCCCTGTCAAAGGTCCCCTGGGGAGGTCCCCTCGAGGGGATGGAATCCTAACCCCGAATTGAATCGCCATTCCTTCGAGCCATTTCTTATCCGCCATTGCCATTCATCCGCCTGCCAAACACTCTGTGTCTTCATTCATGGCCACGTCATTGTCATTGTCGTCATCATCACACGCAAAGTCTATACGCTCATCTATAGGCTCATACTCTTCTAGGTCTCGTTTAGGCCTCACTCATCGTCATCGTCTTAGGGTTGGGTGTGTCTTAGGGTCGGGACTGTGTCGTCGTCACATCATGGCTTCTTCTTCCTCCTCGGACCCTGCTGCGACTCTGTATGACATGCCCATCTCGAACCACGGCGCACGCGTGCGATATGCCATATACGCGAAAGATATACAAGATGTCGTGCACATTGTGTCACCCAACGAACTTGGGGGGCTGAAAGGTGAGGAGTACCTCAAGAGGAACCCGCAAGGAAAGATGCCTCTACTCGTCCTCGCCGATGGAACGGCGCTGCCTGAGTCAGAAATCATCGTGCAGTACCTCCTCGACGCATATGCGGATCGTGGACCGTCTCTGAAACCGGACGACGCCGTGTCGCGTGCAAAGACTGCGTACGTGTGCCGACACCACGACATGTACATAGCAAGCGTGCAGGGGTGCATGTACCGCGCAATGCCGTCAACGGAAGCACGTGCTACACAGCTCGCCGAGCTGTACAAGCAGCTGTGCGTGCTCGAGTCGCTTTGCTCTTCGCCGGAAGACGGGCCTTACTTCCTTCCCGGGACCACGGCGACGCACGCTGACGGCGCGATCGTGCCGACGATGTGCTTTTGCTTCTACGCGCTTCCCAAGTACTTCGGTTGGCCAGGCGAGCACAAGGCGAGCTTGTCCGCGTTTCCCAAGCTGTCTGCGTGGTTCGCGTCGTGCCAGGCGTCCGACGCGAATCTCAAGAAGGTGGCTGACGAGGTGACGGGCGCGCTGGGTGCGTGGGACGAAGGCGGTCGGTGGGAGACGGTTGGCGCGATCGCGGACGTGAAGAACACGGAGTACAAGTGGGCATACCCATAGCGTAGATGGTCTACCGTATAGTACCGTAACTCAAGCTCACTCACCATGGAACAGTTCGTGGCCGCCGACGCCATGGATATTTTCTCCGCTCAGTCAATCAAACCCCGAATCTGACTCGAATTTTCCCGCCCGCCTTGCATCTTCGAATGGGACAAAGCAGGCCGATTTTTTGTCACATTATTTTCTGCTTTTCGAGTTTCACTTTCCCTCGTTTTCACTTTCCGCCATTGACTGATTGATTGAATTAATTATTTGCGTCGCACGCTTTCAATCAAGGGCTGTGCCGGAGTGCTGTGTGCTATATTCAATATTTACTTGCTGCTGCCATTGTGACCAGTCAGTAGTGTCTTCATAATCATTATTATTATTACTATTGCGCTCGCTGTCGTCGCAGTCATTATTGACGCATCCATTATTCCTGATTCCTTATTCGCTTATCATTATCATAATTATTTGAACGTAAAGTACATTCAAGCAGCAAGCAGCTTGTGCACTTTCACATTCCTTCGGACATATTGAATTTCAAGAAGAAAACAAAGGTCAGAAACTTGATTGATTGATTGATGTTTTACAGCCACGAGCTTCTCGCACGCAAGAGCCCGCTCGGGCTGGTGTGGGCGCTCGCGACGAACAACACGACGCGAGGTGTCTCGGGAAAACATGCCATTGCGCGAAGGCACGTGCTGTCGCAAAACATCGTCGAGAAATGCGTCGCCATCATGCACCCGTCCGCGCCGCTCGCGCTCCGACTCAGCTCCATCCTGCAGCTCGGTGTGGTGAAACTCTACAAAAAGCAGGTGGACTACCTGCTCGAGGACTCCGCGGCATTCCTCGCCAAGCTGCGTGTCGTCGCGTACTCGCACGCAAACCTGCTCCCGAAAAAGGGAGGGAAGCGTGGCAGCAGCACGCTTCTTCTTCCGTCGCAGCGTGGGAATCAAACTATCGACTCGCTTTTCATCCTCCACCAGCAGCAGCAAGGAGGTGAGGATGGCGTGGGTGATGATGAGCCGCTGCTTCTACTCATCGACCCGCTGCTGGAACAGCATCTTCCACCGCTGCTCGGCGATTCGTCGAAGAAACGCAAGCGGGGCACGACGATGACATCGAGCGGATTGACGCTTGCCGAAGACAGCCGCCAGCACATTTTGGCTGATGACAGCGACGTGGACTACCTCATCATCAATCCAGGCGATGCAATGGTGGATGTGAGCGAGGGCGGTGAATTTTTCCTGCCACAGAGTCTTCCCGCACACCTTCAGATGATCGGTGGTGGTGGAGGTGGCACGAATGCAGCGGCACGAATGCACACGGCGAGTGGTCGTGCAGAGGACAGCGGCGACGGCGCGATGCTGCTCAGTGGTGGTGGGGATGACGTGCTACTGCTGCCGGTGGACGATGCGGCGGTTACACTCGCCGGTGACTACTACAACAACGATGACGGTGAGGAGATGCTACCCGTCATCGGCGGTGGGGGTCACGACGACGACGACATGGGAATGCCTCTTCCTATGGGAGGAGATGATGACGATGCGGACTTGCTGCCTCCACCAACCACCCCAACGACACCTGATGGTGACGGTCGACTCAGCGCTCCTCCTCTTCGATCTGCGATGAAGAAGAAGCGTGCTTCTGGTCGTCGTCGCGTGGCTCTGGTGGACGAGGTGACGACAATCCCTTCTGCGACATACCGCGCGTGGACGAAAGGTGCGCCAGACCACCTTCAGAGTATCACGCTGCCTCATGGCGCCGCGGGCACAACGAACACCACACGTGGTGGTGGATCATCATCAAGTCTCTCCGCAGCTGCCTCTCACGCGCTTCTTCGTCGCATCCTCACCACGCCAGCGGTAGGCATTCACAATCCAACCAATCACTTCATGACTCACGACATCAATGCTGCCGCGGCAATTGCGAGCGACGTGGCGCTCTATGGCGACGGTTCTGCGGAGGCGATTGCATCTCGAGCAGCCGCAGCGCATGTGCCTTTGTGGCTGCGTAAGGTGATGAGCAAGTCTGCCGTCGTTGCGGGAATCAACGACGACGAGTATGACGACGACGGCAAGAACAAGAAGAAAAGGAGCAAGCGTCGCAAGCTGTCGGAGTCTGAGGATGGCGACGGCGTATTAGTAGGCGTCGGCGACGAGGATGACGCAATGCCAATGCCAATGCCGATGGACGACGACGACGACATGATGATGCCGCTGCCTCCTGCCCTCTCTGAGGACGACGCACGCGCGGACAACGACTTTGCTCTCCTCGGTGGTGGCGACGCGACTGTGGAGGAGGTGGAGGTGGAGCGCCTTCGTGCGGCTGTGCTTTCGGCGACACCTGCGAGCAAAGGAGGGAGCCTTTATTCGCCGTCTCTGCGTCTTGCGTCGACGCCAGGCACCCGCGGCGGTGTGAGGTCCGTTCGCCAGTCTGGACTCGATAGCGTCAAGGACGACGAGGACGACGTGCCCCTTCTACCGGAGGAGGAGGACGTGCTGCCTGACATCGACGACACGCAGGCTACGGGCTTGCTCGAAGAGACGCAGCAGGCGTCTCTTCGAGCAGTCGGAGCAGACTCGGCGGTCAACGCCACGCTGCTGCAGGTGCTCCGCGAGGCTTTCGACGCGGGCGTGCCACACGTGAGCTTCCAGCGTGCGGCGAAAGGTATGCGTTCACGCCGCAAGGCTGCTCGCCTCTTTTTGAACGTGCTCGAGCTGATGAGCGCGAATTTTGTGATTCTGGAGCAAGAGCACGAGGATGAGCTGCTCATCAAGCGGGGCATGGCTCTTTGAGGAGGTAGGTGGTGGACTGGTGGTGGATCGGTTGCGGCGGCGCGTCGCGCACAGCCAACGGCGCCAAGCGCGCCTCTTCCGGCGGCGCCGTCACGCTTTGTTGTTGCGCGACTCGATTGGAGTCGCCCTGGCGCGCCTTACTACCGTAATTGTATTTCATCAGATGATGTAAATAAATTATGAAAAATATTTTTGAATTTTGATGCACAAATTACGGGTAGTCTGTCGTGCCAAAATTTCCCAGCCAAAGCCGGGGATCCGTGGTAGCACGGTTTCCCTTCTCCAGATCCCTCGCGGGATCCCGCTCGGGATCCCGCTCGGGATCCCGCTCGGGCCGAATGCAATATTGCAATGGCGGCACACATTTCCGGACGTCTCCCTCGCGTGGGGAGGAGGTCCTGGAAGTCCCCTTTTCGATATACGTAATTTTCGCATCACCGCCGCCGCCGCCGCCGCCACCGCCACCGCCACCGCCGCCGAAGCTGGTGGCGAATCTGCAAGCCATAAGGTGCTCAAGATACGGAAGCAGCGCACCGTTTCTAGTGCCGACTTGAAATGCCCAGTTTGCGCCCAAGAGTTCACCACTCGTCTCAGTCGCTACGTGAAGGATCAGCACGGCGACGGCGCGCGCCACGTCTGCGACGTGGCCGGGTGCGGGAAAGAGTACTCTTCCCAACGTGCTTTGATGAGGCACAAAAAAGATAAGCATGGCTTTGTGTCGCCATCGGCGAAGATCCCGTATGACGAAACGACAGCTGATTTTTGTCCACTACCTCAACGTCGAATACAAACGCCGCAAGCACGAACTACGCGGCGTCTACACCGACATAGACCCGTCATGCTTCGCGGAGTCGATCCTAGGCGACAGCGACTTCGACAATGCGGGGGGTTGGGAATTCCCTGCCGTGCCAGAGACCAGAGGTCCGTTCCTCCAGCGTCGGGGAGAAGTTCGGGGTTCCCGAGATTTCCCCTTATCCAAAATCTCACAGCCAAAAACCGGTTGTAAAAAATAAAATTCTACGCCACAAAATATCTGCGCAAATGTCCGTCGTCACCTCTTTGAATCGCTCTCGAATAACGTCACGGTCTTCGTCTTCACGGGGATCTTCGTCTTCGTCTTCACGTCGTCAACCGTGTGTGCATCATTCTCGTGGTGGTGTTAGTGGTGGTACTTTACAGGCGCATCTGTGTGCGTCGTCGCGTGCGGTGCGTTTCGTGCGGTGTCGTGCGTCGTCAGGTGCAGGTGGACCGGACGGTGATGGCGCGGGCTCGGGATCGGGAGATGATGGTCAGGCGTCGCCGAATGCCGCTGTAAAGCAGGAAGCGCCTTCTGCGCCCTCCGCGATCGACATGCTCGAAAAGAGAAGCAGCAAGAAGAAAAAGGCGGCGGCAACAAAGGGCGAGGGAATCAAGGTGGTCTCACCCGCGCGCGATGCGGCGCTAGGCAAGGCGCTGACGGAACAGCAAATTCAAGAGACGAGGTACGTGCAAACACTTCTGTACGGAGGCGGATTCATACTTTTCCTAGGCGTTCTCCTCGCGACAAGCGGCTTCTTCCCAGAACCCGTGGACAACTTCATAGGCGACGTGATCTATCCCAGCTACAGCTACGTCGTCGGGCTTTTTCTGCTTGGATCGTCCGTGTACGGCATATGGAAGGTGCGGCAGGAAGACTAGAGGAAGCAGTCTTTTTTGCGCGTTCGTTGTTGTTACAAGAGGAAAATCCTGAACCACCTTTTACTCCTTTGACACCGCTATGTGCTCGAAGGCTTTCGTCGTCGGCCATCGTCGTCCTCCTCCCTCCAGCTTCGGCAGCGGCCACACGCGCTCGATGATCTCCAGTGGCAGCGTGCACCCGTTCTCTCCACTGCTGTGTATATGCCTACACCCATCCTCGAGGCGGTGGACGACAACATGCAAGCGCGGTTTCTCCTCGGTCGTCTGCGGTCTCTCCGTCGGCGCCTCGTCCGCCATGGTGATCTGCACATCACTGTAAAAGTGCGCGAGCTTCACGGGATCCATCTCCAACAAAACAAGTTCGTTCGCGTTATCTGCGAAGAACATGCGCTCGACTTCGACGACCATCGCGGCGTTGGACGCGTGCACGAATCCATCCGAAACGTCCAGCGAAGATCCCAAAATGTGCCCACTACGAGCCCAGGCGTCGTACTCGGATGTTAAAGCTATTTTGAAGCACACAGATGAAGCATCCCCGAGAGCATACAGCGACTCCAGGTGCGCGAGATCACGCGAGGGGCGATCCAGAGGCAAGAGCGGCTCGTGATTAAGCGTATCCGGCGCGGGCATGATCAGCAGTCTGTGGGGTGGTGTGGTGTGGGGGGAACAACAACCTTAAAAACGTGTGGTGGGGGAGGGGGACTGGGAGGGGGGGGGCGCATCGGAACAGGAAAGAACCATGGGTTGGGGGTTGGGGAAAAACCAAAGTCCAAAGGGAACATTGGGGAAAACCCCAATCGAAATTACTTCCCTACGATACGACGGCAAAAAGTACAGTAAGTGTCACACACACACGTGAAGGGAAGCTCACGGTTCCAAAATCGGTCGGCGTTTGGAAGGAGAATAAATTGTCTATTAATTGATTGATTGATAGATAGATATATACTTGTACTTTTTTTACTTACACAGTACAGCTTATGGGAAAGCCGTACACGACGGGCGCGGCGCCAGTCAGGTAACGCAGCTTGCACGCCGCACGAGCGGGACCCAAAGCCGCGCCAAGATCGGAACCACCTTTCTTGTCTTGCTTTCCACCACCTTTCTTCTTCTTGCTCTCCTCGCGCAATCCAATCAGGTCGAAAAATTCCAGCGCAAAGCGGTCGACGTCGCCGTCCGTGATGTCCCACAGGCAACCAACGACCGCAGGTGCGCCACCCGCGACGTACGCCAGTGGACCACCGCCAGCCTCGTAGCGGCCGCCACCACCGACGAGCTTCGCCGAACTGCATCCCATCAATACGGACGATGCGCAAGAGGACAGCGAGCGTACGGCGCGCGCGCCGCCAAAGTACTTCTGACCGCCGCCGTGACCCACGTAAACGAACAGGTCTCGGGACGTAAGCGCCTCCGTCGCTGCCGAGGCGCTGGGAGGTGCTCCCATGCACCCGTCCCACCCTTCAAAGAGCTTCGCAAAGCGCGCCTGCGTGTCCATGAGATCGCCGTCGGGATTCAGAAGGTAGTACGACGAAGACACGCTTGCCTCGCGAGGTGAGCATCCCATCAGCGAGCTTGCGTTCACGGACGAGATGCGATACGCCGACATCTTGCCGCATAGCCTTGGCAGCGACTCGAGCGGAACCTCGCTAAGCGGCATGCCCAGGACAAGGCACGTCGTCGTTGCCGTCGACGACGGCACGGGATCAACGCCCCCAAGGGCCATCAGCTCGTCCGCAAGGCTTGCCGCCTCCACGTGGCTTGCGCCGGAGAGCGAACGGAGGGCTGCCACCACCTCACCACGTTCGGTGGCATCGTGAGCAATCGCATCCGCCAGCAGCGAAAGTGCGGCGCGTGCGAGAGCCGGCGATGCATGTGCCGGTGCATCCGCACGCGCTGCATCCACAAGATCGTCCGCGATGCGTGCAAGTGAAGCGCCACCACCACCACCACGACCTCCAAGGAGCACGCCGCGCCACGCACCAAGCCATGCTTCATCCACGTGCCTGAGAATCTGACCGAGCTTTGCGTCGAGCGCTACGCGACCCTTCCACCAGGCCAATCGCTGCTCCTTCGTGTCGACGGGAGCCTTCATGCCCTCATTTGCGGCGCGAAGCACATCGCGCACGGACGATGCGGCAGCTTGCACATCGCCAACCTCGCCGAAGGTTGGAAGGCGCAGCGCGATTGCAGGCGATCCGTCGATGCATCGGGTCACGAGCATGCACGGAGGACACTGGCAGCGCGTTCGTCCCAAGCCACATTGGCACGGCATGTGCGACATGCTCACAACCGCGCCAGTTGACTCTTCACGGAAAATTTCGGCTACCGCATCGCTTGCACGGCGCACCAATGTGCCGCCGCCAGCAGCATCGACTGATAGATTGCGCTGAGCGCGTAGCTGCGCGTAGAAGGATGCACCCAAAGCCTCATGCTGGCACATGATTGCAAGATCGCAACGAGCACCGGCATCCTTTGAGCTGTCCTGGGCCAGGAGCCATGCGCTAGCTGAATTGCACGCTTCCGCATAGACGCCAGGATATGCGCAGCCATGCTCCAGGGCGTCACGGAGCGACGAAGGCAGCGCCGCGTAGGCACGAGAGACGCTGGTGGCAGACGAGCTAGCACGCTTTTTTGACGTGGAAGGCTCACAACCCAACCACACTCGCATTTCTGCTAAGCCTGGCGCTGGTTCCTGCTCGTCGCTTGCAGCACACTGACTCGTGAGCCTGACAGCTGATCGATGCTCCGCAAGGTGCAGCGCGGCAATCTCCAAATGCATGCCAGACGGCAGACTGCCGAGGTGTCGCGACCAGCACTGCAGCCTCTCAGCAATACTCTCGACATTGGACGAATTACCATCCGTTGTGGCCGCGAAAGCTGCGAGGACACACCGCGCCGCAAACATGGACAGCAAGCTTGCCAAATGGGGCGTAATGGCAGTGGATGCCGCAGATTGCACCGCTTTCGAATTCTTCCGCGTCTTCGACGACGACTTTGTCCGACGTGCAGAAGTCTTCGGTGGGGGCTTGATCTCCTCTTCGACTGCACATCCCAGGAGCTTTGCAATGACATCCGCGAGGTCCACGCACCGCGAGACGGCGTGCACATCCTCGTCGCCCGTCGCGAGCGAGACGTCAAGTGCAAGAAGATTGCGTTCAAGTTCTTCCGCCACACGCAAACACATCAAGGATTCGTCTTCCTCACCAACCGCATCCGTGAGATCTGCGATTAATCTTTGAATTTCCACGGCAGATGCACGGGACTGCCTCTCCTCCTCTGGCAGCTGCGCGAGCACATCTCGCATTTTCGCAATGTTGCACCTGCGTGCCTGCACCGTCGCAAGCTGACGGCGTAAGCACGTTGCTGCCGCACAAGGCGCACCGTCTTCGTCGGCGCCGCAAACCACGCGCATCACCTCGAGTCCCTCCAAAAGGCAAAATTCAGCGTCGCCGTCGGCACCCAGCCTCTCATAAAGACACCCCGTCAAATGCAGCGCAGCCACAGCCTCGAGCGGCGCACGGTCCTGCAGCAGGAGAGACCCGTCGTCAGATGGCGCCGCCGCGACAAGTGCGCGTGCTAGTCGGTGCGAATCCATTGCACTTCGCATAGCAGCCGCGGGGTCGCCCTGCGCAGCGAGGATGTGAGATGCATGCAAAGAGTGCACGTGCACTCGCTCAAGCGCATCCATGCGTCCATGTGGCTGATCTGCAGTGCTGCACGTCTTCTCTAGCATCGTGTCGACGTCCATCTTGATGAGTTTTGCAGGCCATCCAGCGTCGTCGATATCATCCACAATCGCAGCTGACGTGTCGGAGTCAGTGCCAGAGTCGTGACGTAGCACACGGGCAATTGCACTGCGTCTCTCCGAACCAAGGTGCCAGATCATCGGCGGGTCAATGCGACTGCACCCCACGCCTCCGCCGTCGCCGCCTCCCACTGACATCCAGATGCAAGCACCTCTTGCGGTGGAGAGAGCACGCAGCACGCGTGTCAGCTCCCCATGCGCCTTTTCGCTGTCGCCGTGACGATCGCGGTCGAGCAGCGCGATCACCGCGTCGACGATTGAGCGCGCGCCACGCAGTCGCAAGTGCGGCCAGCCGCGCAGTGCACATCGGTCAATAATGCGCATGGCGTTGTGAAGGATAGATACTTGACCAGCACTCGTGCCGCCAGCTTCTCGTTGTGTGGCGGTCCACATCTCGAGGCGTTCGATCGCGTGAATCGTTGCAGAGTTTGCGTCCGCAGCAGGCGCAACAAGTGCCGCGACGCATGCTGCATTTGTCGCCGCGTCGTCTTCCTTTAGCTGCTCCCATAGCTTGGCGGCACGCCGTGCGTCGGTGTAAGACGACGGCGACATGCCGGCGAGCGTGGCGCGCTGGACGAGTGCGCGCGCACAGACGAAGCGCATTTCCTGTTCTTCCTGTTCTTCTTCGTCGTCGAGTGTACGAAGAAGATGGTCTAACATTCTTCGTGCGAGTGCCTCGCAGCCTGGTGTGGCACATGCGCACGTCGCGATCCACGCAAGTACGGGTGCGTCTAAATGCCGATGCCATTCCTCCTCGTCGTTGCTTGAGCCTGCTAGCTTGCGACACGCCGTCGACGCGTGGCGTGCGCACGCTTCGCTGCACTTTGCGGATGCTGCGAGTACATCCAGTGCGTGCTGCCATGCTGCCTTTCCTTCGAGGGTCGCCGTCGCGTCTGCGGCACGCTTCAGCGCGTGCGCGCACGACGAGGTGCTCGAGTCTGCACGATATCTGAGCGCGTCAAGTGCCATAGCAGCTGCGCGTTCCGGCGGCATGCGTTTCGCCAGCAGAGCTGTTGCTTTTTGTACGGTGTTGGAGTCGGCGTACGCCTTTTCGCGCGCATCTTGCACGAGTTCCATGGCGGCGTTGACGTTTGCTTCTGCGCACAGCTTAAGGAGCACGCGTGGTGTTGATGTGGCACACGGCGAGTCGGCGCAGGTTGCCATCGTCATGCGAAGTATGGTTGCTAGCGCGCCGTCTTCGCCTTCGTCTTCCCTTTGTGCTGCTTGGTATGCTGCGCACGCCGCGAGCGCCGCTTTGTACATGTATCTGAATATGCTGTCTTTGTGTTTGTTCGCGGCGTCTTGTCCACATTCGTGCACTCGTTTGTTGCATGCGTCGAGTATGTTCGGGAACTTCGCGGCAAATTCGTCGATGAGCGCGAAGACGTCGACGTTGGTTTCGGCGTTGTTGTTGTTGTTGTCCTCCTCCTCCTCCTCCTTGGGTAATTTGCTGTTCCCAGAAGCACAAGTGGAGAAGAGTTCCGCACTGCACACCAAAATAGAGAGACACACCCCGACGACGAGCGCCGACGCCGACGCGTCTGAAGTGCAAGCTTTTGCCACCGAAGAATCTGCCTCCCAAGAAGTCCACAGCGCATAAGCATTGGTCAGAGCAGACAAGTGCGCGCGCGACTTGATCAAGGACTTTATCGTGGAGTACGCACTCAATCCCTCTTTGAGAGCAGACACTGACAAAGATGACGACGACGAAGATGACGACAAGCACACATCAGACGAGCAGGACAGTGACGAGCAGGGCAGTGACGACGCTGATCCCCTGGGCGGCATGGCTCCAGAGACACACCACACCACGAGTGTGCTCGAGCCGAATGAAGAATGAAGAATGAAGAAAAAGAGGTTGTTGACTTCGAAACAAAGGAAACCAGAAAGCTGTCAAATGGCGAAGCAGGGCAAACCAAAGTAACCGAACGAATGGGACCTAGGAGGGATCCCCATCCAATCCCCTCGGCAAGGGAAAAGCAGGTCCCAGAAAGTAGAACAAGGATGGGGCCCTCGACATGCAATGCACCTAGGAGGGATCCCCAAATATATCCCCTCGGCCAGCGGAAAAGCAGGTCAAACACCCATATAAAGAATGAACTGGACCTAGGAGGGATCCCCCAATTCATTCTCCCCCCCGGGGGAGAAGGCGGGAAGCTCCGGACAGGCGAACTTTCGAAAGCGCAGAAGGGATCCCAGCACTGCTACCTTTAAAAAATAGGGTAGGCTAGGGTCCATGATGTCACAGACTACGCCCATTTATAGAAAACGAACGACCTATCCTATATATAGTCTAAGTAAGTTTACGGGTTCTTATTACTGTACATAGAACAAGAGACCTGTCTTGTGGTACTGTAAGTAGGGTCGGATTCCAAACAGATGTCTTAGGGAAATAATAGTCCTGACAAAGCACGCACAGCAGGCAGGAATACCCGTTAGTTAGTTCATTCACCCTGAGTGAGTGAGTGAGTGGTACCTGTATACAACGTGTACGTGTGTACTATTCCGGACGACGTTTGGCCTTGCCTCCAGGGACGACTCTGAACTCGACGTAAGAACTGGTGTTTTCACCTGTTTGTTAGTTACCCATAAAGGTTTAGTTGGTTGGGATTAGAAATCTTATCTATATAAAGAAGAAGCTTCTTTCCTTTCGTAACAAATCACTGCGGCTGACCCGTCAAGACGTTCATCAATACCGTCTCGAGCGTTCTCTGGACCAACGCCGCGGCGATGGGCTTTAGCAGCTGCATCAACGGGTCCTCGAGCGAATCGGAAGGGGCAGGGGCAGGAGCAGGAGCAGGAGCAGGTTCAAGACCCGAAGGAATCTGCACAAAGCCGCCGGAAGCAGCAGGCATACGAGGTGATGGCTGCGGTACCTTTGCCGGCGCCACAGGCTTCGGCTTCTGCAGCGGCGGCGGCGGCGGTGGAGGTAATGCGTGCATCTTCGCCTTCGTCAGCCTAACAGGTGCCATAGTCATCCTCGTCTTGCCTTCGGTTTGCTGCAAGCTCTCTCGCTGTTCCTTGACACGTCTGAGAGTTGACTGCCGCTCAGTGCGCGAGAGGCCAGAAGGTGCGGTGTAGCCCGCAATCCGCCCTCGTTCTTGGCACTTGCCGTTGAAGTGGCTGCGTCGCATGGTGCGCCACGGCACGTTGCAGAATCCCACGGCGTCAGGAGACCAAGGCACGCAGTGCGGCAGGTCGCAGCGGTACCTCCCCTTCTTCGTGGAACCTGGCACGTACGATCTGTACTTCTTCACCACCTCCTCCGCGGGCATCATTTTGCGCTCTCGCGAGCCCTGGTCGAAGTACTGCTTCGGCAACTTCGAAAAGTCCACTTTCTCCTCTGGAAGCTGCGGGACGTTCGTGTTCGTGCCTGACTCGACTCGAGCCGTGCCCACGGCGTTGTGCTCGTACTCGGAGGTATCCCCGCTGCTTCCCGAGTCGTTGTTCGAGATCAGCGGCCGTTGGTCGCGGTGATAAGTCAGGTGGTCGCCTGCAGGTTGTTCCGCCCGACGTTTCCTCTGTTGCTGTTGTTCTGCACTTCTGGCGGCCGGTGGCGCTGGCGCTGGCGCTGGCGCGGCCGGTGGCGCAGGGAGCGTGGGCGGTTGTGGCATCGTGGCGGCGGCCTGTGCAAGCGCCTGTAGTATGTGCGGTGGCATCATCGGCAGAGCGGCCGCGAACTGTGGCGGTAAATGTGCGGCCATGTTGGTTTGGAGCATGGCTGCGAGGTTCGCCGGGTGAACCATGCTTCCCATGGTGCCGTTTCCCATATTACCCGTGTTGACGTTGACGTTGAGCGCGGGAGGTGCTGTTGTTGAAACGACGGGCAAGGCCAAAGAGGCAGCGTTGACTGTGTTGTTGGCTGCTGTGAAATTGCTTGGAAGCTGTAGGCTATTTATTTGTGTTGCCAAGGGATCTCGTACCAAGGTGGTTGGCGAAGGATTGAGAGACTGAGATATATTCGCAGGTTGAGGACATCCTGCAGATTCTCGTGTCTGCTGATTGAGCTGAGGGATGCCACACGCGGATTGGCACTGCTGAGTCTGCACGACGTGCTGCTGAAGTCTTGAAGGAAGGCTTGAAGAAGAAAGTCGAACTACTGGCACCCCAGCCTGCTGATTCTGAGCTAGGCCTGAGGAGGGCAACCCGGCGGACACGCGTGGTTGCTGAGCTCCTGCAATCATCCCCCCTTGCCCAAGCCTTCCCAAACCACCACCACCACCACCTGACGCAACATTGGCAGACATTGGCAGACCACTAACACCACTAACACCACCACCACCACACGCAAGACCGGACACATCCATGCCCTGCAAGGACTGTCCCATGGCAGAACCAACATGCTGAGAGAGAATCATCATGAAATCATTCTGAGACATCATATTCACCAAACGAAAATATATTCACGAAATCTAAGTGAAATCTAAATAAAAAAATCACAAACACAAACACAGTGACAATGACAAAGACAAACCACAGGGCCCCGTACCGGGTGTGTACAATGGGATGGGATGGCAAGATGGTGCAAGATGTCGCCCGTCAAGGTGTGCAAATAAATGGGTTTCGTTGCCAAACCAACGTCTCCCCAAACAAGGCGGGGGGGGAAGTGGAGTGAGCACTTGAAGTCGTGACGTGATCATCACGAAAGCTTCGAGACGCCTCCGAGGGCAATTGTCACCCCCTTCAAGGCCAAGGCCAAAGGTTGCCCAAGGGACCCGGGTTGCATTTCGTTGCATGGGCAATGCCCTGCAACGAAATTTGCAAAGTTGCTGGGCAATGCAATGGGCCGTTGACGAGAGTTGCTCAAGATTTCGTTATGCCTCCGAATGCACGTGATGATTCCGTGATGCAATTCCGAGCACGCATCTGCCATCGGAAAAAGACCGGGAAGACCCCTTGCCCATGCCAACGGAAGACGAAAGGGCGCCAAGAGGCCTTTTCCCCGGGGTACTTGAAGTCGTGACGTGGTCATCTCGAAAGCTTCGAGACGCCTCCGAGGGCAACTGGGCAACTTCACTCGGATTAATTGGTGGCCGTTTCCGTTTGTTCGAACTTCGATGCAATTTCGTTATGCCTCCGAATGGTCATTGGCATGATGATTGGCGAACTCCGTGATGCTCCTCTTGGCGCCTCTTTCGTCTTCCGTTGGCATTGGCAACAATGGCAAGGTTCCCAAGGGGTCTTTTTCCGGCCTTTTCCCCAGGGTAAAAGACGGGGTGCCGTTTGACGGAGGCGCTTCGAAGTTCTCTCCGTTCTCTCGAAGTACTCTAACGAGAGTATAGCCTGGCACCTCGATGTCGACATGCCAACCCATGATAACGAAGCCACCCGAGGAAACACTCGACATCCGTTGGCAACTGCTGTTGGCAACGAGAGTGCCTCCTTGATAACAAGGGGTTCCCGGGAACTCGATCAGGGAGCATCTTGCCCCCTCCAGCAGAGGTGGGGGAGAATCACGCTACCTCAGTCTGAGCAGGCCGGCCTCAAAGCTTCGGAGGCCTCCCCCAAGAAGCCTCCTTCAGACTTCAGAGTACTGTTTGTGCAAAGGGGAAGAAGGGCGCCTCCTCCCCCCCTCCAGTGGAGGGCCCCCAGGTGGGCTGCCAGGTGGGGGCAGCAGCCTCCCTCAGCCTCAGCCTCAGCCATCATGTTTCGAAGTTTCTTTGAAGGAAAACCCCTTTCCGAGGCCTTTGCGCTAAAGTTGAGAACTAAAGTTGAGGGCTCCCGTTTCAGTTCGGGGTTTCAGTTTGGGTTAGGAATAGGAATAGGGGTTAAGGGTTAAGGGTTAAGGGTTAAGGGTTAGGGGTTAAGGGTTAAGGGTTAAGGGTTAAGGGTTAGGGGTTAAGGGTTAAGGGTTAGGGGTTAGGGGTTAGGGGTTAGGGGTTAGGGGTTAGGGGTTTTCTCCCCCCTTGCTTTTGCGAATCGAATCATTCCTCTTCTTCATGGACTCGTTCCTGGCTGCGACGGCGTCGGCGGCGTCGTCGGCGCGCGCACCTCATGAACGCAAGTCCAAATTAGCCGCCGCGCTCGCCGAATCCGCATCCACCTTGCAAGGTGGCGCTGGTGATGAGTCTCTCAAGAGTCAGTCGGACGAGATCTGGGCGATGCTCGACAACATGGCCGCGGACGATCCTGAGGCGTATGCGAAGTTCATACAAGAACAAATGGATGGTGCCATCGCTAGCGTGGATGAGAAAATGAGTTCTGGGCAGAAACAAACGGGCGGCCAGCAAACATCAACGTCGGCATCACCACCGCAAACAACCGCAAAGGCGAAGAAACACGCAAAGACGACAAAGAAGAAGGCGCTGTCGACGAGACAGCCTGCTGCCGTCTTTGAAACACCCATGCAAGGGGGAGGACAGGTTGCGCGCATCAACGTCTGGATCGCCGACGGTGGCGTGGACGCTCCCGAGCTTCCCACCGCACGAGCTCCGGCGGTGGCGTGGGAGGAGGTGCGCGTTCAAGTCGCCGTGCGCGGAGCGCCGCGCGACGCCAACGGCGTGAAAAACTTCGACGTAGAGGCGCACGAAAAGGCGCTACGGGTGGTTGTCGACGATGCGCACGTCGGGTGCGGCGCTTTACGTGCCACCATCGCACAGAGCGCCGCTATGATCGTCGAGCGCACGTTCGGCGCACCGATGCACCGCGAGGCGATGCGATACGTCGTTGTCGAGCCGGAACCGGAGCCGGAACCCGCACCGAGAAGCAGTATGCCAGAGCCGAAAATCACGGCAAAGGCGCCGCCGCCGCCGCCGTCGTCAACCGACGTGCTTGGTGACAGCCTCAAGTTGCCTGGCGGTGCAGGTGCACTGCCGACGCACAAGCCGTCGTCGAACGAGGAGGAGCCGTTGCTGCGAGAGGTTACCACGCGCAAGCCAACGGCGACGGCGGCTCGCGTCGAACAAACAACAGACGGCGTTGTGGTGCGCGTCGCGCTGAAAAGTGCGCGCGGGGTGTCGCTCGAGGTGGTGAACGGCAACACACTCGAAGTGTGCGTGCCAACCTTGGACGAGCCTATACGCGTCACGCTGCCGATCGTCGCCGACGTCGATGGCGTTTCAGCGAAATTCGACAAGAAGGAGAAGGCGCTCATCGTCAGCGTGAGGCGGAGGTGAAACGAATCAAACAAAATCGATTTTACCGCTGTGTCTGTAACTTGTGTACTGATTGATGATAATACAAATAAATCTTACAAATCTTACAATGGCCACTTGTTGTTGTTTTATTTCAAGTCTTTGTTCTAAGCTGACGAACTGCCGCCACTTGCCGCCAGCTCAATCCACTGCTGCACGAGACTTGCCACAACCTCAGGGAGCGTGCTGATGTTGCGAACCACTGCATAGTACGGGAACGGGAAGGTGTCCATGTATCGGTTCATCA
The DNA here is from genome assembly GCA_938743325.2 of Pycnococcus provasolii. Classification (NCBI taxonomy): domain Eukaryota; kingdom Viridiplantae; phylum Chlorophyta; class Pseudoscourfieldiophyceae; order Pseudoscourfieldiales; family Pycnococcaceae; genus Pycnococcus; species Pycnococcus provasolii. Next base: position 471,519 of record OW568892.1, read on the forward strand.
CAACTGCACCATTCTGGAAGCGCACGCTCTGCAGATCTACGATCGACGTGGCGCTGTCGACTGCCGAGTTGCTACCATCACCACCACCACCGCCGCCGCTGCCGCCGCCGCCGCTGGCATTGGCAGCACCTTCGACCACGCCGTCAAGCGCGACGAATGCAACCAGCACGCCCCGGGTGGATGCAAGCTCGTTCACCGCGCGCTGAAGCCCTTGCTTTTCGTGAAATCGGCCGTCGCCGATGATCAGAACGAGCTGCTGCACGGGAACACCACCAGATGAACGCGCCATGGACGGCATCGTCGTGTTCGGCGGCGATGTCGTTGCATGAACGTCGTCGAGAGGCTCGCCGCGCGCGTGCGCGAGCGTTGCACGCAGGTGCCGCAAAAGAGACACGACCGGCGTGTCTGCCACGGTTGTCTCGCGGTCAAACGCCAGTGATGCAAAGACGTGTGCACCCGAGGTGTCCGTGAACGGGGCGCCGAGCTCGTGCAACGTCGTCACTCCGGAGGCGGCCGATACGTTGGTGTCGTCGCCGTCGCCGTCGTCACCACGTTTGACGACGGCAACATCGTCATCGCCGCCGCCAAAGGCGCACACGCCAACATCTCCAACCTCAAGACGAGTCAGAGATTTTGCGATCAGCGCCGTTGCCTCCATCGCCAGCGGCGCTGCACCCGTCTCTCGCATGGAACGGCTGTCGTCCACGCAGATGATTACCTGGTACGCACGCTTGTCCACCTTGGTTCGTCGCAGCCAGATCTTATCCTTGCGGTAGTTGGATGCAACGTACGAAACCACGCGGCGCATGTTCAGGCGCTTTCCCGTCTTGTAGTCGCCAGCCAGGCGACTTGCAAGTGTTGGCTCTAGCAGGTGCCGGAGCCTCTCGCTCAGCTCGCATGCCGATGCATTCGTCAGGCTCTCGCATGTTGCCCACAGGCGCTCGCCACGCGCCTCGGCGTCCTCGGCGTCTTCTGCATCTTCCACAGCATCGTCACCACGGCGCGCACGAACGAGTTGGCGCAAGCGTTCACGAAGTTCCACCTGCTCGAGAGGGTCCAGCGGCTCAATCTCCGTCGCCTCGCCGTTGTCGTCGCCGTTGTCGCCATCACCATCGTCACGCAACTCCTCCTCGGACATGTGCACTAGCGGTGCACTCAGGTCCTCCTCGCCAAGGCCAAGATGCGCCTCGGCGATGGGCTGCACCTTCTCCTCATCCGGCTCACGGCGATCCGTTTTCATGGCCAGATCCTCGAGCTCCACGAGGCGCCGCCTTGCCGCCGCCTCAGCAAGCTTGACCACGTCGTCATCTGCCACGGTTGCCGCTAATTTGTCCGCATCGTCGTTCGCATCTTCCATCTCGGCTTCCGTTGCCACCTGAGGTTGTGATGACGGCACTGGCCCATTTTCTGGCCAAAATGGCGCGGGTGCAGGAGCATCGTCGTCGCACTTCTCCTGATCTGCATCAGTCGCCTGCTGCAGCTGCTGTAGAGCCTGCTCTGCCGTGGCAGCACCTAGTGCCTGCATGCCGCCACCGCCATCGTTTGCGTCATCTTCCCCATTGACAAACTCAAAGTCCATCGCATCGGGCGCCTTCTCTTCGTTGCCGCCGTCGCTTCCCGCCCTAGCGCTTTCGCCAATGACGTTCAAGCGTCGCTGGAGATCCTCCATCGCTTTCCCGAGACTACGGTATGGGTTCACCGCCGTGGGAATTGGCGGCGCCGCCTGGTCGAAATTACCATTCTGCTGCGCCGAAGCATTCATCTGTAGAGGTACCATCTGACCGCCGGATGCACCGTCCATCGCAGAGCCCCCATCCATCATCGCTCCGCCGCTGTCACCACCGCCTCCACCGCCACTTCCCATTTCAGGATCGAGCGACATAGGACGTGTATCGCCAGGCGTCGATGTTATCTCTGTAGGCGCGTTGCGATCGCCCATCTGCTGAGCACGCTCCCCTGTCTCAGGGGCGCGAGGTTCGGAAGAGCCTCCTCCGCCACCGAGCCCCATGCCGCCACCCGCTTCACCTCCGCCCCCTAACGTGCCCTCATCATTCAGTGCATTTGCATCCGCCTCGTTGTCGTGATCGTGATTATCTGCACCGTCACTATCCTTCTCACCGGCTGGCGCCATGAGCTGATCTTTCTCGCCTTCGCCCTCGCCTTCGTCAGCCTCGTCGTCCTCCGGCTTCGCGAACATGGCATCTTCGCCATCGTGCGGCTCATTTTCCTCATCTTCAGGCTTGGAATCAATATCGGCGCCAGCGTCGCCCTCTTCTTCATCGTTGTCGATGAGGCCAGCACCCATGTCCCAATCCTCTTCACCGCCCTCCTTGTCAGGCTTATCGCGCTGCTCTTCTTCCGCCGCACCCGTGCCATCGCCCTTAGGCGGTGAATCGTCACCATCCTCTTCTTCTCCACCTTCGCGCGGCTGCTGCTCCGTGGCTCCGTCACCATCCTCTTCTTCAGCACGAGCGTTCTCATCTTCGTCGTCACCGCCCTGCTGATCCAATTCACCAAAATCTGTGCCATCAACGCCACCCGCGTCACCCGGAGTCTTATCTCGCTTCGAGGGGTCGTTCACCACGCCCGCGTCATCTTCGTCGCGTCCACCACCGCCAGGCGGCTCATCCGCAGCGTCGTTTGTCTCGCCATCTTTCGCCGCATCACCGTCGTCACCGCCGTCATCATTCTCTTGCCCGCCGCCGTCTTCATCCATACCGTCTTCCTGCTCCTCCTCATCATCAGCCGCGCCGCCATCTTCCGGCGCTTGTTTCGAACCTTTGCCTTTGTCCTCCTGGCGACGACGCTTGTCTTTCTTCTCTTTTGCACCAAATTCCTCCGCGGCAACCATATCCGTCTCCTGCCCCCTAGCATCTACGGACCGACCAGAATCGTCGAACGCCTCCTTGGCTTTTGCGGCATCTGAAACTCCACCGTCGCCATCATCCCACAGCCGCTCGTCCACCGCCTCTCCACCATCATCTCCAAGGTCACCCATCTGGCGCTCGATTGCATCCTCTGGATTCTCTTCATCCAATGGGTCATCTTCAGCCATCTCCTTGTCATCTCCGAGGTCGACATCCTCAAGATCCGCAGCAAAGTCGTCGGCAACCTCAATGCCCTTCTCATCCTTCTTCTGCTCGCCGCCGGTGGGCTCTTCCATAGGCTCGTCATCCTTCAGCCCCTCAATCTGATGCTCTTCCGTGATCTCCTTTGACACATCCACATCTCCCTCACCTTCACCGAGACCAGTTCCCGTGAGCTCCTTGCCACCAGCCTCATCAGCCTCTTCTCCGTCGTCGCCGGCGTCCTCCTGCTTGGATTCACAGCGGAGACCCTGCTCGATGGTATCCGTTGAAAGTAATACAAAGCACATCGCCGCATCCGTCAGTCCAGCCTGCACATGGAGGAAGTCGCGCATTGCGACGTGAAAAGCCGCGGAGGAATACTCGAGGAGACCGCGGATGGATGCGATGTGCGAGCGAACGTTGTCGACAGAATCGTTCACATGCGCTGGCGAGGAGAGAGCTCTGAGCAGTAAACGCAATGACTTGGCGAAGGTGCGCGCTTGCACCATCGCAAGGCGCGTCTCGTGGTATGCTCGACACTCGGAAATGCGAAACGCCGCGGCGTCTTCGTCGTCGTCAACCGTGGCGGGTGGCGGCGTACCAACAGATGCCTTGTGCAGGCGCTGCATCCATAGCTGCGCATCCTTCACGCACCGTTCTGCCAGCTGGCCAAGCGACGCGTTCTCGCCTAGATCCGCTCCACACGTCGTCACTGGCTTGAGCACCGTCGCACTCGCGGCATGGGAGGCGCGAATGGCAAGTGCGATCACGGTGTCCGCGCCGGGTATATCACGCCACTTGAGCGATGCAAGCGCAAATTCTCGCATCGGAGCCTCGAACGCAGACACAGCGTTGGCGAGCCTCGGCGTTACGACAGGTGTTGCAACATGCGATACGTGCGACGTTGATATGGCGGCACGGAGTTCTTCCGCGGGCACCGACAACACAGCCAATGCAGCTTGAATCGAAGATTCACATTCTTGCAGGGAAACGCCGCTTTCGGTAGTGCAGTCTCGATCGGAGACTGCAGCAGCCCTGATTAGATCCACAAGCTCTTGCACAGATTTAAGGAGACGATTGTGCATGCGCACAAGATTCACGGCATCCCAGCCAGTGCCCTTGGCATCGACCGGATCAGCAATGACGATGTCAAGATCGTCAAAAGACGGCAGCTTGTGCTGCACATCTGGCCCGTCGACAACTTTGACGTGCTCACTCGCTCGCCCCATGCTTTCGACGAACGAGCGCAGGACGTTCGCATGTTGATTCAATTCGAGACCGAGCTCAGCCGCCTCGCACACGAATCGCCTTGTGTCACGAGAGAGGAAGGCAAGGTGCTCAGCCATCAGGTGAAGCACGCGAATCTCAGGCTCCGACAAATCTTTGTGAGGCTGCGGGGGTGTGGTCATCGTGGCGTACACACCAGATGCCTCCCCAATGGCCATGACACGAAGAATTCTCAAGTGGTCGATCAGTGCAAAGTGCGCACGATCCGAAGCGCGGTATGAATTCTCAGCATCTAGCACGGCACGCACATCTTCAGTTCCTACCAGTGCCCCGAGAGCACCACCCTTTGTGCCAATACGTGGCGCATCCGCGCCAGCAAGCCACACATCGACCGAACGGTCCTGCGGCGGGACGGCATTCCTCGAAACGCCAACCCCCATGTTCTTAAGCGATGTCAAAAGTGCCTTCAGCACCTGGCGCTTGAGGGCAGCATTGTGTACCTTTTCGCGGCTGGCCAGCGTTCTCGCCGTGTCGCGGATCTGCTGAGATGTGTCGCCGAGCGCTTTCAGATCTACCAGCAATCTCGTGTAAGCGTGCGGGCGGCCATCGGAAATGAGAATCGACGTCACGAGCTGGCGCGAGCGTGAAACAATGCGACCACCATCGTCCGGCGAATTCGCATCCGCCATGGAAATGCACTGCGCATTCGAAGCAACGAAGTTGTTCACCACAGTGCCGTCATCGTCCATCGTAGACTCGTCTCCTTCAACATTCACAGCGTTCGCAACAGCTTCCCAAACTTGCCCAGCTTGCCGCTCGACGCGCGTCACACCCGGTGCCGTTGATGTAGCCTCGCACAGCGATTCACGATACTTCATCAGCAGCTTGTGCAACTGGCGAGTGACACGTTCTGTATGCTGCCGCATGGCATGATAGCCGCGGTCTTCCCATCGCGTAATGGCGGCAAAATCGCGAAGTTCCTTCTCCGTATCGCGCCAGAGCGACTTGCGCTTCTCGCGTACACTTGCCACGGATGCCATGCTGCACCTGATTAAGCCATATACCATGCGCTCAAGCTGCCTCGCACGCCCTTGTGTCGCGTCAGCGCCTTTTCTGGTGCTCAAGCATGCACGACGCGTTCGAGCGTGCGCGAAGATGACCCAAAGAAGTCGCAGTCGCTCGGATGCGTCACCAATTGTCGAGCATGCGAGAAATTCCTCAAGGGCTTGCCTTACCTCCGCGATCGATACCGCGTGCTCGCCTTCGGATGACGCACCCTCCGATTGTGTGCGCAGAAGAGGAAGCATCAGAGCTAGCAGGTGGTACACGCTGCGATGCAGTCCGGAGGTGGCGCATTCAGTTTCCACTTTGCGAAGCTGAAGGGGCCATCCATTGAGCTCCATCGAACGCCACCGCCGCGCGACAGCACTCAGCGCAGTCAGCTCATCTTTCAAGCTCACGTGGCGTGCAGCCGCCGTCTCCCACGTCTGACTGAAGCCGAGTGCAAGCTCGACACCTGCCATGGTCTCCTTGATCGGTGCATTGATTGGAAGAGATGCGAGTCGATCGCAGATCTTAAGAAGTTGCTGAAGTACCAAGTGCTCTGGAAACTCATCAAGCAGCTGAGAAACGCGCGCTCGCATTCGCTTCAGAGGTGGTTGAAGGTAATCGAACTCCAGCGCATTGAGAGGCGTACACTGCACATCCACGGATGAAGCCGACGCATGCTCGGCGGCGGCCGGCTGTACGACTCTATACTGCTCGTGCAGTAGACATGAACGATAGACGTGCCCACCCATCGTCGCGCGTTCCAGACGACGGGCTCGAACAATGGCGTAAGGCGCCGCGGCTCCCAGCAGTGCCGCACCAACGTCATACGATGCCGTGAAAGCCTCCCGAAGCGGAAGCGCTGTACGCTCACCCGCAGCGCCGACAAGCTCAGCCAGTTCATTGCTTGCTTCAAGCCCCAGCTCTCCCATGAGAAAACTGCACGCATCATTGTGCAGCGCGCACGATTCCATGCATCTCAGCACGTCTCCAGCAATATCCGTCTCAAGCGCATGCGACAATGCAGCATCCGTCTCTCGTGGCACGTCCGCTGTATCCTGCAGTCCGCCGTGATCGTCCTCGGACAGAAACTCCCCAAAAGTCTTACGCGCGTAGTCTGGAAAGCTGCGCTGGAATAGCAACTCGTTCACCTTGTCATCTACCGAGGCTACCTTGCCCTCCGCGTCGGCAGCTGATGCTGGCTCTAAGGCTGACAATTTAGCCGCAAGATCCACGGACGCATCGAGCGCGGTAGATGCAAATCGCGAAGCTCGTGATGGCCGTTGCTGGAAGAGTGATGAGGCGAGTCGAGCCTCCTCCTCCTTTCGTTCTTGCAGCTGCTCCCAAGCTCGAACAAACCCCATGACCACCTCTTCAAAAACACTCCAATCCTCAGAAATGGCGAATTGGCGGTGCGTTTGCACATCGCACGCAGCTGCGACGAGCACTGTGCGTTGGACTGATAATGACATATTCTCGCGCTCGCGCTGCACGGTCCTGGAATGCACATTGGGATTTGTCTTTTCAGAAATGCCCTGTGCGCTGCACAGCTGCGTTCCGTGCTCTTTGCACAGCGCATCGAGTCGCTCGCGAATTCCCGCAGGCTGCCACGTGATGGGCACGCTGGGATATGACATCAGCGAGATGAGAAGGGAGTCCGCCTCGGGAAGGACGCCACGGCCATGGCGGGTTCTCATATCGAGAGCTAGGGTACGTGCACCCGAAGCAGCCTCGCGCACACCAAGCAGAAGAGGTTGGGCAACATCGCGAAGTCCATCGCCATATCTCCTTTCGGTGGAGTCCGCGAATGCCTCAAGCGTGGTGCACCACGATAGCAGCGCCTCAGCCTGCGCATCCGCACTCGACGCACGGCTTGAGTCCATAAGATTAAGCGCAAACTCAGGCTTTAACGAACTTTCCATCAATCGGCGCGCTTCGGTGGAAAATGCACGATAAGACGATTCTTCACGTCGCGCACTTGCTCCAGATTCCAGGGCATCAGCCCTGTGCCGCCACCACTTGATTGTTCGCTTCCATTGCCGCGCTCGCGCAAGCGCGTTGTCAGCACCGGGTGCGCCAGGCTGCGTGCATGCGTCCGCCCCAGCATCGTCTAGCGGAATTTCAACCGTATCCGCGAAGTCTGCTTGGACGCGAAGGGAACCGGCCGCTCTTCGTAGATCATTTACAGGATCGCCGTGAGCGGGCGGTGTAGACAGTGCGGCAAGCGCGACACCGAGACAGATGGATAAAGCGCCGATCGGGGCTAGGCATTTCCAGTCACTCGTGCAATCTGTGATGATCATCTGCAGAATAGACGGCAACTCTCTTGCGGCGCGGTGCATCATCGGGGCGGCGAATTTCACGAATGTAAGATGATCGCATAAACCTGCTACGGCAACCTCACACACGGAGACAAGCTGCGATGATGCAAGCTCCGCCTGACTGCCGGTCGCGCCGGTTGAGGCGAGTTGACTCAACTTCATAGCGCACGAAAACGCCTGCTCACGGGGGCTGCCTGCCGCGAAGGTTGGCGCGTGAATTGCCAGCGTGTGCGACATGACGTACAACAGCTTTCGTGCGATGGAACGGGCAGCACGAGATTCCGAGAAAGTGGTACTCGTCTTGCCGATGCCCCCCGCGAGCATGGCGCGACGCAAGCACGCAAGCGAAGCAATGGCATGCTCAAGCTCGGCAATGACAATGGATCCGTTTGCAACCGAGAGGTGCACGTAGGCTGTGAGCATAGCCTCGCTCGGGGCAACCAGAAGTGAGGCGATTCCATTAAGCCTGTCAAAGCCCTCCGCAGACGACGGAAGCAAGGTAAACAGCATGCCCTCCTGCGCCGCACGCGCACCACTATTAGCGGCTTCATCGTCGCCAGAGCTTTGGCTGCTGATGCCACTTGATATGGCAATAAGCCGACGTGCACGCCCTCCGCTGCCGAATCGCATGCTCTGCGAAGCTCGCCACAAGAATGCGTCGCACAAGCGCGATGAAAGCGCTACCTGCGTACGATACCGCAGCTCGTGTGATATATGGGGCAGCATAGTCGCGAGCTTGTGCCTTCCGGCTTCGTTGTGCGAGTCATTGCCAGTAACTGCGTAGTGCACGAGATGCATAAGCTGGTACATGGGAGCGACGTCAAGCAAAGACGACGCAGTATTGTCAATGACAAAGCGACTCAATTCATCCGCACTCGAGCTAATGCGAGCCACGTCAGTGGCTTGCATACTGAACGTCGCCAGAGAGGCGGCCGCAGCAAGTCTCGCAACATCAGCTTCCAATTCAAGCTGCGGTGCAAGTGCGCGCCGCTCCAAAAAGGCGAGCAGCACCAACGCACACGCATGGCTCTCGGGGCGTGCAAGCGTCGATGCGGGAAGCATCATAGACTTGGAGGAATTGCGCGGAACATCCTGCGAGCAAAGAAGTTGGCGCAGCGAGGCAACGACTGTCGTGAGCGAGTCTTGACTTGGCACTGCCGCAGAGTCCACGGGTGTCATCTCTGCTGGATCGGTTTTCTCACCGCACGCCCAAAATGCGTCCGAGTTGCTATCTGTGACTTCGGTGCTGACGTACGCGCGAGAGTGATCGAACAGGCAGATGGCATCAACGACTGATCTACGCACTTCGGCGTCGAGATGATGCCACGCAATGTCGATGTCGGACGCAGGTGGGGGGTCTCCACGCATTTCAACGTCACTCATGAGGTACTCCACACGATCTCTCCACGAGTTCCGCGCAGATACCACCGAAGACGAGCAAACGCAAGCATGACTAAGAGAGATCCGACGCACCTCAGCCTCAAGCTCATTTACCGCAAGATCTGAAGAAAGGTGCGGGCGACCTCCGTGGCGCCACAGCAGCGGTGCGTCGGCCGTCGTGGCGACGCCGAGAGATTGAGCAAGAGTCAGGCAACGTGGTGCTCGCAAGGTGCCCTCCGGACCGCCACTGCTGAGAAGCTGAGATAGCCTAGGCTGAATACGTGCCCAGTGATACGCAGGTAGGCCCGCATGCCAGGCAACGCTACTCGTCGCTGCGGAGAGTGGTGACGCTGTGAGACTAGACACAAGTGCGGATAATTCGGCGATCACAATGCGTGCGTGTCGTACCATTTCTTGTGACCCATGCCCCTGGGAAATGGTAGGGACGATCCTGGGGACTAGGCTGAGAACTTCCGCGCATGCCTCGGGAAGGATCGCAAGCCATTCGAGGCCATCTCCGTCTCGCACACCAATAGTCGAACAAAATGCAGCAAAGCTCGCCTCGTCAAGTGGTTTGGCATGGCGGTACAATGCTGCATGCAAGAGAGTGGCATCGCCGTGATCACCATTCTCAGATCCTTTCAGAGATCGGCGCCATGCCGGTATGTATGAGGACGCCAGTTGTGCGTGCATGCCCAGCGTTTCGCGGAGAGCATGTACATCCCAGACGGTGCGAATGAGGAGACACATCGTGAGAGCGTCTGGCGAGCTCTCACCGACTCGCTGCAGGGCCATAGGCCAAATTAAGGAGGGCGCGAGCGACTCAAGCGTACCCTTGTCTTTCAGAATCGAGGCAGCATAAGTATCTTGGAGAAACGAAGTAACCAAAGGCGTCATCCACGCGAGCACGGAGCTGAATCGACTTGTGCCCCTCTCATGATCCACTAGAGACTCGACTGTAGCGCTCGCGAATTTGGTCAGAATGTTAGCACGCGACTGCACGTCTGCCGAAGACGCGCGTTGCATGTAGGTGCGAAGATGTGCACAGAGCATCTGCAGCAGCTCCGCTGTGGATGCTTGAGGCACTGAGACTCGTCTCATCAGCATGCATTCGGCAGCCAGGGGTGGGCAGATTGCCTTCATGTTCTCCACAAAGTCGCGGTCTAGCGTCGTGTCTGCCAGATTATCGGCGTCTAGCAGCTGATGCAGCACCCGAGCGGATGCCCGAATCACGGTATCAAAATCGCGAAGCGCCGCCTCGATAGGCGGAACCGTCTCTGAACGGCGCAGAATCATCCGCAAACCTCGTCGAATGGGCCATGTTCCCAAAGGAATAGCGTCCAATGCTATGTGAGCAAGCGCTTTCGATGCCGTCGATGCACTGCAGCCAGCGATGGATGCATACACGCCCGTGGACCTCACGCCATGTTGAAGCAGCACTGCCGCAGCATCAGCGACGTGCGCAGCATCGATTACGCTGCGCTTGTCGTTAGCACTTTCCGCGACAAGCGATGCCAACGCACCGATGAGTCTCGGGTCCATAGGGACAGACGTTGAACACGCAATCATACGCGCTATATCCTCGATTCGCCGAGGGCTTGCAATCGCCACCTCCACACCTCGGTTGCGCATGGCCCTCGATAATTCACCGCCGCCCATCGCGCTGCCGCTGCTAGCTCGAGGGTTCAATGCGAGGAAAAGCTGAAAGCCGTTGCGCATTCGAAGCACTCGCTGAGCATCTCCGGACTCGTTGAGAAGTATCGCACCCTCCGCCCCCTGGTCGAGAAGGGAGTTCAGCCTGTCGAGTACGGCAGGATTGCACAAATTTGCGTTGTCCAAGAGCAGCCATTCGCCGCGTTCCATGGCACGTACCACTGGGCCATCGACCCACGTGAACGGCCTCGTGGTGCCCTCATCACTCTCTTCCGATGCAGGCGGCGTCGCTTTTCTCTGCACCGCTTCTCCAATACGACGCAGCTGCTCAGCGAGTTCGGCAGGCAAATGCTCTTGATACGCTTCTAGCACGGAATCTACCTCGATACACGCACGTGCAAGAGATTGAGCGCGTGCCTGAGCGGAAAGTGTCGAAGATCCTGTAGATGCCACGGAACATGCTGCATCGGACAAGCGCTTCAGCGCAAGATGTACATCGTCACTCGAAGCTGATTCGATTCGCTCCATGGATCTAGCGACACTCTCCGCTGCAGATGTGAGTGTCCTTTGCATGAAATCCGATAGCTCATCCAGGTCTCTCTGCGGATCTTGTTGCTCAAATGAGCCGAGAAGGTCGTTCACATCCGTTCCAGGGCCTATCGACACTTCAGTCAGCGACCGCCCCGTCAGTCGTGCCAGCATTCGCACCAGCGTCGTCTTACCGCTGCTTGGAGGTCCGGTGACAAGGCACATCCACCCATGCTTAACGCATGCAATCATCGACGGCAGTGCCAAGAGCTGCGTCGAAATCAAGGCGGCATCGTCTTCGAGGTTGTCAGAGTTGTCACTGCTCGGGTGGCGTTCCACAGCAACACCGCCACAAGCGATTCGCCGTTGCTGTGCATCAAGTTCAGGGGATGCAATTTCGAGAACAGTGCTATCTGCATCAACGTGAAATGCGGTCGCGAAGAGCACGCGCGCCTGTGCCTTGTCAGCCTCATTGCGAAAGCGTGCGACATAGACGAGCTCCGCGGTTCGACGGAGGTGATCTATCCATTCTTCAGGGGAAGTCATCGAAGAAGGCGATCGAAGAGAATTCGACACCTCACACCACCGCATAGCGTCGCGAAGGTTGAACTCCCACGGAGCACCCTCCCTGCCCATGGTTCGCGCGACGGCACTCGCGTGGTGAAGTGATGTTGTGTAATGGACAATGCCTTCAATGTATTTCATGGGCACTTCGGGGTGGATATGAGACAGAATATCTTGCATGTCCACGATATTGAGAGGTTCGGCGTAGACGCGAGTAAAACGATTCAGAAAACTCTGTGGCAAGCCTTTGCGTCCCCCACCCTCGTGAAGCGGATTCTGTGTATTCGTGTTTGTGTGTGTACGATGTGTGTGCGTGCGTGTGAGGGAGTTAGCAACGATGATACTGATATATTCACGCCAAAAACCTATTCCATGATGCTCGGCTCGGTCGGATATCATAGCGTTCTTTGCTCCTCAATATTAGTTTCAGAATTTGATGGTACTCTTGAACTTTTGCTTCCTCACTGCCGGCGTGAAGGACATTCTCGGCGATATGCGCGCGTGCAAAAGCAAAAACAAAGGCAAATGATGCGTACCTGTGCGCCGAATAGGCGAAATCCCTCGCTGACATGAAATTCCTTGTCCAATTCAGGAATGTAGAGCATTTTGCGATGATCAAGAAGAGAGTTAAGTCCCTCGAGAACAGGTTGCGTTGCAAGGTTGAGCTCGTCAAGCAGACACCAATGTCCCTCTTTCACAGCTTGCAGCAAAGGCCCGTCGATCCACTCAAAGGGAGAGGATTTCGTGTTGTGCAATTCTGAAGTATCTTTCATTGGTGTGTCCACATCGCCTGCATCCGACACAACGTCGCCGGAGGTACCCGATGGAAGATCTGAACCAAGCAAGTCTGCGATATCCGTCTGCTCAGATAGATTAATGCGAATGAGTCTGCGTCCACACAGCTTTGCCAGTGCGGCCACCAATGCTGTCTTACCAACGCCTGGCGACCCTTCAAGAAGGACGGGCCGATCAAGCTGCATTGCTCGTAGCACCCGCATGCCATTTTTCGCGGTCGAGGCTGCCGCAAGATGAAACGATGATCTCGAGGCTGAGACCTGAGCTTCGTTGGCGAGAGTTTGAATGCTGAATTGACCAACACGCAGAGCATTCGAAGAGACTGCGACAGTCGGAGTATAGCCACCAGACATGGTTTCACCAGACAAGCCTAAATCAGCGACCGATTCGAGTATCGCCTCTTTTGGCAGCAGTGATGCCTCCGCAAGGATCGTCAACACATGATCGGCCCGGACGGATGTCGACGACATTGAAGAAGTCCTCAACACATCCGCAAGGGCGGCAAGCACGCGCACGTATACATCTCGTTGCGCTCGGGAAAGTCGCGACATTGCGGATTTCGTGTTGGAAGAGGCATTTGCTAATGAGCTGCCGCCTCCGCCTCCGCCTCCACCTCCAAGGCCAATGCCATCAAGCTGCACCAAGAAAAGTCCGTGCGCAAATGCTTCGTACAATCCCATGCTTACACTCATTTGCTCGATGAAAGATGACCAAGCTAGTAGATCGCGAAGTGATAGCGCATGCTGCGCTGCGGCTCCCGTGGCAGAACTTGTGCGCGCACGCGTGCTGCCGTTGCCATTTCGAGCACTTGATGCTGACCAGCAACGCACCATATCACACGATAATTGCTCTCGGATTTCCTCCGGAATGCCCTGACCAAACCTGCTGCGGCACAGGGCTGCAAGTTCTTCGGCATCGACGAAGGCTGGTACATAGATCTCCGTGAAGCGGCTTCGCAGCGCTGGCGATAGCTCGCGCTTGCCAAAATCTCCGCCTGGATTCATAGTTGCAAAAAGTGCAAATCCTTCAGAAGCGACGATTTCCATCCCTTTACTGTCCATGCCATCGCTAGCATCGTCATAGAAACATTCTGTCACTGTCAGCGAGCGTTCAGGCTCAAGCACAGAATTCAGTCGCTCGAGGATCGCATCACCCGCAAGGCTAATCTCGTCAATTAACAGTGGAAGACCAGATTTCATTGCCGCGAGTAGAGGACCATCCACCCACTCAAAAGGTGCCTCGGCCCCGGATAGAGAGCGCATTGCTGAGTGAAGGCGATCAAGTACACATCGCTCAACGTCAGATTCCACAGGCTTACTCTCAGACTCCTCCACGCGAACACGTTTGGGCGAGCGCGACGGAGGCTCGTCCGCAAGAGCTCTCAAGCACGCTCGGCATGCCGCACGCATTGAGGCAACATCCTCTGACTCACGTGCTTCCCGCAGTGCTTCCCACATAGCTGCGGAATCGTCTGTCGATGGCATGCCGCATCGTGCCATCGCCTCATCGATACAAAATATTGCATCGAGCAGCTTGGCTCGCGTACGTGCCGGGCGCTGCGGGCGATATCCCCCGAGGAAGTCGGAGGTCTCCGTGTGCTGATGACAATTGATTGAAAGCAGCGGCGTGTCCTGATGTGCTGTCATGTCGTTCATTTGCCAATGAAGGAGTGCCAAAATCTGTACAACGGTTGTCTTTCCGCATCCACTTTCGCCAACAAGAAGCACGGGCTCGCGATTGATAATACAACGATGCACAAGGGCAAGCAATCTCTGCATGGATGGAGTAAATGCAACGCCGCGTAGGTTCGGCGGAACGCGCGCCGCTGCGTCACCGGCAAGATATGCGCCGTACGCTTCGCGAGAGAGACTGCTGGCACTGTGGTAGAAGGTTGGCATGTCCAGCTCGACGCGAAGCACCTTTTGGATGCAGCGAACGACATCGCTGCGATCGACGTCTGTTCTCAGGCGCTCACCAAGTACCATGAAGCCGTCCTGAGCAAGCTGCACGTACGTTTCCACGGGACCACGGCTTCCCCATCGGATGAGATCGCGCGGGGTCACAATCTGCTGTCGGCCGGCAAAGAAGGAGCTCGTCGTGAGCCGCGACCTCCGCACTTCCGACATGACGTCGACAAGCTTGCGCGCATGGCTCGGCGCGATGCGGCAACGAGCTTCGATGATTGTAGCGAGCTCATCGTCAGGAATATCGGACAAATATAGCTCAAGAAAGCGAGAACGCAGCGCCTTGGAGAGCTGCTTGCGTCCACCGTAGCCAAGGCTTGCCGGATTTTGCGTCGCAAAGAGGAGAAAGCTTGGATGCGGTGTGATGCGCTCATTCAGTTCGGGTACGTACAATTCGCGGTTGTCGTCCAACAGGCGATTCAGCGACTCGAGCACATCCGTAGGTGCCAGGTTGAGCTCGTCAAGGATTACCCAGTGTCCCTTTCGAATCGCCTGCACGAGTGGACCTTCCTTGAATACGAGCGTGGATGCCCGACCATCAGCCGTTGCGTCGACAGCGGGCGCAGCGACGTATGTACCAAAATACTCGGCGAGATCGGTGTGCTCGTGATTGTTGATGCGAATGCAGGTATGCCCCGTCTGCCGCGCGATAAAAGAAACGAGACTGGTCTTACCACTGCTCGTTGGTCCCTGAAGAAGGATGGGATACTTGCGGATGGAAATCGCTCGCGACAGATGCGACAGATGCACCTGCACACTTGGCGTAGCGACGAAGCCTCCGGGATCGCTCTCCGGCTCATTCGGACCAGCATGAACGGGATAGCCGTGAAAGACCATCATGCCCGCGCTCCTACGCGACGACGATGCGGACATGGGAGGCTTTGCCAGCTCCGCAGAACCGGCGAAGTCGGCGAAGAGATGGGCTCGCACGAGCTCGTAGAACACGGTTTGAGATGCCGAGCTCAGCGGAGTCAGAAACATCATGCAGAGACCATCGAGTAGACTTCTGCGCCACCCACATGCATGCGCCATGCCAGCTGCATATTCCATGGCACGGCAAAGAAGTCGAAGATTAATGGTCGGGATTGCCTTGCCACCAACACCACCAGCGCCCTCGGCGTGCACGAGCTTGCCGTCCACTGCCGCTGCCTTCAGGGCTAGGTACAGATGGGCAATTCGCGTGGTCACAGGGCCCAGATCTGAGGGGGGCAGCGTTGCACTTAGCAGTCCCACGCCCACAGCCTCGAGATCGCCGAGATCTGTGATGTCGTAAGCCACAACTTCGGTAAATCGCGACCGCAGCTGCGCTGGCAGGTCGCGTTTCCCCACATCCGTCGATGGATTCATGCACGCGATGAGGCGGAAGTTTGGATGCCGTGGTATGTGAAAGCGTGCGCGCGGCGTCGCAACTTGATCCACCTGTTTCGCATTGGCTTTGTCGGCATCATCATCATCATCATCTTCATCTTCTTCTTCTTCATTCATGTCGTCTCCGTCGTCATGGTCGCCACTTCGGGTGGAGTCGACATCGCCAAGCTCGGCAAGAACGAGCCCCTGGCCCTCTAGGACTCCAGCAAGTCGCTGTAGAACCTCGGCAGGAGCGAGGTTCACCTCGTCGAGTAGTAGCCAGTGTCCCTCGCGCACCGCGCTTGCAAGTGCACCCTCAGCATACACGAATGAGGGTGTGCCCTTGTTCATGGCGGCAACCTGCCTGTCATAAGCTTCCACATCCGTAGCTAGCCTGTTCCAGCGACGTCGAAGGGATGATGTCATCTTCGACGACGAAGTTGCGTTTTCGTCAACGCGCGCCTTGGCCGACATAGCTGCGGAGAGATCATGATCAGCCTGGTGCTGCTGCATCGTTTCCTTCGCCTTGGCGAGTGCACGCCGCAAGCCCTTCAGAAAGGCGGTGTAACGCCCATTTTGACAGAACTCGTAGCATCGGCGTAGAAAAACCTCGTTCGCCCCCCGAGGGAATGTCGCGAGGAAGACTGACTCGAAATGAATGTAGAGACGACTGCTGATGGCGGCGATCTGTGCGGGCTGGTACCCGCCAAGAAGGTCGCTAGCATCGCTCTGCTGGCTCATGTTTACGACAACAAGCTGCTGCCCGCATCTCGCCGCGAGCTCTTGCACCGAAGCCGTCTTCCCCACACCCGTCTCGCCGACAATGAGCATTGGCTCATCCATGGCTAGGCTGGCGGCGCATCGCTCGAGCAGGCGTGAGAAGGATGCAGAGATCGCGTACGCTCTTCGAGAATCCCCTCCGTTCGCTGCAGAGGAGCCTGATGTCGACACATCCGCAGCCCCAGACGTCGTGGACGATGTTGGACATGGCAGGCGAACTCTTCCGACGACGAGCTCCGCATTGCCTTCACTGTGTATGCTCGGCTTGTGCTCCATCTCAAGCTCCGCCGTGAGTTCATCAGCCTCCTCGGGTAGGAACCCCAAGCTGCCTGCGAGATGTGCGAATAGGCGGAGCATAGCCTCGCGTGTTGATGCCGCGGCACACAAAAGATCGATGCCTTCCTGGAGCGCAGCTCGCCTTGGCGGATGAGGAATGGATGCGACGGGCGCGTCTGCGCCTAGTCGTGAGATGACGAGCTCCGAGCGCGCGAGTGCGTCGCGGTGAAATCGGTCGAGTCGTCTGAGCCACTGCAGCAGGTCTCTCATTGTGAAGCGGCGCGTGATGCGATGGACGACAGTGGGAGCTTGATGCTTTGTGGTGGCGTTTCCATGAATTCCCTGTTGTCCCGTCGCTCGCTGGAATGCGTCAAATGCGTCAATCATCGCGTCGCGCAGTCGTGCTGGCACCGTGGGCGACGTCTTCGTGGCAATTGCTCTCACTTCATCGATTCCAGGTGGCGGCACGAAAACGCGCAGCCATCTCGAGCTCGTCGACAGCACGGGGTGTCCGACCGCCGGCGGCGGCACGGCGTTCGTTCTCGTGTCGGTCGTACATGCGGTTGCTATGAGTCGAAAGTTTGCGTGTAATTTTCCCAATCTAGACGCAAGCTGCCCCCGTTCGAGCATGGGGGCGATAGCGAATAGGACGTCGCGTGGTGCCTTGTCGACATCTTCGAGTATGAGCCACTGTCCCTTTCTGGCGCACTTCGTGAGTACGCCAGGCACCCACGCGAATGCGCCAGGAACGTCCGTGCACTGGTACGACCCGAGCAGAGAGCGCGCGTCCGCGGCGTCGTCTAAGTGGACGATGACCGCCGGCAAGCCGCTTGGATTGGCGTTTGTGTCCTTGGATAGTTTGTGCAGGAGTGCTGACTTTCCCGCGCCTGAGATTCCCTCGACAAGTATCGGTCTTCTGCGCTGCTTGATTGCGAGTTGCAGCTGGGCGTACAGTGCGCGCGTTCGTCTTGTGTATGCGAATGGTTGCGACGTTGGTGACGATGATGCGTGCGGTCGAGACGTCGATGCAAGCTCCTCCGAGTTGTCGTGACGCGTCTTGTCGTCGTCGTCGTCGTCGTCAATGTCATCTGTCATCACGGCATCGTCCTCATCGTCGTCAACACAGGCACCACCGGGTCCACCACGTATTGTGTCGTCGAGCGACAACATGAAGAAGGAGGAGTCGTGCTCCCCATTAGAAGTCATAACAACATTGTTGTCGAGCAGCAGCCTATCAGCACTAATATCAGCTAACCCTACTCCTACCCCAGGAGCACCAGATACACCCGTGGAGAGCACACCCATATGCGCACGCGCCATATACGAGCACGCGTGAGACGTGTGTGACGGCTCTTCGGATGATTGCGAAAACTGAAGACGCCGCCGCCAGACAACCCCCAGGGGTCCCGGGTTTTTGGGCAAAGCAGGCCAGGGTTAGGGTTAGGGTTACGGGTAGGTTTTTGGTTTTTACTTTTTCTTTTTTCCGCCTTGTGTGCTTGTGGATGCAGATGAGGAGGCATTATTGTCGTCAGTGTTGTCGTTGTCGTTGTCGTCCTGTGTTGTGCGTCCACTGAGCATGTCTGTCAAAGAAGGCTGGTTCGCCATGCGCTCCTGCAGCTCCTTCTTCTGCTCCTCGTCCATGTTCTCCATCATCTTCGGCATGACGAAAAGCATCACCAAGCTGAACCCCATGAGGAGAATCATCGGGTTGCGGTACAAAGTCGCGAGGCTGAAGAACTGAGGGCGCGGCTCGAAGAACTGCACGGCGCCCATCGGGTGCACCGTCAGCGGGAGAGGTAAGATGTTGCGGTGGTTTTCGACGAGCGCCGCGCGGAACTTCCCTGCGTGTCGCGCGGACATCTCGACGCGCAGACGCGGGAAGCGGTATCCCGGCGCGGCGACTTCGAGGATGTGTATGCCTGGTGCAACGTCGAGGAGCGTGAACGATCCGTCTTTGAGCGGTACGGTCGATCGCCTTTCTCCGCTATTAATGAGCAGACTAACCCGAACGTCTTTGTGAGGTATGCGTCCGTTTCCTAAGTTGACAGTTCCCATAAGCGGGTAATACTTAATATCTGCCGCTACTGCTCCAGAAGACGCCTCTGAAGAAGGCACAGGTTGAGATGATGCTGAAGCTGACGCCACATGACATGGAGTTAACGTGACAAACACAAACACAAGCACAGAAAATACAATACGCACACCAGAGAGATGGCGCATCATACTCACTGGAATTACTACGAGTATTCTTCCACGCTACGATAAAAATGAGACCCAAGAATGATGAGAAACAACTTTCGGAGAGGCGGCCAGAGGTGAGACAACAGAACCCTACCCTAAAAAGCGGGTAACCCTAAGGGATCCCGTCTTTGAGAACCCTAACCATCCCTCTATCAAGGGCATATCAACCCATGGGTTGATATGCCCTTGCCTCTATGAGCCTCCCCTTTTCTAAGCCTTTTTCTACGGTCGGTGTTCCTTCCAGGTACAGGTAGGTGTTCCTTCCCCCGAGACCACGTCGAGTCAGGTAGGGTAGTCGAGTCCGTCCGTTTGGAGTTTGGACCCAGTTTTAGTTTTCCTTTTTTTCGCCCAGGATCCTTCCCTCAGGGTTTTCCGGAGGGGGCCCCTCACCTCAACTCGTCGACGCCGCCGATTGTTGGCCCCCTCCCGGCAGCATTCGCATCTGCTCCGTCTTCATTTGTCGTCATCGTCATCCTGCGTATAATAAGCACCTGAAGTGTGTTGTATCGTTTCGTGTCATTAGGTGTGTGTATCCTGATAACTGTATAGAGAGAGAGAGACTGATTGAAGTTACGACGTCCGGAAGGCTTGCTAGGAGGGTAGCCTGAGCTTGAGGCTCAGAGGCCTTGTAGGCAGCCTGTTGGCGGGCGGGCTGCTCTAGGAGGGAGTGGTTGGTCCCTTCTTCTCTTGGTGTGGTGTTTTCTTGACTTGAAAGAAGATTCGGAAAGGTCAGCTTGAAAGAGCGAGTGGTCCATTCTTTCTTCTTTCTTGGCATCTAGAGATACAGCAGAGATACCCTACTTGCTTCGTGGCGCTGTGCATCTTTCTGCCTCATCTCAACGCAACGCAACGCATCACCACCACCGCCGCCTCCACCTCACTCCTCGCGAGTCTCTCCACCTCACCTCCTCCTCCTCATCTCTCCTTTGGGAAAAGAAAAATACATATATACCATGAACCCTCCTCCTCCTCCCGTGATGGCACCTGCTGCGCCAACCCCGCCGCCTCTGGCAAACTCAGACATAGGATGGCCGCTGCTGACGCAAGACGATATACGAAACTCGCCCTCCCGCCAAAAGGGCGTATCGCTCGAACGCGAGAACTACGAACGACGCACGTACGTCTCGTTCATTGCAGAAGCGGGACAACTGCTCGGATACCCACAGCTCACGCTCGCGACCGCAACCGTCTTCTGCCACCGATTCTACACGCGACGATCCCTCTCGGAGCACGACCGATACCTCGTCGCGATGACCTGCCTCTTCTTGGCAGGTAAGGTGGAAGAAAGCCCAAAGCCGCTACGCGACGTGCTCTACGTGTGCTACAACGTGCTGAACAAGCCTCGTGCGAAAGCAAACGCGGCGGATGCGCGCAACAACGCCATGATGCAGTCGCAGTTCAAGGAAGGCGAGTACGACGTGTGGCACGAAAAACTTCTTCAGATGGAGCGCGTCGTGCTCGACACGCTCGCGTTCCAGTTCTATGTCGACCAGCCGTACAAGTACATGTTCATGTTCATGCGTGTGCTTGGCGTGCAGAACCACCCTGAGCCTGGTGTGCGAGACAAACCTGAGATGTTCATCCACAACCTCAAATTCAAGCAGCTGGCATGGAACTTTGCGAACGACTCGCTGCGTACCACCGTCAGCATCGAGTACCCCGCCATGTACATCGCCATCGCCGCGATCACGTTCGCCGCGAAGATGACGAAAACAAACATTGATGTCGTCGAGGCGCCTGGGGCTGAACCGAAGAAGTGGTGGGACGTTTTTAGCGCACACCTCGAGAAAATGCCAAACGCGCCGGACAAGTCGCCGATAGATGTGCGCAAGGTTGAGGAAATCGAGGGGTGTCTCCTAGCCCTGTACGAACGCCGAAATGCCAACGCGACCAAGTTGGAGCCGGCGGTAAAGGCGAAGCGTGAGGATCGCGACGTGCCGCCTTCGACGTCGATTCGAGCTGGTGGTGTTGAGGATGAGCAGCCAGAGGCGAAGCGCGTGAAAGTCGACCCAGGCATTGCAGCCGTGTGAACAGCTTCCAACACAACGCACGTACGTACACACACACACGCACACACACACAAATACAAAACAAAAACAAAGTCGGTTGAGACGGATTGGATTTTGGCATAACCGAGCAACAACAACAACACATTTGCCATTTGTTTATCGTAACATTTCATTTCATTTAAGAAGATTAAGCTGTAAAAAAAAGAGAATAAAATATAACAATAAAAGCTACAGCAAGCGCACGTCGTGATACCCAAGCAGTCTCCACAGTGCGATGTACCACGCCGCGAATTCTGCTTTCCACGATGCGGCGGCAACGTCAACGTACGTTGTGTCGCGAGGCAGACGACGGAACCAGCGCCGCACGAGAAAAGGTGCCTGTCCCCACAGCGTGAGAGTTCGTCGTCCGCGTGTCGTTTCGTCCTGTTGGCTGAAGTGACGCAGGAGTTCGTTTCGCGTTGACGTTGGTGTCGCGTAGAGGTGCATTGCGCTCGCCGCGAGCGTGACGTGCTGTTTGAGTGCATTGGTCACAGCGACGATTTCTTTTGCCATATGCGGCGTGTACCCGAGTGGCGTTCCCTCGCCGTGCGTCCAGCCGAGTGACAGCGTGCATGTTGGTAGGGCCGATGTGCACAGGCTGATAAACTCGTGAGGCGGTACGGTTGGATTTCTCGACTTTTGCGGATGACCTGGTCCGAGTAAAATGTCCGCGTTGAGCCAGACTTCGACGTTACGTTGCGCGTGCAGTGAGTGTGCGTTGATAATGTCTAGTGAAGGTCGCACCGCCTCGACGTTTTTGAAGTCCAGCTTGACAATGAGATGCACATTATTTGGAACACCATCCTTACGAATGACGTCGTCAAGCCTCGCGATGAACTCCGATAGGGTGATGTCAACGCGAGACGCGTCATACGGCGGGTGGCACATGACGGGAGTGTTACTATGAGAAGGGTGCACGAGTACATCCGCCTCCACACCAAAAGTAAGCGTGGTATTGATGTCTCCACCAGTGCTAACAGAGCAAACAGAGGCTAGGAATTCGTCCAGCAGGAGGGAAGTGTTGCACGCGTGACTCCACAAACATCCATGGACACAAACCCCACTACTACTAGGGGATGACACCAAGTCACCTTGTTGTTGTTGACATTGTTGTTGTTGCCGACGGCGACGACGCACTTTCCAAGGCGCGGACATGAGCAGAAGTTGACCGGTGGTTTTTGTGACAGAAATAGTTCAAGAAGGCAAAAGGTTAAATGGGGGGAATTCGGGTTAGGGTTTCTGTTAGGGCTAGGGTTATCAGGGCCAGTTGGCCAGTTTGTGGTCCCAACCGGCCACAGGTGTGAGAGGTGGCAAGAACCACTCCGCCATGGCGCTTCATGGCGGACCGTCCTAGATCCCTTAGCTACTCATAGAGACGTAGAATACGTACGCCTAACAACCTTAATAATAACAGGATGTATGCATATGTGGTAAATGTTGTTGTTGTTGTTGTTGTTATGATACACTGCTTCCTTATTAGGAGCTTAGTTTGTTATTGGTAAAGCAGGCTCTTGCGGCTGATGACGCTCACAGACACGCTTGAGCTTCGTGGGCGGCGTCTCGTGCTCGCATGTGCCTGTGTGGCCACAGAAGCCGCGCTGTCGTTGCTATCTTTCTTGCTCGGTCTCTGATCCTCCACTCTCGGAGCGACGCGCGTGTGGCGGGCGTAGCTGTCTACGGGCATGTCAACCTCCACATCCTTCAGGTCTGCGACGTACCCGTCCACGAGCGTGTGACTGCTCACGCTCGTGGACGAACTGCTCCTTTCTGAGTTTTCGTGATTCCCCTTATGAA
The DNA here is from genome assembly GCA_938743325.2 of Pycnococcus provasolii. Lineage (NCBI taxonomy): Eukaryota > Viridiplantae > Chlorophyta > Pseudoscourfieldiophyceae > Pseudoscourfieldiales > Pycnococcaceae > Pycnococcus > Pycnococcus provasolii. The sequence continues at coordinate 494,552 of OW568892.1, forward strand.
GAGTCCCAACAAGAGGTGTACCCCCCTGTGCCTGTGCCAGTCCATCTCAGGAATGGCGATGCTGCTGGACGGACAAGGCGCATTCGCCTGGCGCAGTTCCAAACAGCACCTGGTCGCAACCTCATCTACGGAAGCCGAGTTAATTGCACTTGCAGACAATTGCAGCACCATCAGCGTCACCCGTCGCGTGCTTGGTGAGCTGGGCCTGTTGGCGGCGGGACCGACTACGATCATGGAGGACAACATATCGGCCATCACCATCATCCGCGACATCGTCTACAATGGGCGGACGAAGCACATCGACGTGCGCCTCAAGAATCTGCGTGACCACGTCAAGCGCAAAGCTCTGGAATTACAGCACATTGACACGAAGGAGCAGATTGCCGACATCTTCACGAAAGGCCTGGGACGTGAAGCATTCGGCCGACTCAGTGAGCGGCTCATGGGCGAGCCGCACCTGCACTCCCTGCGGACGGTCGCTCGGGAGGAGTGAGCGAGGGTGGACGGAGCTCGCGACCGTTCCCGGGGCAGATCTGTGGGGACTTGGGGAATCCATGTCCCCCGAGGGGAAAAGGGAAATTAACCTTTTATTCTTGTTGTTTTGTTCTTGTAACAAAACGACGAGCCTTAACCTTAAGCGTTTCTTTCACTTTCTCATAGGTAAAGGTAGAAAAACTAGCGAAGAACGTCCTCTTCCACGCCTCATACGTGGTACTTATCGTGGCATCACGTCACCTACTACTGCTACATAAGGTTAGAGGCTGATGGGAGATGGCTTGGCCAAAAGTCCAAAAGCGCAACCACAACCACAACCACAACCATAACCAGGCGATATCACCCAGGTGCCACAACCAAATACCACACAACCCCAGTATATAATTGGGAAGAAAGTCCCAAAGAAAGAAAGACAGACGTGTGTACATCGAACGGGTACCCTACCCGGTAGGAAAAAGAACCGGAAAAGAGCAGGCCCCCCTTTACCCGGCGGAATCTTGCAGATTTTGAGCCGTGAGCGTGAGCGTAGTCTATGATGGTCAATGGATGATGGACACAGGCTGGCGACGAATCCTTTATTCCTTTGCAAAGTTCGGATCTGGTAAAGGTACCAAGAACCACTTCGAAGAACCACCTAGATAACTACGAAGGCCGGATAGCGAAGCTGACAAGTTAATGCTTCGTGAATCATAAGAGTTGAAAAATGCATGCGGGATCCGTCCTTGTATGAGGCTCCTACACATACAATTGCTCCGCCTTTTTCCGCTCGCCTCCCCCCCCCCCCCCCCCCCCCCCCTCATATGTACTGTAGAGCGCGTTGAACTCGCCGAACGCAACCGGCCCAAGACTTGTGTGGTTGCGTTGCCCCCCTTCTGCGACTCCGTTGCCAATAAGACGTTTTTCTCTCACTTGCACTCGTTGCGTGCGCATTTATTCTCGTTGCGTGCCATTTATTTGTACTACTTGCACTCGGGCCATTATTGTATCAGACTGGTTTGGTTCGGCGTGGTTTGGTATCGATATATCTATCTCTTGTGTTTCTTAAACGTTTCTTATTACAGTTTAGTTGGTAAGTTTAGTTGTCACTTTTGTGATAATGTCGGCCAGCTCGCGATCCATAACAGTGACATTGAGCTGTCCTTCGCTCGCTTGGTCGTCTTTGTGTGTTGACGTGCGAAATGACGTGGAATCAAATTCTTCAAGAGGAGGTGCAGGATCATCATCCAAGCACATCTTAAGCGAAGTGCACGGCCACGTCAACGCAGGGGAAGTCATGGCCGTGCTTGGACCGAGCGGGTCAGGGAAGTCGTCCATGCTGAACGTGCTCGCCGGACGTATGGCGCCGTCGTCGTCTATGCACCTCAGAGGACACGTCGCGGTGGACGGCCAGCCCGTGAACCCAATCAAGTTTCGAAAAAATATGGCGTACGTCATGCAGGACGACGCGCTCGACCCAACGGCAACGCCACGGGAAGCGCTGACGTTTAGCGCGAAGCTGAGACTCGGCAAGGATGCGGCAGCCACCGAAAAGGCGGTCGAGGACACGCTCGCGGACCTCGGCATCACCGAATGCGCGGACACGCTCATTGGAGGCGAGCGCATCAAGGGAATCAGTGGAGGTGAGCGCAAGCGCACGAGCGTGGGCGTCGAGATGGTCACCGAGCCGAGGCTGCTGTTCCTCGACGAGCCGACGAGCGGACTCGACAGCTACAGCGCCTACAACACGGTGGCGCAGCTGAAGCAGCTCGCACAGGAGAAGGGCGCGACCGTCGTCTGCACGATCCACCAGCCGTCGAGCGAGGTATTCGCGCTGTTCGACCGCGTGCTCATACTAAAAGCCGGACGAGTTGTGTACGCGGACACCGTCGCGGGCATGAACGACTGGTTTGCAAGCCGCGGGTTTCCGATCCCTCCCAACTACAATCCGGCTGACCACGCGATGTTTGTCGTTCAGAAGACGACTGTGAAGGAGCTCGAGGCGGCGAACATGTTCCAGCCGCCTCCGTCGACGGCGAGCACGCTTGCCGACACGGTTGGCATGAGCAGCGAGCGTGCGGAGCAGGAGGTGCTACCGCCCACGCAGAGCACCTTCACGGAGCAGCTGTCGTGGCTCCTTCACCGCGAGATGAAGCGCGTCGTGCGCGACAAGCCCGCGCTGATTGGGAGATTCGGCGTGACTATTTTCTTGAACACGCTGTTTGGCTTACTCTTCTACGGCGCTGGCAGCGGCGATGACAGTGATCCGCAGACGTTTCAGGATCACTTTGGCGCACTGGTGATGGTGGCGATAAGTTCCATGTTTGGAGCGGCTCAGCCAGCCCTTTTGGCATTTCCAGTCGAGCGTCCCATCTTCCTGCGCGAGTACAGCGCCGGAACGTACTCGTCAATTGCGTACTTCTTCTCCAAGCTGAGCGTCGAGCTTCAGATGTCATTCACGCAGACGCTCGTGGCGTGGACTGTGATGTATTGGATGATTGGATTTCAGGGCAACTTCATCTTTCTGGTGCTATCTTCGTTCGGGCTAGGTGTCGCGGCAACGTCCGTGGCCATTTGCATAGGCTGCGTGACTCCCGACGTCAAGCAGGCGATGGAGGCGATGCCAATGGTGTTCTTTCCTCAGATGCTGTTCGCTGGCTTCTTCGTTCGCACTGACCAGATTCCCATCTTCCTGCGGTGGGCGCAGTACCTGTGCTCGCTTAAGTACTCGTTGAATTTGCTGGTTCTTGCGGAATTCACGCCAGGCAATTGTGAGAAGGATGGCCCGAAGAGCGCGAAGGCGTGCCGCCAGCTGAAGGATTCGCTCACACTGAAGAACGACGACTGCTGGGTGCACATTTTGATCTTGTCGAGTCTGTTTTTAAGCTTTCGGATCATGGGTGCATTTATCCTAGGTCGCAAGGCGCGAAGCGTGTACTAAGATTATTTTTAAAAAGCTCATCATTACCTTAACTAAATAATTAACTAAATAAGAAGAAAGACGAGTACAGATAGGTAATTACACGCAGATATCTACATACATACGGATATATTATGACACTACTATTATTTTAATCATTTAATAGTACTGTACGTACAGTTTGTTCTTACATATAATAAAAAAATTCCACCAGGCAACAAGCAAGCTGTTCCCATTCCTTAAATTTAAAAAAAAATAGGGAATAAGGGAAATATGTATGCAAGGAAGGGTGCGTATCATCTATCAACTCCCTCAGGCTGTCAGGTGTCAGGGACTCAGGGACACGTGGTATCGTAGCTACGACTAAGGTTATTATGCATAGGTGGTAGGAGTGTGGTAAGATAGATAAGGTTAGATAGGCCAGATCAGGCAGCAGGCAACAGACAGGGATAGGGTTTTGGGATAGGGTTAGGGATAGGGTTAGGGTTAGGGTTAGGTCTCCCCCCCCCCCCCTGTTGGCTCTTCGAAGGCTCCCCCTGTTCTGCATTTATTCGCGGCCTCCCACTTCTCGCTCACTCGTGCGAATACTGGCTCCAAGGTGTCGTCGTCAAGCAGTGGCGTGGTGCTGAACTTCATCAGAGGTGTTTGCGCTCGCTGTGTGGGTACAGGTGTCTCTGAGCCTTTGGGTGTATCTGCATCTTCTGCTGTCTCTGGTTCCCTTCTTAGAGAAGGAGAAGAACATTCTCGTCTTTTGTCATCGTCAGTTGGCGTTTTGTCATCGTCGTCGTTTGAGTTGGAAGCGAGCTCGAGGGGAATGTCGTTCGAGGGGGATGAGCACGCGGTGCTGTTCGGATATTTAGGGGCAGCGGCGGCGATGATTTTCAGCTGTGCGTTATTACTTTTTTTGTTTTGTTTTGTTTTTGGATGTTGGCAGATGACTGACGTTATTATTTACCGTGTACACTTTTGTGTGCAAATTTTCAGGTTTCGGCGCGGCGTACGGAACTGCTAAGAGCGGTGTGGGCATCGCGGCGATGGGCGTTATGCGGCCTGAGCTCGTGATGAAGTCCATCGTTCCTGTCGTCATGGCGGGAGTTCTCGGTATCTACGGACTTATCATCGCCGCGTTCATTGCTCTGAAAGGTAAGTTATGAAACAAGCTTTGGCAGAAGAAGAGGAAGACGATGTGGCTGACATACCATACCATTTTCCCCACACCGTAAACGCAAACAACAACAACAACAACAACAAATCAGTCAAGAGCCCTTACTACCTTTACGACGGGTACGCGCACTTGGCGAGTGGTTTGGCGTGCGGTTTGAGCGGTCTGGCGAGTGGCGTGGCGATCGGCGTCGTGGGTGACGCGGGCGTTCGCGCGAATGCGCAGCAGCCTAAGCTGTTTGTGGGCATGGTTTTGATTTTGATTTTCGCCGAGGCTCTCGCTCTGTACGGGTTGATTGTCGCCATCTTGCTGACGACGAACGTGGGCAAGAGCCGCGCATGAAGATGGTGAACCAACCAGTACATTGGCAGGCGTTCATAGAATTGCCAAATCCCAAAAGTCTCTAAGAGAGTAACTTCATGCTGCCATAAAAGTGCCATGCCCATGCCCATGGGCTTGAACTCCAACCCCTAATGAATGTTGGCTTCCCCCCTCCCTCCAACCCCTAATCCAGTGATCCAGTGTTAGGGTTAGGGTTAGTGGGAAATTCAAATTTTCGGTTTCCCCCTCCCTCCCCCTGGAATCCTCGAGGCTCTTCCGCCCCCAGGGGGGTGTGGCAAACTTTATTTTCCGCCCGGGACTTTCCAAATCGTCGCCATGGCGCCCTCGTCGTCCGTCTCCGCGAAGCCGTCCCCCAAGGTCTCACAGTCACCCACAGATCAGCTTTTAGGTTTGCTGTCTTCCTCTGCTAACCTTCCTGATGACATGGTTCTTTCTGAGCTTAGTACTTCTGTTTTGGCTATACGCTCTTTCATGGCTTCGTCATCAACATCAACGGGTGTGGACTTTTCTGATATGCCGTACAGTGGTGCATTGTCCTCCTCTTCTTCGTCTTCGTCTGCTGGTTCTTTAGCTGCTTCACTGGCTAGCGCTCTCGATACGTTTGTCGCGTCTTTGATTCTCAACCTGAGGAATGTCGGGGGGGGCACTGATGATGATGTTGACTCGGGAGATGGTGAGGAAAATCCAAATGGCCTGGAACAGCATGCAGGAGGAGGTGGTGGTGGTGGTGACGACGATGCTGTCCTTCAAGCTTACGCGGAAAAGAAAACGCGCGAAGAGAAACTCTCGAAGCTCGTTAGCCTCACGAACCTGCTCAGAGAGTGTGCAGCCATGGCGCACGCGTGGACGCTCGAAATGCTCAGCCCGGAAAGTGCGCCAGCCAAGTCCGCGTCAGCCGCCTCGCAAGAAAGGCAGGCGTGCACGAGCCTATTCAACGCAAGCCGAAGAATGCACGACCTTCTGCTCGCACTCGCGCAGGAAGCTGCCACCTCCGCCGCGAACGAACACGACGAGCAGGGAGAACTCGCAAACGCACAGGCAAGTCTAGCAGACGACGTGGCGAGGCTGTGCGAGGCGTGGTTCGCGTTCCACGTCGCACCGGACGCGCACGCGACGAACACGTCAACGCGCAACGCCGGACGACGCGCGGCGCAGGACGTGCTTGACGCGTGCGGCATCGTCGTCGCAGAACTCACCACGCAGTGCCTTCCCTTCCTGCTCATTCGAGCACTGTGCGGGGGACGACCCACGGACGTCAAGAGGGCATTCGCCATGCGCGACAGTCTCACCGTGCTCGACTTTGACGACGAAGAGAGCATCGCCATGACGAAAGAACTTCTGCTGAGATGCAGCGTGAGCGCCAGCTTCCTTCGCTCGAACGAAGGGCGCAAGTTCCTCAGCCACGTCATGCTCGTGGATGTGGAGATGATGAAGGAGGTGTACGCGTGCGTCAAGGCGCAGATCCCCAACGCGTCGTCCGCGGAGCTCGGGTGGTACGGTGACGTGATGTTCCGAGCATGGCGCACGAGCAGCGGAGCGGACCTGCTGACGCTCGAGAGCTGGGTGTTTGGCGACCTGCTCGACTGCGCGGTGCTGACGGCGGACGTGAAGGTGGCGGCGAAGGCGCTCCAGGTGCTCGACGCCGCACTGCACAAGCACAAGCTGGCGTCGTCCGGCATCGGCAAGGCGGTGGACGAGACGCTGCATCGACTGTACGAGCCCGTGGTGTTTGGATCCGCCACCGCGGCGAATGCGAGCGTTCGGCTGAATGCCTGCCGTGTGATGGTGTCGTCGTTCCCGCTTCGTGTTCTGGACGACGCGGATGCGGACGCGCAGATCCTCCAGCAGCAGCTCCACGCGATGGCGAAGCTGATGGCGGACGGATGTCCGCAGGTGCGTGCCGAGGCTTGCCGAGGCTGCGCGCGCATGCTCGAAAAGTTCTGGGAGCTGCTGCCCGCACGCGTCGTGGGCGTGCTTGTGGGCCGCATCGCGGACGACCTTTCGGCGGACGCCGCGAGCCCGCTCGTGAGAAGCGCGGCGCTCGAGGGTCTGAAGGTACTGCTCGGTCAGCCTCTCGCACACGCGGTGCTCGGTCGGGCAATTGGCAGCGTGGGCGTGGCACTGGGTGACGCGAGCCGTGGCGTTCGCCGTGCCTGCGTGGATCTGGTCGTGGCGGCACGTCAGATCCGCGGCATGCCGCCCATCCTTACGGAGGTGCAGCTGCTCGAGTCGCTAGCAACGGATCCGGACGAGCACGTGAGGAGGAAGGTGGGCGAGCTTCTGAGGACGCAGCTGCTTCGTCCTGACAAGCTTTCCGACCTGCTGAGGAGGCAGCCTGGTGCCGCTGTCGAGCTGTTGAGGGGCATTGGTTTCGACGCCGCGCGTGAGTTGTTGCTTGACGAGGTTGGCGAGGACGTCGTGGTGAAGGTGGACGGCGCGGTGGAGGCGTGGCTGCGCAAGGATCGCGAGGATGCGCAACCTTTAGCTCAACCTCAGAGCTGCTAAAGCAGCTCAGCAACAACTCACAGACACCAACAAAAGACACAAGGGCAGTTGCTATGATCACTCAACTCATTTAGTAATGGAACGTACTTTACTTTGTCCAGCGGTCGTACACTCACACCTTTCACACTCGCCAATATGCCCATCCAACGACGCCACTCAGTAGCACATTTGTGCGAGTCGCTGGTGTCCGGCGTGAGAGCTCCGCTTGCAACATGTTGTTGTTGTCGTTGTCGTTGTTGTCGTCGCCATCGCCACCGACCGTGCATCAACACGGAATACTGAAGAGTCGCACTTACTACTCTACCAACAAGTAATACTTCGGCGCCACCGGCCAACGCACGTGTGCGCTCAACGAGCTCCGTGACGTTGGCGTTATTGTCGTGCCACGCCTGGCATCACAGTTGCTCGATGCCCGAATCTGTGCGTTGCGCCACCCATCCAGGTGGAAGCCTTGCGCGCACGTACTCGTCACGCATCTGCTCTCTGACTCTCTCAGCTGGTACGTCTCCACAGAGACGCACAACGGCGTGGCCGCTGGTCCTTGGGGATGTAAAGGCGGCGCGTGGAGCTCAGAGCCGCACGGTGCGAGGAGCTCAACGCGGCCAACCGAACTCACTAGGAGTTCATTCTTCTTGTAATTGTGTAACGACCTTAAGTTGGTTTTGCACTAAAGAAGATCTTAGCTTCGGGAGTTTGAAGACGCGCGCGCTAGACGCGTTGGCGCCTTGGCGGACGTGAACCCAGTCGGCGCGCCATCTGCGAGAACGAACACGAACGCGAAAACGCGAGGCGCCGTGCCACCTGCGGTAACGGTAACTGCGGGGGGTTGCTTGGGTTGCCGCGGTCAACTGAGATGATTCGGGGTTTCCGAATTCTCTCCCCTCTTACCTTTACATATTTTCGCAGTTCTCTTTCGTGGCCAAAAACAGAAATATGGCGGCGGCCCCTCAGCAGCAGTTTCAGCGCAGCAGCAGCCGTCTTGGTTTTGGTTTTGGTTTGTCGTCGTCGTCGTCTGCTCGTGCTTTGCGTGCTTTGCGTGCGCCTCATGCAGTTTCTAGGTCTTCGGGAGGGTGGAGGGTTAGGTGTGGATGTGTGGATGAAGAGCCTCATGGGTGTGGTGGTTTTCAGAGATGTGGTGATGACATTGGTGATTTTGTCGTTGTGAACTTCTATGGATGGTACGCGTTCGTGAAGCCTGATCTTGTGGAGCCTTGTAAGAAGGAGCCTTTGTTGCCTGGAAACGATGAGGAGGAAGAAGAAGAAGACGAAGATTTCATGCAAGTGCTCGCAAACGAACACCGCTCCTTTTTAAAAAGGTTTGACATCAAGGGGCGCATCTATCTCTCCGACACGGGAATTAACGCGCAGTACAGTGGACCCGTCGAAGACGCACTCGCGTACGCCGACTTTGTGAAAAATTGGCAGCCCAACCTACCGCACGACGATAACCGACCGTTCGAACACGTGCGCGTGTCCGTGCAGCCGCTAAGCGAACAGGCGCACGCATTCCCGCGCTGCATCGTGCGCGTCAAAAACAACCTCCTGCCACTGGCGGGTGGAATGGCTGACTTGGACTTATGTGCTCCCGACAGAAAGGCGGCGGAACTCACACCAGAGCAGTGGGAGGAAAAACTGAAACAAGCGGAATCTCTACCCGAGGAGCAAAGGCCACTCTTGCTGGACGTGCGCAACGCTTACGAGTGGGACCTCGGACACTTCGACGGCGCCGCGAGACCACGCGTCGACGAGTTCCGCGACACGCCCGTCGACGCCACCTCGTTCGCCAGCGAGGGATGGGACATGGACGAGCTCATGCGGCTCGTCAACGAAAACCAAGCTTCGTCGTCATCGTCGTCGTCGTCGTCGTCGTCGTCGCACGAAGATCGAGAAATCCTCATGTACTGCACGGGAGGCATACGATGCGACGCTTACAGTGCGGCACTTCGCGCTCGTGGATACAAGGGACCGTTGTACACGCTCGAGGGCGGAGTGCACAATTACTTCAAGCAGCTTAGCGAGGAGGAACAGTGCTGGAATGGGTCGCTTTACGTGTTCGACGCACGTGGCGCGGTGTCTAATCCTCGGGTAGCTCCAAATGTACACGGCCCATTAACGGAGGATGCTGCGATGCCCGACCCCAGTCTTCTTCCCGCCGCCGTCCTGTGCGAGATCTGCGGCGTGGTGGAGGCTGAGACGCCGCATACCAACTGTGCATTCATGGATTGCAATCGCCACTACCTCACGTGCCGGTCGTGCCGTGAGCGGTGGGCAGGATGCTGCAGCGCGGAGTGTGAAACGAAGGGGTCGATGTACAACAGGCTTCGTCCTGTACTGCGTAGTGGTAATTACTCGCGCATGGGGAAAATTGAGAGGGAAAGTGGCACGGCACTGCTACGTATGAAAGGTGGCGTCGAGACTGCGGAGAGAAGAAGAGAGTAACTTGATGCAGAGCATGTTTCTTTCATACTAGAACAAAAATCAGCACATATTATTAACATAAAAGTACTTTTAGAAAAACAAAAGTGAAAAAAGGTTGGAAAAAGAGGCGGCGATGGCGTGTGCGCATTCACTTTTCATATTGTGTGCGTATGTACAATTTATTGCATCCATTGCTGCAGCCGACGCTCAAGGATCTGCACGGGAGTGGTGGGCTTGAGGAAAAAGGCGGATGGTGGCATTTCCGCATCTTCTGGCGACGATGCAAGTGGTGGTGACGACGGGAACATGGCGTTCGTGCCAAAGGTTCGGCAGCTGAACGACCTGCGCGGCGGTGGTTCGGCTGGACTCGACGCTGCCACGAAATCTGGACTCGACTCGCGTTGTTTGTTGAGAAGGATGGTGGTGGAGGAGGGTGGCGGTATCGCGGTGGCGGCGGTGACAGCCGTCTCAAAACTCGAAGCTTCAACAGACGGCGACCTAGACGAGGGCACGACGTTGTCGTTGTCGCCTTCCGAGTCGTCCGCGCGCGGTTGTTTGGCAAGCAGACGTGCATCCTTCTCCTTGCTTAGGTGTGAGAGGCACGAGAAGCTGCGCGCCTTTTTGTGGTAGAACTTCGACAGGCCTGACGACTTGGTTTTGTGCAGGCTATCTGAAATGCGGTCTGTTTGTGCTCGTCGCAGTGTGGAGCCGTGTAGTTGTTTTTTTGTTGAGATGGCGTGGCTGCGTATTGTGAAGGTTGAGGTGGTTGACGTTGTTGTGGATGCTGACGGCGCGGTTGTTGTTGTTGCGATGTTGTTGTTGTTGCTGCGAGGCGTGGTGGAAATGTTCGTTGTGGTTGTGGTTGTTGTGGTGGCGACGAGCTGTTGAGGGACGTTGTGGGAACCAGCAGGCTCCTCCTCCTCCTCCTCGATGAGCATCATGGTGGGAACCTCTCCAAAGTTGTTGTGATGCTGATGTTTACCCTGAGGCTCATGAGGAGGAGGAGAGGCGTCACTGGCCTGGATCCCCCCACACGCAGACGCAGACTCGACAGCAGAGGACAAGGATGAGCTATTGATTCTGTTTAAAAGTAGTGCCTCGCTAACCAGGTCATTGGGAGACTCCCCCAACACAGGCTGCATCGAGTAGGCTGCTGCATCATTCAAAGGTGGAGCAGGCATAGGCATAGACAAAGGCACAGGCACAGGCACCGCAAGATTTGTCTTCTGAAAAGTGCGCATATATGAGAATGCAGAAGCAGGTAAGACGATGTGAGAAGACTGACCAGAAGGCTGACAAGGAGGAGAAGGCTGACAAGGAGGAGATGCTGACACTGACACTGACGACATGGATGCAGGGTTAGATACGACAAAGTCAGGCACCGAAGACGCCATGACAATGCGAGCAGCTGGAGCGGAATGGCAGCCAGCTTCCAGGGGGGGGGGAGAGAGAGAGAGGGCCCCGGGGCGTGCTTTATCCGCGGGGGGGCTTTATTCGTTTCTTATCCAGGGTGCAGGGTCCCTGTTCAGGGGGTCCGCCCGAAGCCTTCCTACACGGAAAGCAGCCCGGGAAAGAAGAACTTCTTTCCAAGCCAAACCAAAGGGCGCTGACTCGTTTCTCGCATTTGTTTTTTTCCGGAATTTCAAGTCTCAAACTTCACGTTTTGTAACCCTGGTCATTTTCCGTGGATTCGCGTCTTAGGTGCCCCCTTTTCGCCCTCTTCGGTCCCTCTAACCCTCTTTCTGGGTTTCAACCACAAAGCTGACACGACACCTTTGGTCTGGTTTGGTTTGGTTCTTTCCTTTTAATTTCCTTTTCCCGTCTTTCTTTCTTCGCAAGGTTTCTGCATGTGATTCTCCAAGCGTTTCTCGGGCCTTTTTTCGTGTTTTTCCCGGTTTTACCCGGGTGCTTTATTATGGGTTTTTTTGTGACCGAAGGGTCGGCAAAAGTGCATCCACGCGCCACATCCACGCGCCGCCCCCGAGTGACGTGGGACGATGAAGGGTCGGAATGAGAGATTCTATTATTCTCGTGCCACGCACTCTGCCCCTAGGTCGTCTCATTTTTACCGCCAAAACGAGAGGTAGGTACTGTAGGTGGGCGCGTCGGAGATTGCGTGAACAGACCGTTCAAGATTCAGAATCCTGAAGGGTCGCGATGCCAGGGTTGCAGACCTCAACCTAGAAGGTTGACATCACGTGATGTGCCAGGTGCAGCCAGAGATGGCACCCATTCCATTCCTTGGAACCCAGTCAGGCAACGGCACCCCACTTACTTGGCTTTTGTCGTCGGGAAAAGGCCATCGATGCAACAGCCGGCCAATGAAAAAGCAACAGCTCGCTTGCAGGAACCTTGCAAGGCCGGCCAATGCCACTGAGCGAGCTTGCCGGTCCTCCTCCTTCCTCCTTCCTTGCTCCCTCGGTGCTTCTTGAGGCTCGTCCTGAAATGCGTCGTGGAACGTCAAGTCGTTGCACCGGTGACTGTGTTTTCCTGCCACTGGCAGACTTGCCTGATGAGCGATGACTCACCTTATTAGGTCGATAGGACATGGTCAACTGTTGTCTTTTGTCAACGCCAAAGAAACACTTCCCCTTGGAATCCTACTTTGGAGTTTGGAAGGAATTACAGTAAGGTAAGAATAAGGTCGGTCTCTTGGGTGGTCAAGTTGCTCTTGGAACAGCTAGCTGGTCCCGTGACCAACCTTTATCTGGTGGTCATCAAGGCATAATACACCTTGTCAAGGCCGCTAATAAATAAGAGGAGCTAATAAGGGGAACAAGTTGTCTTCCGAACCGGTTGCCCTGTCATCAAAGGCCTGGCCTGTTAGGGTAGAAGAAACCCTCGTCGTTCCGTGAAGTTCGTCCTTATTAGGACGAGTTCCCTCTAAGAAGATCGTCGTCGTCAATCCCCCCCCCGGGGAGAAGACCCCTCATTCTCATTCTCATTCTCATTCTCCGTCCCAGGCAAAAGCCGGGTGTGCTCGCAACATCAGGCTTAAGCATCCTTGTTAACAGTGCGAGTCGTAAAGTATTCTTGTTGGCATAATTTAAGGTATATACGAGACACACTCAGCTCGTGTATAGCTCGTGTATCCGTACTGGGCGGGCTAAGCGAGCGAGCAAGCGAGCGAGCGAGCGAGCGAGCGAAGTTCGAGACATAACGAGTGGCGTGTTACAGGAGGCGTGTTCATTTGGCTCTGGCTCGAAATCGTTTCGTGCGTGAGCCTATTGTGAGCCTCACTCTCATGTCCTCCACGGCCATGTCTCACCCAGCCTCAGGGGGTGCCTCTGAGGCTCCCTTGGAAGGTACAACATCTGAAGAAGGTGGTGGTGGTGGTTTGGCCGCATCCCTGGCCTCCCTTGAAGAAGTCGTCCCTCCGTCAGCTCCATCCGTTTCGTTCGTGTCATCCTCCTCTGGGGTCGTGCGTGGTGGTGGTGGTGACGATGACGACGACAATGACGACAATGACCTGTCATCGTCTGCTGCCAATGATGACTTTAAAAAAAATAATAATAACGGTGGTGGTGATAACTCAGGCTCCTCTGATAATAATCTGGACAAGCACGGGAACGTCTCGTACCTGTACAGGCACCTCGCGCTTGACGCGTCGCAAACCACGAAAACGGCGTCGGAAACACTCGCTTCGCGATTTGCATCGCGGTGGCACAAAAACTCTGTCACGGATGACACGAGAAGGAAAGTCAGAAGGAGCTTTTTTGCACTCGAGCAAGGTGCGCGAATGCAGCAGGGCGTTGACGCCGTCTACAGGTGGTGTTCCGCCAACCGATTCTTTCAGCAGCTGCCTCCACACGCCTGCCACTACATATGCTCCGTAGCTACCGTGCGCGTGCTTGCCCTTAACGAAGTGCTCGGAAGGTGCAACCCAGACGTGCTGTACGTCGTGCTCGACGGATCCGTCGCCCTGTATGACGACGCTGACGCGGTTGGGCGCAGACTACTCGAATCACAAGAAGACGACTCGGAAGACGACGCCGCGGCCGCCGCCGCCGCCGCAGCGGCGGAATCGGATGAGAAGAAGAAGGATGCTGGCGCCTCCTCCTCCGCTCAGCAGCAACTGCCGGAGTTTGTCAAGCCGGAACTGCACGAACAAATACTTGGCGAGCTTAACTTGGTCGCCTACATAGGTGACAGCTTCGGGGAACCATCCTCGAAGAAGTTCGTGCCTCATGCCGTCGTCGCTCTCGAACCGAAAACGGAAGTGCTTCGCATCTCGATGTCGGACTACAGCAAGATTCTCAGGAAAACCATCAACTCGATGGCACTCAGCGAAGCCGTGCGCGACATCTTACTCAAGCCGGGAAACGAACGCACGGGCGACGACCTGCGCATTGCCGCGGACGCCATGTCAAGACACAGCTTCTTTTCCAGCCTGCCCGCGCCAACCGTGCATGGCATGATGCCGTCGATCCGCCTCATCTCCGTTCCCGCACGAGGCGTGGTGTTTATGCAGGGCGACGTCGGATCGTCGTTCTACATCATCATCAAGGGAAGCGTTTCCATCCACTACAAGCAGTCCGACTCCGTGAAGGCGATCGTGGATACCATCATGGGCGACGACGGCAAGTCGCACACGAGCACAAAGGTGTCGACGTTCGAGATGAACGAACCCACCGCAACCCCGCTGTCGATGCAATTCAACGTTGTCGAAAAGTTTGGGAAGTGCGTTGACCTTCTCAACGAAGGCGATGGCTTTGGCGAGCGAGCGCTGCTTTCCAAGGATGTGGAGCAAAGGTCCGCGTCCGCAGTCGCGCGCGAGGAGGTGGAGCTGCTGGTCGTGCCGAAGGCGGACTTTGAGCACCTCATGAAGGACGAGAGTGCAGGTCGGCAGGTGTTCAACCCGCACCGACTGCGGGACATCTTTCAGAAGGATATCAACTTGCGCACGGAGGAGGATGTCTCGCTGATGGTGAGCTTCACGCGCGAGCTGCGGTTCTTCCAGAACATGACGTCCATGCGGAGCATGCGAGAGCTGCTGCGGCGCTCGCAGCACCTTCGCCTTCTTCCGAATCGCCTCGTCATCGTGCAGGGGGACATTGGCGAGCACTTCTACGTCGTGCTGTCAGGCCGCATCTCGGTTCATGTCAAGGATGATAACTCTCTCATTGACACGTCGACGTCGAGCGTCTACAAAGCGGTCGCGGGAGGCCTCGCCTCCATTCCCCCGCCTGGCAAAGACTCGTCGAAAGTTGGCGACATCACGTCGCTGCATGGTCCCCTCCTTCGCATCCTGTACATGGGTTCCAGCTTTGGTGAGATGGCGCTGCTGAATCGGGCGCCGCGCACGGCGACCATCGTTACGCAGGAAGAGTGCGAGTTCGCGGTCATCTCACGCGAGGACTACAACCTCGTCGTGCGAAAAGATCACGAGCGCGAGTTGGCGCGCAAGGCGAGCGTTCTTCTGAGCCTGCCGCGCGTGCGCGACTGGCCGCGCACGAAGATCATGCGCCTGTGCTACAGCCTGCAACTGTCCAAGTGCGACAGAGGCACGCAACTGTTTGCCGAGGGCAAGACAAGCTCGCAGCTCTTTTTCCTCCTCGAAGGAATGGTGCGACTCTCCAAGGGGCGCAAGGTGTTGACGAAGCTTACCGCACCGGAGACGGTTGCCGTGCCACAGCAGAAGCAGCAGATGCAGTTGGATGAGACGGGCGAGTATTTGATGTCGACGGGTGGCAGCGTCGGATCGATGCCGGAGCATGGCAGTGGGGCGGAGATGATGTCCGTGTCCAAGATCAGATCGCTGGACTTCATGAATCGTCGGCAGCAGCAGACCATGAATCGCTCCGCCGAAAAAGACACGGGCAAGGCAAGCATGAAGATATCTGGAATGTCACCCCTGGCGCTCGACAAGACGACCGGAAAGTCGCGGAAGGATGCGCCAACGCAGCGTGGAAACAACAACAATGGCGGGTCGACGACGTTCGACGTGGTGGACATGGGAGATCGATCCAAGGCGAACCTCGGCTCTCGTGCGGGCCGCTCCGCCGCGAGCTCGGGTCAGAATCAGGGAGGTCCCGGCAGCAAGTCAGGTGGCATCCCGCTTGCCAGCCCAGCGTCAGCTCTTTACTCTGGCGTTGAGGTGGCACAGGTGGGTCGTGGTGAGGTGCTCGGCCTTCTCTCCGCGATCACTGGCAAGCCCGAGGTGATGACGGCCGTGACGTTGACCCATGTGGAGGGGTATCGATGCGATGCCATGGAAATCCTGAAACAGGTGCCCGCTGACGTCGTCACGGTGTGGTACGAGGCGGAGGCTGCGGCGGCAAGACTTCGGCTGGAGAGGTTCCCGGAAATGCTCGATACCGTTGGACTTGCGATAACGTCTTCACGCCGTAGAGGGAAGGAAGATGGCTCAGGCCAGTCGAAGCTGCGCCCGCATGCGGCGGTCCCCGCACTGACGGAAACGGTAGACGTGGTGACAGAATATCCCGCGCTCGAAGGTTGGTACGGTGGTGACGAGAAGAAGCCTCCGCCGACTCAGTCGTCTATGTCAGCAAGGTCCAAGCAGTTGGCTCTCGAGGCGCCTCGCCTCGCGCCACGACGCTCTGAGCTTGAGGCGATATCGGACTCCATCGTGCGCAAGGCGAATCGTGGTGCGTCGACGGCACGGCAAATCTACCGCAGCCTCGAGGTGGATGCCGAGGTATCAACCTCCTCGGAAGGCAGGGGTCGAATGAGCGTGTATTATCACCCTGTCGATGCTGCCAGCACAGACCCGAAAACGCCACGCCGTTCTGAGGCGCTCTCGAACAGAGTGAGAGCACGATCGCCTCGTCGCAACGCGAAGGTGGAAGAGGAGAATGATGTGGCAGCCGCGATTGCCGCGGCGCTGAAACGCTCCGCATCTTACAGGAGCCTCGTGGCAAGTGGTGAGGGCATGAGCACTTCAGCAGCGAATGAGACAACGACTTCCACGACGCCGAAGCTACCTCCTCTTCGTCTTGACAAGGTTGCCGGTGCTCCCGCTGCTGGTAGCAGCGTGGAGTCCCCGCGTGCTCCCACATCAGGGAAACGCGTAAAAAAGCCGCCAATGACGCGGTGGCGAGGCTGGGAGACGGAGCGCAAGTTTCGCAATGCGGAACTGCAAGAGCAGAAGCAAGAGGATGGCGACGGTGCGAAAAACCAAAGTGGCGCATCCGGCGAAACTAGTCCCGCGTTACGCAAGAAGCAGATGCAAGAGGAGTTTACCGTGGTCGTTAGTCCGCGTGGCAAGCCGATGCGTCGCTACGAACTCGACTCAGAGTCTGTGCCTGTGAAGTACGGCACGACGCGACTTGCCTACAGCATTCCTGATGAGAAGGCGCGGCAAGCGAGCGGGCACTACCTGGAGAGGACCGTCGTCACGTACGAGCGTGAGCACATCAAGGCTGTGATGAAAAACATGAAGGCGTCGACGAAAGACAAGGGTCAGAAGTGATAAAGAATGTGTACATAAATCTATAAAAATACTATGTCTAAACAAGGTGTGACCGTTGAGTAGTCAAGTAAGTGTGACCGTTGAGTCATCGTGTTGATGCACGGTTGGTGGCGATGGCGACGACATCAACGAAAACAAGTCGCAACCGGAGCCCTCACTACGCCAACGAAAGCGCCCTGATAGAGTGATACAACCTTCGAAATCACCTGCGCCATGTACAAAAACGCGCAGTGAATGGCACCGGTGAATGGGCTGAATGGTGAAAGTGAATGGTGTGAATGGACGACCGCTGGACAGAGTAAAGTGCAACTTCATTACTGAATGAGGCATCTCAGCGTTTTTCCAACATCTTACTTTTTCGTGAAGAACGACGCAATGCCGCGCTGCTTCTTCTTTTCCGGAGCACCACCGGCTGCTGGTTTGGGTGGTGACGTCGGCTTTTTCGTTGTCGCTGGCTTGGGTGCTGGGGCTGCTGCTGTCTGTTTTTGAGCAGGAGGAGGGGCTGTTGCGGCGGGAGTTGGCTTTGCTGTTGTGGCGGCAGGTGGTGCGTCGTCGTCGTCGTCGTCGTCGTCGTCGTCAATGACGACGCGCGCTCTCTTCTTGGCCATAGGAGGAGGCGAGTCTGCGGCAGCGGCAGCGGGAGCGGGAGCGGGAGGTTGTTTGGGAGCAGCGGCAGGAGGTGCGGCGGGAGGTGCGGCAGGCGGCGCGGCCGTAGGTTTCCCTGAGGGTGCCGCTTGTTGCTTTAGCGCTTTCACAGGAGCAGATGTTGTGTGAGTCACCGTAGCAGCAGGAGGTTGGTTCTTAGCGTGTGCAGCTGCCGCTGCCGCCGCCGATATGACAGTCGCAGGTTGAATTTCGTGTTTCAGCATGACGTTGGGGTGTGCAATCGCGTCGTCTTCGTCGTGTGCGTACATTTCCTCCAAAGAAGCGGTGGCTTCGTTCGGCGCGATGCCGTACACCGCGACTTGTTTCTTATGATGTGATTCGTGAGAATCACCACCTGTTTTCATTTGAAAATCAGCCAACGTGGTATCGAGAGCCTCGAACGGCACAACGGCGAGTCCCTTTTTCAAGGATGCGACTTCGAAGAGCGCTTGTTTGATGGATCCAGGGTTACGAGTTAAGTATCTGGCTAATATCATCTTAGCTTCTGTTGCGCCGGTGTTAAAGTTGCGTTGTATGCTTTTGTACGTGACAGGAGTACTCGCATCAGTCAGCTGCGTGCGTATGTGGTCAAACACGGCATCCGTGGAGACAGAGGTGCCTGTGGTGGCCATGGAGGCGTGTATTTTGAAAACAACAAACACAAATTGTGGTGTGGTGTTGAGGTGGTCCGGATTCCGAACCCCGGCGGGAAATGGGAACGGGAAAGAAAACCCAACCCCTAAACCTTGACGGGTAAACCCAACCCCTAAACCAAACCCCTACCGTAAAAGATGCGCAGGCTGGAAGGGAAAACCAGAGGGAAACTGGCAAAATCAAACTGCCTTATTAGGGTTACGATAGGGTTAGGTGGTTAGGGTTTGTAAGGGACGAGGTAAGTTCCCTTCGGATTGTTCCCCTGGCAGCCTGGGGGGGGGGGGGAAGGGGGTTGTTGACTTTTTTATTTGGGGGAGGTTCTTTTCCGGCTCCCTCTCAGGTGGACCCTCAGGTGGTCCCCCAGGTGCCAGGGCCCAAACGACAGACAACAAACACGAAGTGTCCGTTGGTGTCGGTCATTTTATTTGTCATTTTCCTCCTTCAACTTCAAGGTTCCACTCGTTCCATGGAGACGCTCGCTTCGTTCATGCACACGAATAACATTGATAACAAGGAGAATGACGTGCCTGGTGGTGGTCATGGTGGTGGTGGTGGTTTGCTCACAGGTGGTGGTTTGAATCATGCTTTTCCTGGTGGTGCGAACATCATGGGTGGTCAGGGTCAGGGTCATGGCTCGTATTCTTCTCAGAAACAACAACAACAACACGGTCATGGTGGTGTTGGTGGTGGTGGTGGTCATAATCAGCAGCCTACCTCCGCGTGGCGGCGACACCTTGGGAATCAAGGTGGTGGGGGTGGACAAGCAGGAGCAGGTCCAGGAGCATCTGGGAATAACAACATGGAGACGACACCTGCCGCTTCCGCGTATGGAGCACAAGGGAACAACGCTGCAGCAGCAGCACCGCCCCAGGGACGAGGGTGGTCCATCGACGACTTTGACATTGGAAGGCCGCTCGGACAGGGCAAGTTTGGAAACGTATACCTCGCGCGAGAGAAGAAAAGCCAGTTCATCGTCGCGCTCAAGGTGCTCTTCAAAACCCAGCTGCAGTCGAGCCACGTCGAGCACCAGCTGCGACGCGAGGTGGAGATACAAAGCCACCTGCGACACCCAAACATACTCAGGCTCTTCGGATACTTCTACGACGACGAGAAGGTGTACCTCATCCTCGAGTATGCCGCACGTGGGGAACTCTACAAAGAGCTGCAGAGATGCACGAACTTCGACGAAAGGCGCGCGGCGACGTACATTGCGAGCTTAGCGCGAGCACTCACGTACTGCCACCAGAAGCACGTCATTCACAGAGACATCAAGCCTGAGAACCTGCTCATTGGCATGAAGGGGGAGCTGAAGATTGCCGACTTTGGATGGTCCGTGCACGCGCCCTCGAACCGACGCACGACGCTGTGCGGAACACTCGACTACCTGCCCCCCGAGATGGTCGAAGGCTTGCCTCACGACCACAGCGTGGACGTGTGGAGTCTCGGCGTGCTTTGCTTCGAGTTTCTGTTTGGGTTCCCGCCGTTCGAGGCTATGGGGCACAGCGAGACGTACCGCCGCATCCTGAAGGTTGACCTGCAGTTCCCGTCCGTCGAGGACATGCGTCGCCGCGTCGCGTCGTCTCACAGCGGCGGCGGTAACGTCGAGGTCTCCGATGGAGCGAAGGACCTGATTCGCAAGCTGCTGATGAAGTCGCCGCGCATGCGCATGTCTCTCGAGGACGTGCTGAAGCACCCTTGGATCAAGGCAAACGCGGATCCAACGGGGCAGGTTGTGTACGCATGACTTTAAATTCTTCTTTATTTCTGTTGCACACAAGCTCAGCTGGCTAGCTGGATAAATGGCTTGCTGCTCCTGCTGCTGCTGCTGCTTTGGGTTGATATCACATCGCGAGCTCAGGTGGCTGCTCGGCAGCAGCGGCGGCAGCGGCGAAAAATCCACCCTGCGATCCACAACACGTTGTAATGACAACGGCTCTTTCATCTCTTTCATGCAAAAATCCCCGCCCGAGTACACGTGTTTTGTTCCCTTCCCCCAACACCCCCCCACCGGAAGCCCCGCCCCGAACCAGATTTGGATGTTCATTTCACCTTGGAACGAAGCAGGCTGAAGAGCGCATCCATGTCGTCGTCGGACGTGGCTTCGCTGATGGCTCTGCGCGCAAACATAGCGAAGATGGAGGACAAGGTGGTTGCGCGTTCCGTGCACATGGACCGCGCGCGCGCGTCTCTTTCTGCGGTGGACGCGGATCTGTCGTCGACGCGTACGGCGACGGCATCTATGGTGGCAGAGGAGAAGCGTCTTCGCGTGCAGACGCGCCACCTGAAGCAGGAGGCTCTCGCGCACAAGACGGCTATGGAGGCGCGTGCTGCTGAGAATGGTCGTGCTCGTTCTCACTTGGTGGAGCGCGAGTCCGCACTCAAAGCGTGCATGCATCGTCGCGACGGTCTGGGTGCGAAGTACGAGAAGTCGCTGGCTGAGTGCACAAATTTACCCGTGGATGACTAAATTGACTGCGGCACAACAATTAATTTATGCAAGGGGTACGTGAATACAAGCACACTACATCGTTGCTTCGTATCCCAAATAACATGCTCTGATAACATGATTGAACAATCTGATAAATTTAAAAATCACAATTGCAAATTGCGTCGACCGTCAAGATTCTGACACGACCATATAATGAAGTAACCAATCATCGTGAGTGAGTGAATCGATCGGACCACTGGTCACCTGAGTGAACACAAAAATCAAATACATGTATACAGTACAGACATGCGAAGGCAAACAACTACTTAAGGTGAATGAAAACGTGTCAACTCGAGACGTACCCAATCATGTTGTGAGAGCGCGCAACAACAAGTCAGCAACATTATTCGGAATTTCTTGATTTTTCCTAAACCCCCAACCGGTAGTGTTTTTCCGTTTGACTTTGGGGGGCTCAAAAACAACACTTCTGGGCTTGGTATTTTTGGGCATGGCGACCTCTATCGTCGAGTCGTGCCTGTTCGCGTGTCCAAGCGGCGCGTACGTGTACCAGCTGCCCGCCGGACAGTCGAGTTCGCTCGGACACCGCGCGGAGATGTGGGACGTCGACAACTGGCTCTGTGAAGTGCGCGTGCGTGTCGTCGAGCGAACAGACGAGTGCTTCGTTCTGCTCGAGACGTCAGCAGCCAGTGTGTCGCCCGAGTCCGCCGGAACGAATGACAGGGGTCAAGGTGAAGATTCGTACAGCTTATTCGCGGCGTGTCCTATTCCGGCGGATGGGCCGCTCTCCGTTGCGGTGGACGCTGTGGTAGATAGCAGCAGGTACTTTGTCCTCAGAGTCGAGGACATCTCAGAAGCGGCGACGCCCAAGGAGAGAAGAAAGCACGCATTCATTGGAGTTGGGTTTCGAGAGCGAACGAGTGCACTCGACTTTATGGCAGCACTGCAAACGTACGCATCTTGCCCTGTTTTATTCTGTCTACGTGTGCACCTTTCGTTGGAAGGGTCATAAGCAACTTACACTTGTCATTTTTCCTCCTTTTTTCCCAAGCAGGTTTCGTGCACGGCACAAGCGCGCTCTTGAGGCGGAGGCTATGGCGGCACAGTTTGCGGCACGCGAGGAGAGTGCTGCTCAGGCTGGCATGGAGGCGGACGCGTCGTTATTCCACGGCTTTGCGGAGGGCGAAACCATCACCATTAGCTTGAAAAGCGGGAGAGGTGCAGCAAAGAAGGCGCCGACAACGACTGCTCTGTCAGCTCCTCCGCCTTTGCTGCCACCTCCTCCCACGAAGAAGGCTGCTTCTTCCTCTCCTCCTCCTCCTCCTCCTCCTCATGTTCATGCTGACGACGACGACGACGATTGGGGCGATTTCCAGTGAAGAAGTTACATATGCTATGCTATAACATTAACGATTGTTTTTTTTTTCTTTTTTTTTTTCTTCTCTCTGCTCTTGTGCGAGATATACCGTCAAGAGCTGTTGTTGTTGTTGTTTCTCCCACGATGCGTTGTTTAACATTGTGTTCAGCAGTCCTGTTTGAATAGTCTCGTTTCTCCATCCCCCACGACGCGTTCTGCGACGTGGTTGGCGAGTACGTCGAGCCTTCTGAGCGCACGCGCGTACCTGTGTCCGTCCGTGACAAGGCTGAGTAGCGCGGCGCTGTCGGTGGACGACGACGGCCACGCGAGAAGCTGCTTGCTGGTGGCCACAGGTTGTGCAGAACTCGCTTGTGATGATGACGGCATTGACGTGGACGCTTTTGTCCCCTGTGAAGCTGGCATACTAACTAACTATTGAACGCAAAGATAGATGGTGTACCTTAAATAAGATAACCCCGGCGAGAAAACAACAAACGACGCAGGCACCAACAAAGACACAATGCACGCACAATGTTGTCAAAGAAAGTCAAAGACTTACAAAGCAAGTCAAAACGAAAGTGCACAGAGTGCACAGACAGCCACCACAAAGTGAAGTGCCAACGCGTCAGAATGAATAATCCACCGCACAAAACCAAACCCAAACCCGCGTCTGGGGTATCCTGATTTAACCTTAGGAGAACTCTGTGGTTCTCCTTCTCCGGGCCCCATTTGCCGAAACTGATTTCACGAGGGAGATTATCTAAGTCTACGGCCCCGCACTCTGCACTCCCTCTACTGTAAACAAATTCCCGAATCCGCACAACTCCTTTCCACTCCAAAGAACTCTGCTTTACGAGATCTAGTGACGAGGACAGCAGAATCTCGGTTTCTCACCCGGCTGCCCGCGGGGGTGGTGTTACCTGTTTCTTCGGAACCTAGCCTTAGCTACGATAACCCCCAGGCCTGCCAGGGGGGCGCGAGCTTTGCATTGAAGGACGCCACCCGTTCCGCGAATCCGCGAGGGGGCACCGCAAGTTGCCTGAGGAGGAGGAGAGGAGGTGGCAACCATTCCTGGGAGTGGGAGGCACTGGACATTTATTTCTTAGATGAGAAAAAAACAATACCCTCTTGCCATCTCGCCTCTCCTCTCCTCGCGCACTACGGTACCTCACCGGCTCACCCCACCTCCCACTGTGCTCGCCATCAGCGCTGGCCGGCCGTTATGTTCCGAGGGACAGGATTACTGTACACAGGTATTCCTATGTACGAGCTACATGAAATGTGTTATTCCTTCAAGACTTGACATCAACTGTATGAGCTGATAATACACTCCTACTACAGTACTGTACAGTACAGGAATACCTGTGAAGTGAGAAGTGAGAATCCGCCAAAGGTGGCCTCTCTGAGTCCTGAAAGAGTGAAACGAACGTGTGGGAACCTGTGCCGTGAGGAGGAGCAAAGGAGGAGAGAGGGGAAGAGACGCAGAAAAGCGCCCTTGTAACCCAAAGGCGTAACCCAAAGAAGGCCGCGGCGTCGACGGTACACTAATCATAAACTATTCGTTTAAGAGCGGATCCCCAAGCAACCTCCTTCTCCTTCTGCTGACTGCCCTTACCCAACAGCCCAAGCGGCCCAACAAGAACAAGGGGTACTTATTTTTTAAGGCTGAATTCTCGGCCGCCTTTCAGTTGACTTTGTGTGTGTGTGTCATGTCCGCGTCCGCGTCCGCGGATGTATCTGGTTCGTTCTTGGAGGATGTTTTACAGGCTTCCACGTCGAGAGTATTAAATATAAGCAGCAGTACTCCTCCAGCAGAACCTCATCTTCAGGCTCAGGCTCAGGTCGTTGTGCCTGGTGCTCTTCCTTCTGGCTCTGCGTCGCCTCTGCTGGAAGGGGTACTTCCTCTCGAGGAGGAAACTTCCGCCTCTGGGGCTGGTGGGGAGCTTGAGGAAGATTCGGCTTCGGCCGCGGTGGAGGAGCTCTTAAACGACTCGGCGTCGTCGTCGTCGTCGTCGTCGTCGTCGAAGTTACCGGCGAGCGTGGAGAGCAGGGGAGGGGAGGTGCACGACTCCGCTCCTTCCGTTGGGGATAAGGAGGAAACTCCCTTTGCGCTCGTGCACCCTGAACCGGCGGCTTCTGCGCCTGCTTCGGCTTCTCAGCCTCGTGACAAGTCTGCTCTCGGAGGAGGAGAACCTTCGGCCGACGCTCAGACGACGACGACGCATGAGCAGCAGGAGAAGCTGCCACAGCCACAGGAGGAAACCGGTATTCTTCCCGAAGAAACGAAACGGACAGACGACGACGATGCCGACCCTGAGCTAGAAGAACTGTCGTCCGCAGACCAGGTTCCGCCGTTGAGAAGCGAGTCGGGCGTGCCGTACTCCATGCTCTTACGCGACGACAGCGTCGCGTCCGCGACATCCGAATACTCACGCGCACCGTCCGGCGCCATGTCCGCAAGCCGGTCGTTCCTCTCGGCTGTCGATAGAACGCACCAAAAGGAACGTGTGAACGTCGCGGACGTGCTCGAGTCGACGATGGGTGTCACGCAGTACCACAAAAGCCTGCACAAGCTGCCAACAGGGAGCCGCGGCCTCACAAAGGACGACCTCACGTCCGCGCAGAGAAAACTTCTCTACATGATCAGCCGACTCACGACGGAGCTCGAGGTGACTGACTTTGACACGCTGGAAATGCAAGACGCGCTCGCGTTTGAGCGTAAGCACTCGATCGACCGCACGAACAGGTCGCCAAGACCGTCTCGCAAGAAGAAGGAGGGCGACAGCTCGAACCAAAGCAGCTCGAAGAGCATACAGAGTCAGGCATCCACGGGGATCGGCGGCAGCCAAAACAACAGCAGCGAGAACCTCAAGGCGATGAACGTCAACAGGCCGGCGGCGATCCAGATTCCCAACTTGCAGGACATCAACGCGTCGTTCTTCGGACCCGCCATCCGGTCCGACTTCCTCCCCCCTGCGCTCGTCGATGCCGGGGATGGCATGGTCACCGACGGGTCATCGAGCGGTGCCGCGAAGTCAATCACACTCAAGAGTGTGGCGAAGAAAGTGACGAGCGCCGTCAACTTTACCAAGCGCGCGTACCGCCCGAGTGGCGAAAGGTGGATTCGGCGCATTAACTTGCTCGTGTACATCTACGAGGCGGCGGTGGCGCAGCTATTTTCCGACTACGATTATGCTCCTGGCGTGGAATTCAATGGGAATGCAGTCGTGCCGCTGAACGTCTGTCAGGAAGGCCTCGACGACCTGTACGACCTCAAGGAGGCTGGCTACCTCCTACAGCTCAACATGGCGAGCCGCAGTCACCGCATCATAGCCGCGTATCAGCTCAGCTCGCGTGCGAGACGCCTGCTCGACCTTCCCGGAAAAGAGGGTGGCGTGACGGACGCCGAGAGGTACGCCGTCGACATCTTCTTCGCAAAATGGCTGTCGACGGCCGACATCGAGGAATGCAAGGCTATGATTGAGGAGGCGAAATTTATGCACAAGGTGCCGATGAGTGATCGAAGGAAAGTGTACGCGGTGCGTCCATTCGAGGTGCGGCAGGTGAACGAGCACTTCGAAATCTTAAATTCGGACTTCAGGCGTTGGTCTACTGTCACGCACTTCGAGGATGTTTCGTACGTCTGCTCGCCGTACCTGCCAGATGTGCTTACGCCCGTTGGCGGAAGGGCGCCGCATTCGGACGAAGAATTGCGCGCCGAGGCGGTCGAGGCGGTGCAGAGATTTGGCGAAAGCAACATTCGCGATTCAAGCACAGATGTGAATTTGTGCCTAAGTGGCATTCAAGTCGTGTTTGCAAAGTGGATCCCAACCGGAAACAACGAAATCAACGCAATGCAGAAACGCTGCACGGGCTTTGGGCATCGCGACGACTCGAAGTCTGGGCCCGAGGCGCTCGTGAGCGGGCGCGTGGATCGAGAGATTGAGACGAACAGCGTGATTGAGCTCGCAATGTCGGATCTTGCCGCGGTGTATCCCATGGCTTCCACTCCTGGAGTTTGCTGCACATTTGAGGCTCATGTGTACCTGCCCGAGGACGAGGGCGTACTGCAGGTTGAGCGTTTCGGACTGCACTGTCATGCGGCGGGAGATGTTGTGTTTAGCGCAAAGGTGGACGCGGTGATGACATACGGCGAGAATTCCGTGCCCATAGACCTTTTCAGCCGAGCTCTGCTCGACATGCACGAGGATTCGAACCACATCATAAGCACAATGGTTAGCCGGCGGCAGCGCGAGCTTCTTGAGACGCTCGCGCCTTTGGGCCGCAGGCGTTACAGCACGTATATCGCGATGTCAGCTAGCAGCGCGAATCCCGCGCTGAAGGCTGCAGACTACATGGACGGCGAGGCTCTGGAGAACGAGCTTCGCCAGGTGCTTGGAGAAATTCTTCAAGCGACAGACCTGAACGCCACCGGAAGCCCTGGTGTGCTTCTCGTGGGCCTCAACGGCGTTCTGATCATTTGTGATCAACGAGACAAATACGAGTCGGCGCTCGTGCTTCACGCACAGCTGATGTCGCGCATTACTCTGTGTGACACGATCTTTCACCGCATCTTCGAGCTCGACGACAGCCTGGAGTCTATCCGCAAGAAGGTTCACAGCTACCGAGGCAGAAGTTCGGACCTTCACGAAATTCGTGACTTGGTCACGACCATCTGCCGGTCCGAGGCATCGCTGCAGAGCATTCTTTACGTTGTGGATCAGTCCATTGCAACGTTCGAGGAGGAGCAGGCGTCTCGGCAGAAGAGGCGAATACAAGATGGCATCTACGCAGGACCTGAGGAGGAGTTGGCTCGCGTTCTTGGCACATCAGAGCTCATCAAGGATCTCAGGCTTCGCATCGTGGACTTGCAAACACACCTCGATTCGTTTAACCGCGACCTGCAGAGCCTGAGGGATAATGCGAACGTCATATCAGAGAGGCAGATGTTTCGTCTTCAGGAAAATCTTCAAAACAACACGCGCAGCCTGGAAAATCTATTCCGTGCCAACGAGAGCTCGTCTAGTAGCCTTTACATTCTGCAGGCTGTGTTGGGAGGCAGCCTTGCATTTTCGGTGCTCGACCGCGTCACCGGAGAATTTACCATCAAAGATTCGAAGTGGGGCAAAGCTTTCTTCGATGCCATCGTCCTTCGGCCCGGTGTGTGGTTTGGCCTTAGCCTGCTAGCCTTCTGCGTTGCCATCTTGAGTCTTGAGATGTTCATGAAAAGGCTGGTGAAGCGAGCCGCCGCTGTGGCATCCATGCGCATCGACCTTCTTGCCGAAGTGCGCCCGAAGAATATGCAGCGAATGATGGAATCGATTGCAGTGAAGTCTTCCGACATCAATGCGGGTGTTGACGGTCGTCACGTTCAGACGTTCGTTTGGGACGAGCCGAGGACGGACGTGCCTGGGGAGCACATCACCGTGGAGCTTTCGTACGACAGCGCAAATCGCTTGCTGCTAAACCTCCAGCTTCGGTACAACAAGTTCTCCGGAACTCTCACGGAGCGAGACTTGTGCCGGCAAATGATGGCAAAGTTGGTAAAGGCTGGCATCTTCGTGCGCAATCCTGAGTTGGAGTCTTACTTGAGCGGTCTGATCCCCGAGTCGAGCTCCGTATGGCAGAACGAGCTGAAAGGACTTCGTAATGTGAGCGGCAAGTCCACGTTCTCGCACTCAATTTCTTCTGCACTTACCGCTGGATGGAAGGCGCACGTGACGATTCCTCAAATATCATTGAGGAATAGTGCCCTTTTCGGCGGCTCATCGTTCCAAGTGCGAGTGCGTCCAGATCAAGGCGTAGTGGTCAGGAATGATGAAAGCCTGATGTCTCCCTATCGGAAAGATCCTGTCAAATCTCCGTCGCGCACAAATATGCCTCCTTGGCTTGCGACAGGAGCGGCAAGTACACGCAGGGTGGCAAATATGAGCCACCGCACCTCCTTCGAATTGATGAATGAGATGAAATTCGAACGACAATATAGCGACGACCTGGAGGAATTCGCAGAAAATCCTCATTATGCGACGAGCGCGAGAACGGTTTTGTAAACAACAGCAGTATGAAAAGGTTTGCTTAGGCAAAATTTACAACTAGTAAGGTGCACCAAGGCGACTCCAATCGAGCCGCGCAACAAAGCGCGACGTCCGGCGTTTCATAAGTCCAGAGGACGCGTCGCGAGGTTGAATGCGTGAGAGGCGCACACTTGCGGTTTTTGCGTGAGAAGCGGCGAAGACGAAGAGCCATTTGCGAGCGATATCATGGCGCTCATGAGCATGCTGTTTAGCCCACCAGTAGTTCCACTCGCTCTGCCGCCTTGATGCTGCTGCTCCGCCTCAATATACGCGCCGTAGATTTGCTGAAGCCCTTGCAACAAAGGATTTGTCGTCTGGAGGTTGTTGTTGGTTGTAGTGGTGCTGCTACTACCACGAGCCCGTTCGTTCGCCGACTCAATCACCTCCCTCATGCGCGCGAGCAAGTGACCGTAGCTCATCTGCGCATGCGATGGCTGCTTCGCGTTCTCTTCGACAGCCTGAACGAATGCGTATGTGCATGCACCGGTGCGCGTGACACCGCCGGAGAGTAAGCTCGTGTCGGCGCTCGTCTGCGATTCTTCACATCCGGAAAAGCACACCGCCTCTCCGGCAATCTTTCTGATTTCCATGTCCTTTGGTTGGCACAACATCCAACGGAACTTTCCGTTTCCAGCAGCTTGCGTTGGCAAGATGGCGGCGTAAGGTAAGTCGCTGATGGTACCAGAGTGACAGCTGTCGAAGATGAGATGCATTTTGACTCCACGAGGCAGAGGATCAATCAGCACTTGGTAGATTTCGTCATCGTGTATGGTTCCGCTCGTCTCGAAGTCAACGGGCAGGATAGTTTCGTTCATGCCGTCTAACTCCTCTCCAGCACTCGCACAAGGTTCCTGCGCGCCGTGTCCCGAGTAGTGGAAAAACAAATGGTCACCATCTTGGCAATTGGCAACGAGCGCGCGCATTTCGCGCAGAATGTTGGCTCGCGTTGGTACCATTTTTGGATCTTGTGAGTCTTCATTCATCATAACGAAGTCTTTGTATTGAAAATTCTTCTGAAGACAGTACTTCATGAACGTCGTGTCATTGACGCACCCGCCGAGTTTTGCCTTTGGATTGTTGTTGTAGTTGATTCCGATGAGCAGAGCTCGGCGCCGTCGTCGTGCTGCTGCGCCACCGCCACCACCAGTAGTGCCACCACTACTACTGATGAGTTGCGCCGATAACTGCGACGACGACGGGGGCGGAGCCTCCTCCTCCTCGTCCTGCTCGTCGACGAGCGTGATTTTGGATTCGTAGTCGGAATCATCAGCGGCACCAAATCCGACGAAGCCAGAGACTTGCGGGAGGTAGACCTTGACGAATGGCGTTGCCGCCATGAGTACCTTCGTCGCCGCCGCTGTGGACATCGGTCGCCGCACCCATCCGAAGCACGCCTGGAGTAGGCGGAGCCACTGCCAGTGCGAGACGCCGCTACTACTATTACTCATCATTATGCCACTAATACTACGCCGTGTTGTTGTAGTATTTGTGTTAATGTTCTTTTTCTTCAGATTCTTCTTCTTCTTCAGTAGAGCCAGCACTGCGATAATTGAAATCGACGTCTTCGTCACAGCAACAGGATTGAGGAGGAGTCGCGCCGACACCATGCACTACGCCACTGCTGTTCACAGCCACTGCCGACTAACCCCCTTTCACAAGATTCTGTTTGCGTCGTACTGCGTACAAAACATTTCTACAACCCCCAACCATCACAGGGATCTCACAAAAAAACCCCAACCAATCCAAATATGTCCCCCTCGCTCACCTTGACAATGTTGATTGGTTCGAATTACTTCACGCTTTACTTATTCTTGTTGATTGTTTCCCATGATTTCAATTTTCGTGCCGGGCTCCCCACTCGTCCCAAGGCTGATGATGACTCGCCATGCAAGAGAGGCGCGGTGTCTCTCCTCCCGGGCGTTACTAGCACGTGACATAGGCTCGCGCTCAAAAGGAGGAGTATGCGACTTTGCACTTCGCACGATCTTTATCTGAGCAGACACGATCCTCATTCGGGTACAGGTCTGAGCGACACCGACAAACATTGTTGATAACATTGCCATAGTTGTCTCTGTCGATGCCGCTGACCACACCCCATTCCTTGCTTAGTTTGCAGACGTCTTCGGCAAAGAACGCTTCAAACGGAATTTTGGAACTTCGTGGAGAAGTAGTCATATATTGCTCGCGAATAGCAGAAATGTCATATTTATATGGCTCTGATTTGATTGCAAGCGAGTCGCTATCCGAATTGCAAGTGTTAGAGTTATCCGAATAGATGCGCGTTGTGGCGGGATCCAAGCGAATCCCCGAGCCGCCGCATCTCCAGTATGCAGACATATCCACTTCAAATTCCATGATTCCCATCGAATAGAACATACAGGAACTCATGCGGCGTGAGGAATGGCGGCTTAAACACCTTTCGAAGGTGCACCCTTTGAAGTACGCCGCCGCGTTATTCGTTATCGGACCGTCGTTTATCGGAGCCTCAAAAAACACGTTAGGGCCAGCATACTCTCCGCACTGAGTATAACTGCCTGACACTTCATTCTTCTGAAACTCGCACTTGTCACACGTGAATGTTGGTGTGGTCAGTGTTGTAAAGTGTAACTTAGGCACACGGTTCACATAGATTCCACCGCCTTTAGCAGCCCAGTTTCCTACAAACATCACGGAGGTCAGGGATACATCATGCAATTCATTCAGCTCGATGGCGCCGCCTTTATTACCAAAGGTAGATCCAGCCTTGTTGTTCAGAAAGTGAGTGTCTGAAATGGCGACCGTGCGAATGCTGCTTATGGATAGCGCGCCACCGTTCCGCGAACCACCATAATTGTCCAAAAAGATCATAGATTTGAGAGTGAGTGATTTGAATCCACCCAATTTCATCGACCCACCACCGTCTTCCGAATAATCACGATCGTCAGACGCAGGAGTTTTCGGCTTCCCTCCTCCATTGGTCAGGGTCAGCGCTTCGAACCAGAGCTCCATCTCATTCATATCTTTCGCCGTGAAATGCCTGGAATGATGTTGTTGAGAATTTGCCGATTTTGAATGCGCGGAGAGGAGGCAGGAGCCTGCCGCCACTTTGATGCCATCTTCCGGTTTGCCAG
Source organism: Pycnococcus provasolii (assembly GCA_938743325.2). NCBI lineage: Eukaryota > Viridiplantae > Chlorophyta > Pseudoscourfieldiophyceae > Pseudoscourfieldiales > Pycnococcaceae > Pycnococcus > Pycnococcus provasolii. The sequence continues at coordinate 526,088 of OW568892.1, forward strand.
TTTTTGGGGGCAAAAACTTTTGTTTCAGGGGAAGCGAGTACGACGAGTCGCACGCGCCGATAATCTGGACTGAGCGCTTGAGGACGATGGCAGGCGTGCCTGCTGCATCCGGCCATTGGATGTTTGATCGAATGTAGATCTTCTTGGCACCCGTCGCCTTGTTGTGCAGCGCCTCCTTCAGCTCGTCAAACGTGCTCACGGACGTGCCGTCTGAGATGTCACGGCAGTAGCACCACGTACCACCGTCCATATTGCACCAAGGGCCATTCGCATCATTGTCCGGATTCTTGCAGCCTTCAGACTGAATTCCATTCCAACTCCACGTATCTTTGCAATTGCCAGACGTCACAAATTTGGAGTCGAAGCTGCCCGGATGGTGAATGCACACGTGCTTCGGAGGCTCAGGCGCGGGCGCAAGCGCAGGTGTCGATTCTGTTGGATTGCAGTAACACCAGTTGCTGTCGTCGACCATGCACCAATTCCCGTTGCTGTCGCCTTCGCACGCACTTGGGCACCCCGCATAAGTGCCTGTACAATACGTTGACGACCATGACGACTTGCATGACCCTTGCGTGACCAAGTTCTTGTAGTTGACGCCATCCAGAGCCTTGCACGTTCCACCACCACTCGAGGCTGTTGTCGTTTCCTTCTTTGTACACGGTCCTGTCCCGTCTAGATACTTTGCCTTGTGGGGTTTGTACGTCCCGTCGGGATAACAAGTGAGACAATCCTCATCAGTCTGCGCGTAAATCATGTCGGAACCGGTTTTTAACCTGTAAACTCCGCAAGTGCCGCAGGTCTCGTGGCAATCGCATTTGTCATCTGGCAATACGAACTCGTACTCTACTTTTTCATTTTTCATTTTCGGATTCATTACGCACGTCGTGCCTGGTGCACCCTGCCAACCACTGTTACCGGATTGCGTGCCTCCGCCCGAATCCGCCGACGCGGACGACGACATGGTCGAGCCTCCAGTGGTGGACTGAAGGTGGCGCCCGCCACCACTCGCGCGTTCCTCCGTCATGAGTACCGTGCCGTCCGCCTTGGTAACGACTATTTTCCTTGCCGTCACCTTAACGACATCGCCGCGCGCCGTGTAAAACAGTACGGCTGACGCAGTGCCGTCCGACGCCACGCCCTGCGTTTCGGCGCCGGTGATGGTGTATATAAGCTTGCTACCGTCCGGCTTCTCGAGTGTCAGACTGTCAGTGTCGCGTAGCTGCGAGGAAGACATGCGCACGGCGTCGAACAACGTCTGCGTATTCCTCACCTTTCCCGTCGCCGAAGGCTTGCTGGATCCCTTAGCAAAGGTTATGCCAGTCTTGCTGTCCGTCTTCGTCTCCTTGCTCGCCTCGACCACCACCGCGGTGAGTCCGACGATGACGCCCACGAGAGCAAGCAGGATGAGCAAGAGAACTCCGCTGAAGATCGTGAGTCGCTTGGTTGTCTTCTTGGAGTCTTTGTAGAGCTCCGCACCACGAGCAAGCTCCATGGGCGCGACGGTGCCGTCATTGTCGACGTCGAACACCTTGAGCGTTGACTGGATCTCCTTCGGCAGCGTCTTGATGGCGATAGAGCCCTCCTTGTTCGCCTTCTTCAACTCCACGTGTGCGGTGAAGATCTCTGTGAGCTCACCCATATTGAGTTTCCCGTTTCCCTCCTCGTCGATCGCACGCAAGATAGGCTGCACGTTCTCCGGGAACGCCTTGATGGAGATGCCGTCGTCGTTCGCAATGGGCAGCTCGTCCGGGTCAATGATTCCGTTTCCGTTCTTGTCAAACTTCGCCAACATGGTTCGTAGAGGCGCCGGGCACTCGTCGAGTTTTATCCCGTATAGCATTTCGCGCACACTGCCAAGCGGGGCGGCGGTACCGTCAACCATATCGGTGCGTGTATATTCTTAAGGCAGGAAACACACACACACACACACGTACAGTATGCACAAGCACACACACTCTCTCTCCTACAATGAATGTACTAACCTTACTACTCCTACTCTCGAGAGAAAAGGACGAGGGACGAGCGAAGAATGACGAGGGCAAGACGAGGGCCAGGCGAGGGCAAGGCGAGGGCAAGGCGAGGGCAAGGCGAGGGCGAGGCGAGTGCAAGGCGAGTGCAAGACGAGGGCGAGGCGAGTCCGCTATTTGACCCGCGGCGGCCGCGGGCAAACCACCACTTGCAAGGGTCCCCTCGGTGTCGCTCTCCGGAGCACACGAAAGGCCGCTTGCTTGGCCTTCCCAAGAGGTTGGGGCCCCACGAGAACAAGAAACAGGCCGCGGAACAGGGTGCGTCGGCAACGGTCACTAGACTATCGGAGACAAAAGTCACCAACCGTTTCTGCACGAGGAATGCGAACACGCACACTCGCAGACCAGGAAGTGGGACCGGGCAACTCGCCGTGTGCAACAGACAGGGAGGGAGCTCCGGAGTTGCACGGGGTGAGCCTCGCCTCCCGGGTGCAGCTGTGCACTGTGCACAGAAGCCTCTTACTTTCCCATCCAAATCACAATCCCATCGGCCATCGCGCGATTGGTGATTTGCGATTTGCTTTATTACTGTACAGTAGTAAGGATCGGGAGCAGAACCAAAGAGGCGGTAAAACTAAACATGGGAGCCCCCCCTTGACCCTTCTTCGTTGACCGAAGGAACTAAAAATTCAACCCTCCATAGGTGGACCCTGAGCAGTTGACCAGTTGACCAAGGTACATAGACTAGTTGACCAGGGACCCTGCTCTTCCCCATTCTTCCCGCTCTTCTTGCCTTGCAGGCAACCCCTCTGGGGGGTCGTTCAAGTCTTCATCAAGACAACGAACGGGTCGTCCCTTGCAATGGAGTTCCGGGTCGGGTCAAGACGGTCGTCCAAATCGAGGTCAGGGTTTGGGTTTAACAACTCGTGCTATATAAAACAAGTTCTCAAGAGCTCCTTCTCGCCCCCCCCCCCCCCCCCCCCCGGGAATGAACTCAAACTCCCCCCCCCCCCCCCCCCCCGGGCAGCCGGGGAGGGTCCATGCAATGCGAGGACTGCAACGGTCCTGCCCTTGACGCAACGAATGGATCCCCCTGTAGGTGTGGAACGGGTGGATCCCTGTAAGTAAGTCCGTCCCATTTTTAATGGTTTGTTAATAAGGGGTTTCACCTCACGTTAATAAAAGGCCCTTTTGTAGTTTTGTTTTTTAAAGGGGCTCATTCGCATTCTCCCTGCTTTGTTTTGTTTTTTTGTTTTTCATGGAGCTGTCGGCGGAGCTCGAGCGTCTGCGTGTCGCCCGTGCCCGTGCTGGTGGTGATGTCTCAGTTTCGTCTGAGTTGGCTCTGATTGCGCAACTCTCGCAACTGGAATCTTTAGCGGCTTCTGCTTCTGCTTCTTCCTCTCCTCATTCTCGCGGGGCCTTATATACAGGCGTTTCCTCACAAAAGCTGGGGGGGGGGCTTTCTTCTTGGGAGGAGAACTTGAACTTGAACTTAGATGATGAGAATAATAACAACTTCACTAAGACCCAAAAGGTTGAGGCCTCATCCTCCTCCTCCTCCGATGAGGATGATGAGGATGGTGAGGATGGTGAGGAGGAGGAGTTCAATTACACGGAGCGTGTTGCGGATGCAATCGCGTCGGCGGCAATGAGAGAGTCGATTTCCCCGCCGCAGTCGCAGTCGAACAAATATCATAGGCGAAGGGCAAGCGGGTACGGCCGCGGCGCCGACAACGACGACGACCTGCTTGGGAACGCGGCGAACGACCTAGGGCCGTCGACGAGAAGCGTGCTGCAGCAGGTGCTGGAAGAGAAGAGAAAAAATCAAGTCACGCTCGCAGCCATGCGCACACTGGACTTTGACCAAGCAAACACCTCCTCGGAACCAACAACAACAACAGCAGCAGCAGCACACGCGGCGCAGCAGCCTAGCGTGAGAAGACACAGGCACACGCCCAAGACGGATGCGACGATCGAACTCAAACTTAAGAGCATGTCCGCGAACGAAAAGAGACTCGAGGCGGAACTGCTTGGCCTCGACCCGACACTCGCGGACATGTGCGCGTGGGACAGCACAGAAGCGCGCGGCGGCGGCGGCGGCGCAGCTGGCGACGACCGGTCCGCCTTCCCGGAGGAATATCGAGGGGACGGATACCACCACCACCAACAGAACACGCCGGCGTACACGCGAGGGGGAGGCGAGACGTCGCCGCGGCGAAGGAGAGAGTTCAGGTCGTCGACGGGTGGCGGCAACGACTTCAAGCTGTACTGGTCCAAAGGGCCCGCCACCTTCGAGGAGATGGCAACGGAACAGCCGCCGGCGTGGCGCAGGCAAGCACGCACCGCCGCCTCCACCGCGTTTCGGAGAAACAACAACACGCAGCGGCCATTCTCGGCTGTGCACTCAGAGCGCTTCTACCTGCGTCAAGTCGAGTGGAAACGGCGCAACGCGGACTGGCGCGAGCATCGTAAGCACGAAAGGGAGGAGGAGGAGGCTGCGCAGTGCACCTTCACGCCGAATGCAGACGCGGCGCCGCTGTTGCACGAGTACGGCTCGACCACGAGTTCCGACTTCCAGGGTGGTGGTGGTTCTGGTGGTGGTGGTGGTGGTGCACGGCGCGGCCAGCAGCCGACGCAGTTCGAGCTCAGGCTTGCCATTGGGTCAAGCAACTCTGGCTCACCGTCGCCTCCAAATACCGAACGCGAACGCGAACGCGAACGCGAAGGCCAGGTGGTGAGCAAGGTTCGTTCGTACGAGGCTATGGCTAGGAAAACGGAGCACGGCGACGCGTACGATCGCACCGACGGCGACGCAATGCATGGATGGGCAGAGCAGCCTTCTCGCGACGGCATGGAGCCTGTTTGGACGCGACTGCATGAAGAGGCGGAGCGCAAGAATCTGAATCTACGCATTCTGCAGGAGGAGCACTGGGCGAATAAGGAGGAGGAGGAGTACACGCATAAGCCACACATCAACCCGGCGGGACCTGAGGTGCAGCCAAAATACCTCGATCCACACCCCGCCGTCTCCGCCAAGGCGATAGCCGCGCATGCGGAGGCGAACAAGGAGTGCACGTTCCACCCGCGAACGCTGGCGGCAAAAGGACGAACTCCCGAGTGCATTCGCGAGGAAAGCCGACAGTACCAGTCGCAGACGATACTAGGAACCGCGCTGCGGTACCCCGACGACAGGCACCAAGCGCACACCGCGGCACCGGAGTGGGGGCATGCCGCATCGCCCATGCCCACGACGGGAGCATATCAGAGAATGATGACGATGATGACTCCACAGCCGTCACCGTCATCTAAGCCTGCGGATGGTGTCATACAGCATACGCCGAACCTCTTCGAGATCAACGAAGCGGACATCGGCGCGTTTGATGGCGGTGGCGGCGGTGAAGGCTTTGGCTTTGGTGCATCGGCAGCCAAATCAACCAAGTCGCTCGATGGATCGAGCCGTCGCGTCGTTGACCCAGAGGAATTCTGGAGAAGGCAGATGTCATTTGCCGAGAACCGCGATGCGAAGGTGCGCGCGAAGCGCGACTCTGCCAAGGCGAAAAGCGCGCAGAAACCCGTCCCAACTCAAAGAAGCCAGCAAATATTCGAGCAGAACAATCGTGGCACATTCCTGGAGCGCGTGAATCAGAGCATCATTCGGAAGAAGGAGAAGAAGTCGGCGATGGAGGCTGAGATTATGCGCAACTGCACATTCACGCCCGCCACAAATCGCCGTCGTTCTTCGAAGGCAAATTCTGGCATTGATGACGACGGCATGCATCTGGCGAGAGACGAGTTTGGACTCGACCACTTGGCACTCGATCAACTCAGCGAGCGCTTTATGCGTGTGAATCTCGCGGCGCAGCCTTCGACAACATCGGTGGCAACGACCGCGCAGACAATCAGCGAGCAGGCGAGCTATTCTCAGCAGCCGTTCAAGCTGAACCGGTTCCGCGAGAGTGCAAGAAGTCGCCTGATGACTGAATTATCGACAGCGGAATACACCGAGCACATTCACAGGCAGCAGGAGGAGAAGCGCGCACTTCGTGAGGAGGAGGATCGTCGGCGTGAAGAGAAGGAACTTGAGCAGTGTACGTTCAAGCCACAGACGCGCGACGCGCCTTCTTACATCAAGACGATCGCGAAGAATTACACTGAGTGGAAGAAGGAGGCGTCAGCTGCCGAGCAGCAGGACCAAGAGAATGTTCGTCGACCTTTCCAGTATCCGTAGAAACAGTTTTCCTTCCTTGTATTTAAAACATTTTAATGAAAGAAAAACATTTTGTTCTCTCTTACTTTTTTGTTGAAATTCTATGACGAGCTCTCTCTGCATCTATCTCCGTCTCTCCTCATTCTCCTCTCTGTCATTCTCTGTGGATCTATCTATCATAATTTAATCATGCATGATCACTCGTCTATTGGGTTGCTCCTACACGGATTCCCATCCTATGCCTCGCCTGCGCGCACGTCGTAGGATGAGCTGCGGAACATGGTAAGCTCCTTCAATACCTGCTTCGAGATGAGGCATGCCGCGGCGAGCGCGGAGAAGTACAGGAAGAAGAACACCTTGTCCCATCCGAATGGCTCGATCCAGCCTGTAATGAAGGGGCCAATTGCCGCGCCGAAGGAGCCGGTTCCATCGATGATTGCCGTGACCATGGCGAGCGCCTTGGAGTTGCCCTTGAGCGACTCGTGCGTTCCAAGGTCCGCGGATACCGCGGTGGTGATGAGCGCGTATGGGCCGTTCACGAAGAAGCCTGTCAGCATCATCAGTATAATATTCACCTGCATGGAGACGTGGCCGAAGTTGGAGTAGAGGTACATGAATGGTATGCTGACAATCACCATGCCAGCGGCGACGCACGAGCGCGCGTTGAATCGGTCGGACATGTATCCTGCGAAGATGCCGCCGAGGATGCCGCCAACGTCGAAGAGCACCGAGAGGTTTCCGGCATCTCTGTCGTTGAGCTGCCTACCGCCAATCGGGTTCTTGCTGATGTAGAACGGGAGCCAGTAGAGGAACGTGTACGCGACTAGCTTTGCGAAGAAGAGGCAGAAGGAGAAGGCGGCGACGCCTGGGATCTTCAGCGCCTGCGTGAACCCGAGCGCCTTCCTCTCGCCTCCCCTCCTTGGCGGTTCGTCGCCGTCGCCGCGCAGCAGCGACGTCGTCGCCTCGTCACCTGCGGACGATCCTCGTGACCGCCCCTCGTCTTCGACGTCGCTCGCCGCGTGCGAGTGCGGCGACGGCAGACCGACGTCCTCCGGCTGCACGACGAGAAAGAGCGCGACGACGAGTCCGATAAATCCCATGAAAGCACCGGGAAGCACGAAGCTCCACCCCCACCCAGACGGCAGTGCGTCGGCCGCGAGCATCGCGCCAAGGATGTTGCCGACGGACGTGTGGGCATTCCAGACGCCCATGATGAAGCCGCGCTTCGACTTTCCGAACCAGTTTCCTACCACCGTCACGACGCACGGCCACCCTGTGCTCTGGAAGATGCCTCCCGCGACCATGACGGCGATGTAGTACCGCAGGTCGTGTATGTCCCAGAAGTACCCCATGCCAAACAGGCATACGGCGAGGCCGCTTCCAATCATGCCGACGGCGAGGAATCCGCGCAGGTCGAGCCGATCTCCGAGGTGGCCGGAGAAGAACATGGCGATGGCGTATGTGAAGAGGAAGGTTCCGTCGATCGTCGACAGGAACTTCGTACCGTCCGGCCCGTTGAACGGCGCCCATCCCGCGGCTGCCGCTGCAGGCAGTGCGCTAACGGGTGGCGGCGTCATGACGCCTCCGAACGACCCGAGCATGTCCGCGGCTGAGTTGTCGTGGTGGTGGTGCAAGTTTGGCGGGTGTGGCTTGCCATCGGCGCCGGTGAGCGCGTTCTTGACGATACTCGGCGGCTTTCGACTGGCGTGGAAGGCGACGTAGACGACGAAGGTTAAGAGGAGCACGATTCCTCGGTGAAAGCTGAGGCTGAACGCCGTCTTGGGCGATGACTGGGACGGCATGATCAGAGTGACAAGCTCCCAGCCGATGGGCACCGTCATAAACTAGCCAAAAAGAACCTATGAAAATACAGTACTAAGTACTCTCGAGAAAGAAATACAGTAAATACTCTTTTATGTAAGTTTTTTAAGGAATAATTAATGTGAGTTGCGTTGCGGTGGCCGTTCCCTCTCGAGAGAAGAGAAGAGAAGAGGGACGGAATTATAATTATAATAACTATGGCGCCTGAAAAGTCCTCCTGGGGAGAGCGATGCGATGCGATCGGCCGCTGAGAGGGAAGGTCCTGGAGGAGCCTTGAGGAAAAGGAGGACGGTGGTGGGGGTGATGGGCGCATGCATGGTTGTATTGAGGAAGTTGTCTTTGTGCATATATATTCCGTGAAGTCCTGGGTGATCTTTATCGCACGTTCATACCTTCTTGAATCCGCCCGATCCCATCAGCACTCGGAAGCTAAGCAAGAATGGGCCGGATTAGTACTTGCTTGAGGAATCAGCATGGAACTCCCGGTGACGTGCGGTCTCTTTTTTTTTTGCTGCGAGCGAGACGGATCGAATCTTGTATGGCACAGGAACTACCTTAACGTCTTGTATGTTGCGGCCTGTTTTTTTTTGTATGTGTGTGCAAGTCTCAACGCGCAAGTGATTATCGTCGACTGCTGTGCTGCGAGAACGAGAACGTGATCGAGTATATGTACTTCTCATTCTTGTAATTATGTTATGTGTCTTTTTAAGTGATATTTAATTATTATTGCTAAATACTAACCTTTATTAGATCAACATGATAACTATTATTAAGTTCTTCTCTCTTTAAAACTGTACAAGAAAGATTATTCATTCCACTTATTAATTCAAGTAACTCATTATTCCTAATATAAGACTTGTATTTTCTCAAATTAAAATCATGATTCGGTCTAATTTTATCATCTACATCATCTGTGCTGGAATGCCCTTCATGGTTGACTTCCGCATCGTATTCCGCGAGTCACGACATGACCGTTCGCGTGTGGGATGTACGATAGGCAACTATGTTGTACGACGGACACTGCCGACGGGGCTAACTACAGAATGTAATTTTGAACTGTACACAAACACCTTGTACATCCATCAGTAGCCACATTTCCCAACCGGTGATTGAAAAAACATGAACAACACACACATATTTGTTACAACAACAAAAAAACAAAAACAGAATTTACAACGGAAAGATCGAGTTGGTTCCCAGGCAAAACCACTTCTTCTTCACGACAACCGCCTTGGACTCTGCAAAGAAAGGCGATTGGATGCGGCTCTCGCTGGGAAGGCACTTGAGCACATCAAGCTCGGCGAGACGCGCAACAAACTCCTTCGCCTCCGCACGCCCGAGCAAGCCGGCGTCCACGATGCGAGTCGCAAGCGCGTCCTCGTCGACGAACGCGCTCTCCAGCACGGCGTTCGTCGCAATGCGAACCGCCTCGCGCAGCTTGGCATCATCTCCTCCAGGCACCGTCGCCTCCATTGGCAGGGCAGTGGCACCACGCCACTGAGCGCGCAGCACGAGAGCCATCTCGTCGTCAGCCGTCACCTGCACGTCCTCGTACTCTTCGTACGCCGTCGCGGCAAGCACGTACGCATTCGAGAGCACGCGCACCTTGCCTGTCGCGCACGCGCGCGCCAGCGCGAGCACCTCACCCGTCGAAGGGCGTGCTCCGACGAGGTACCTGCCCGTGCCCGATCGAAGGTTCTCGCATGCGTGCGCTGCAAAGCGCTGCCACGACGGCGCGACGAGTTTCTTGTTCTGCACCGCCGCCGCCGCCGCCGCCGCCGCCGCCGCCGCCGCCGCCTCGCCATCATCGCCCGCCGCGAGCTTCTCCATTCTTTCCAGCACTTCGGAGCAGCTCGACACCCCACTCGAAAGCGATCGGCTGAGCAGAAGACTCGCATCAGAATGTTTCGTGGTCCAGTTTTGTGCAATCATGCGATTCGTTGGCATAGGAGGTCCATCGAACGTCTCGACGATGATACCGTCGTCATCCATACCAAAGTCATCGTCAAAGTCATCGTCGTCTATGCCATCGAACAGACCGTGGTACTGAGTAGCTGACGACGCCGCCGCCGCCGCGGCATTGCCATGCAGCCTGTTGTACCTCTTCTTCTCGTAAGCAGCCGCGTGCGTGGTCTGTCCCGCCATGCGACGGTGAGGGGGAGGGGGAGGGGGAGGCGACGCATCAGGAGGGAGTCCCGGTGGTGGTGGTGGAGCCGCTGCACCACCTCGGTCCTGTCTCGTGATTGAAGGTGGCATTGCAGGAGGTGGGGGAATGGGGGCACGAGGTCGTCCACGACGAGGTAGAGGTGGCGGCGGAGGGACAGCACGGCGCGTCCTCTTAACTCCACCGTAGAGTGGTCTCGCGCGATCTTGTCGACCTCGCTTGGCTGTCGACATCTTGAAACCTTCGGCAATTGACCCATCTTCGTTGAGCTTGGCTGACGCCCACGTATTGAGGATGGCCCTGCTCACAATCGCGCTGTCCACCTGAAACGAATCCGCCATGGAGCGCACGTCAAGACCCATGAATGTCGGCTTGCTTTCCTGAGTCGTGTCATCTGCATCGACGTACATCAGAGCGGCACTTGGCTTGAAACGGTCCTGTGCAAGCATGCGCATCACGCTGGGAGTAATCTTTGGAATGTTGTGTCCCGAGTTCTGGCCGTCTGCGGCGCCAGTCTGGAACCACGAGGTCGTGTCGATAACTCTCTCGTAACTTTTCGCAGGATGGCAGCGCATGAGCTCGTGGTAGTACCTGCCCACATCGCTCTTCAGATCGTCACTCAGCGCCCATCTGCTTGAGGTTAAATGCCTCAAGCATTGCGCGGATCCGAATGCTACCTCGAGGTGCGTCCAGTACTGGTCTACGCTTGTAACACTGGTGGCGGTAGTGGTGGCGGCGGCGGCAGCTGCTGCGGCTGCGGAGGTGGCACCGCCACCGTCGCTCGTGCTGCTGGCATCCACGAATGTGTAGTCGTACCGCTTGTAGACCACGCTCGAAGACGCGGAGGCTGGGTCACGCGTCACGATGGACGTCGATGTTCCGCCAGCCCCAGCAGCTCCAGCCCCAGCTCCAGCTTCAGCATTCACGGCTGTGCGAGCCGGTCGCTCCAAGTAGGCGCTCTTGGCGAGGATCCAACGCCTCGGATCTTGTCCAAAGCCAAGAGTCGCCTTGTTCTTCTCCATCACCTCTCGATCCATGATGAGGCGAACGAGGCCAAGCTTCTTCAGAATCACAAGCATCTTCACAACCTCAGTCTTGCACGTGTCGTCGGTATCCTGCCCCCACAGGCATCCACGCTCGTACGCCGTCAAATCGCCGTACAGATTGTTGCGGATCCTCGCAGTCGCAAACCAGTCAGGCTGCTCCACTCGAGCATCGACATTAAACAGGAACCATGAGATCACGCTGTTGATTGGCAAAACGGCCAAAATGTCCTTTGGAACGAAAGGTTTGTCAAAAGAGTGCAGGCGAGCACTTTCAGACATGAGAAAGCGGTGCAGAAGGTGGCATCGCGCCATGACGCCCGCACGGCGTGCTCCCTCGTCGTCAAAGCCCATCGCCCCGCTCGTCGCCCTGTTCGGCTTCTGCCCAACCTTGACGAGCAGCGGGGCAGCTCTTGCCACCTGCCGCTCCATGATGCGTTCTATACCTGGCGCGAGTGCCAATTGAATTCGCCTCCTGAATGCCAGAGGCAATTTCTCGATGTTGCCACGAATGCTCGGGTGCATCTCTGGAACAATTCTAGAAGCCTTCTCTTTCTGTTCTGCATCCCTGCGATCCTTCGCCTGCTTCGTCGCGAACGCCTTCCAGCAGTCGTAAGCCTTGCATGCGACCGCATCCGCAGCTGCTCCTCCAGCATGGAGGGTAGCCCTATGAGCGGCGGATATGAGCACTTCGTGGTACTTCACCAGGCCTGAAAGAGTGTTCGCGTGCCCTAGGATCAAAAGGTTGAATGCGATGCCCCTCCCCTCTGCATATTTCAGAAGTCTCAGCGCCACCTTGCGGTCCAATGTTTGCTGTGTAAATTCGTCTGCACCAGCACCAGCGCCAGCGCCAGCACCCGCGCCGGTGCCCGCCATCTTTTGTGGTGCATCCCACACCTTGGCGAGAGCGCCGAACGGGTACATGCCATTGTGCGTCTCCATCGTGCGCTTCAGCTCGTTCAGTCTCACCGACACATCAGTGTAATTCTTCTTCGGCGCCAGGGTTGCCGCGTCCAAGCGCTCAGCCTCCGACTTGAACATGGATCTGAGTTTCCACGTCAACTCTTCGTTTCCCGCCGAGAAGAACCCCTCCGTGACCACGCCATCGCTCACGGCGCCTGCGGCATCGGTTGCGGCGGCATCACCTGCACCCGATGTCGGCGCTGGCAATGCCAACATCTGTGCAGCGGGAGCAGCGGCAGCTCCTTCGATTGCAGCTCCATTCGCCTGCTGCTGCTGCTGCTGCTGCTCGATCGCGGCGTAGTGCTCAGGTGTCCAGAGACGGTATCCGACGATCCGGCCGATCGTTTCACACCTTGCACGAAGCGCGCCAATCTGCACAAGCCCGGTAACGCGTGGGTAATTGATCTTGGAATCGAGATTCAGACTCTTGAGCAGCTTTGACGTGGGTATCCCGGCCGCGCCCGCGCTCGCGACGGCAGCCACCAACTGGTTGAGCGGCGGCGTTTCAAAGTGCATTGTCATTTCGTCGACACCCTGGTGCTGCGACTTTGCCTGGATGGCCAGCACGGGTGCTGGCTGAGGTAGCGCGAGCCGATTATCGACCCGCTTGACGAGCTTGATGCACGTCACGATGTTGTGCTGTTCCAGCTGTCCCGATTTTGCGGGAGTTGGATCTTTCATATCCACCAATTCTATCGTTTTGTCGGCGATCAGCTTGTCGCGCACGCGCCTCCAGCGTCGATGGCCGGGCAAGCCCGAGTCGCCATATCCGAGGCTCTTCTTCAGCTCCTTTTCGACGGCGACTTTTTCGTTCGTCGCCTGCAGCATGGCGATGAAGGCTGATTCCTCCTCGCTGACATCTGCATTTTCCCACGTGTTCGTCGCGTTGATGGCTGAGTGGTGTCCTGAAGATGGCGCGTAGCGTGGAAGGTGCAGGACGATGTGCAGCCCCGTCGTTCCAGCCTTCTTTGTCACCTCCGCTTGCATTGCCGTGTTCGTGTTGTTCTTGAAGTCGGCGAGCGCCTTGGTTCTCACGACAAGTCCACGCGCCTCGAGAGCCTTGGCGAGGGGGAAGAACGAGTTTGGCGTTACGTTGACAAGCTTGGCGACAGCCGTTTGGAGCACACCCCTGTGTCTGTTTTTCGCGACAACCGTCATGACGGTCATGTCTTTTTCTGTGAGTCCGGCGACGGACGCGCCGTTCGACGAGCAGACGGAGAGCACGTGCGCTTGCAGAGCGGGCGTGGCTGTGAGCTGAACGTCTTCCGCGTATGTGTCCGAGCTGACTGTGATGTCGTCAGGCGCGCGTTTGAGTAGCACGTGGAACAGTTTCTGCTTCGTATCCTCGGGAATGCACCACGTCGTCGTGGTTGGCGGTGGCTGAGGTGCTGCTGCTGCTGCTGCTGCTGCTGGTTGTGTCGTTTGTTGTGTAGCGTTGAGAGCTTCTCTGAGTCGTTCGTCGTGCGTGCACCTCGTTCTCAGCAGTTCGAAGAGTCTTGCCAGCGTGACTTGTGTTTTCGATCCTTCGAGCCCGAGTTCTTCGAGGGACGCAAAGAGCGCATCCACCATTCGGTGACGAGCTCTTCTACTACAAGTAGAAGTAGAAGGAGGACAAGGAGGAGAAGGAGACGCCTGCTGCTGCTGCTGCTGCTGCTGCTGTGGCACAGTGTTCGCGTCCGCCATGGCGCTGGCTGTTTGATATAAAATGCACACGCCTGCTTCGCGGTTCCCGGTGGAGCTGACCTGGGAAGTCAAAACGGAAACTGAAAACAAAACTCGCAGGATTCGAGTTCGGGGTTTCATCCATCTTCATGTGGTTGCGAAGTCTGAACTTGGAAACGCCTCTCTGAAATCGTTGCGCCTTCATAGACGTGGTCAATCTCATTCTCGACCAAACGCACCGTGATTGAGGCTGGTCACTAAGCTGCCTCGTGCCGTTTTCACGTTGCCCGTGCACGGCAAAAGATTCCCTTCTTTTTTTTCTGCTCTTTGCGGCGCCATGGCGGAAACGTCTGACGACTCGAGCAGCACGCACAACATTTCCCTCTGGTACTTCGTGATCGCGTTCCTCTGCATCACACTGACGCAGCTCGTGCACGCCGTGATCTTGCCCAGAGCACTGCAATTATGGCTTCCCGAAGCGTCGCTCGTCATGCTCGTCGGACTCGTCGCGGGTGCCATCATAGCAGCTGTCAACCACGAACTTCTGGTTGAAGCTGTCACGTTCAAGCCGTGGGTCTTCTTTCACGTCCTCCTGCCGCCCATCATCTTCTACGCGGGATACAGCCTCGAGAAAAATCACGGGCACGTCTTCTTCGCAAACATTGGAACCGTCACGCTGTTAGCCGTCGTCGGAACAGCCGCGTCGGCAGCCATCACCGCGGGATTCATGGAGCTTGTCATGCAGACGAGTCCAGCCTCAGTCAAACGGTGGACCACGGCGGAGTGCTTCCTCTTCGGTACTATTGTAGGCGCGACCGACCCGGTCGCGACGCTGAGCGTCTTCAAAAGCGTAGGGGCGGATGACACCATCTACAATCTTGTTTTTGGAGAGAGTGTGCTGAATGACGCCGCAGCCATCGTCCTGTTTCGTGTCATAGTTCCGTTTGCCGACGCGAATGACGCCAACGGCACCAGCGACGCAAGAGCCGTAGGAAATGCGATTGGGATGCTCGTTGGCGCATCCGCGGGAAGCCTCGGCATCGGTCTTGCGGGGGGCTTCGTCGTGTCACTCATGCTCAAGCTGATTGCAAGGAGCCGACGACGTGGCGTCGAGGGTACCAACGAAGCAGTACACGACGAGGTGGCTGACGTGCCAACGCTTCTCGTTTACGTCGTGGGGTTTATGCTCTACGGCGCGGCGGAGGCGGCGAAATTCAGCGGCATCGTCGCGCTCGTCACGTATTCCGTCGTCGTGGGACACTACGCATACTGGAATATGAGCACGAGCCAGCGGCGCGTCAGCATCGAATTCAGCCGCGTCGTTGGGAGCCTGTTCGAGCTTTTCGTATTTGCCTACATCGGCGTTGCCGCATCCGCGTCAGTTCCGAAGAACGCGTGGAGCGGCGAGCTAATTTTTTCCGCCATTCCCATCACAATGCTCGCTCGTGCTGGCGCACTTGTTCCGATCTTCTTTCTCGCGAATTGCTTCAGGCGACGCAAGATTCCAGCCAAGGCTCAGCTCCTTTGCGTGGCTGCTGGTCTTCGTGGTGCCGTGGCCTTTGCTCTCGCAATCTCGGCCGACTCGCCGAACTCCGACTCCATCGTTGCCACGACACTCGGAGTGGTTGTTTTCACAACACTCGTTCTCGGAGGGACGACCGCCCCGCTGGCGAATTGGCTAGGCGTCGGCGCGGGTGCCAATCAACGGAAGGCGCTCTTCGACACAACGACGCCGCGTGAGGAGGAGGCAGCAGCAGCAGCAGCGACGAGTCACGGCGATGCCACGGCTGCTCCACAGCAGAAGACGTCTAAGATGTGGTTCTTGCGTCTTGACCGTAATGTCCTGCGTCCGTTCTTCTGCACACGCGAGGCTGTGGAGGAGATGGCTGCGAACGAGCGTGCGATTGCGGAGGATCCGAAGCGTCTCGCTGAAATTGCCGGAGAGCTTGCATCCAACTCGGCTCATGACGGCTATCACCACAGTTCCGAGTTGGCGTCATCGAGCAACGACCTCGACGGCGCCGTGGTGCGACGCAAGAGCGGCGGCTCTCGCGGTGGCGTCGAACTGATCACGAATCCCACAGCCGATCCGGAGGACCACGCGTGACTTCTTTGCGTGCTCTGGTTTTAAATTGTTGTTGTTGTAAAAAAAAAAAAAATTTAAAAAGATGTACCTCACTCAACCAAACTTAAACTTAAGTCGCGGGCGGCGGGCTTAAGGTGGACACGTACATCACACACGCGGTGTTCACGTGTTTTCTGTGAACATTATAGTCTAAGCAAGTTTGTTTGTGTGTGTGACGACTGGATAGAGAGACGTTGCGGCCCGCGTAGGAACGCGTTGTCCGGTGATAAGGATGAGAAGCAGGAGTGCAAGAGAGCTACCAACACCTAAGAGACCTGTGCAAGAGCCCGCACGCAAGCCAATAGGCAATAGCAAAGGGCCCCCCCTCTCAACTGGGGATACACTACTGTGGATACACCTGTGACTGTGCGTACATACCCTTACCAGCCAGAACAGTATTCCTCCAGGACCGAGGCACCCGTCGGGGCACCCTGACTCCTAGGAAGTACATACCTAAGCCGTGCTGACTTACCTATGTACCTGTGTTGCTGACCTCAGGCATCAGGCATCCCGAGGCTGCGAGGGAGAAGAAGTGGGTCCCAACAAGGAGCTCCGACAGTCCGAGGGCGACGGACAACGACAACCTGAGGACAAGGGGAGTGACAAGGGGACCGGACCGGCATCGATCGCACCACGTACGGTACGGCGGGTGGGAACTGAACTCGTATTTGATTCGTCCCCCCCCTTCCTACCCGGTAGTCTAAAGGGAGTATTTCGCCGTCCCATTTTGTGCCCTGTCAACCCCCGCGGTGAACCCCCCCTCTCCCTCCTCCTTCGGGCAATTCCTGTCAGTCTAGTCTGTACGCTCCCTCGTGAAGCCATGGCTGCCGCGCCGCACACGCTGTTCGTGGGGAACCATCCAGGCGATAGTGGTGGTGGTGCGCACGTACCCGCCTCCGCCGCGGGTATCTCCGCCTTGCCTTCGACGTACCGCCTCGACACAGCCGCGGCCGCGTCAGCCTCCTCCGCCCCCTCCGCATGGAATCAAAGCGGCGGCGCCGGCTCGCCGCAGGCACAGACAGCTCGGAGGCAGTGGGACAACGGGGGACACCCCACGCACGGGCACTTCAGCCTCATGGACGTCAGAGGAACGTCTGCGGCGGCGCGATTCGAGGAAGACAAGCACGGACACGTGCACGACCTAAGGCAACGCGCAGGAACGTCCTACTCCGTGCGAGCTGCGCACGAACGAAGAGCAACGCCACGAGAAAACACGCACCTGCGACTCACGCCCGTCGAGGGCGAAGCCAGACTCGGAACGGGTGACACGTCGGCCGCTCTGCCGCGGGTGCAAACGAGCGAATCGCCGAGGAGTAGACTGCAGACAGCTGAGCGCGTCCTGCGGCCTAGCACAGGGCCAGACGAAAGAAAGGCGGTTGTTCGCGTCACTAAGCCACGCGGCGTGCCCGTCAACGTCACAGACATGCTCGTCAACCTGGGTGACGACATCATAGGACTCGACGCTTCAGGACGCGCAGCCGCCGGCTCCCCCGAACTCGCATCACAGGGCAGCTCCTTCACGTTCTTGGGTGTCAATACAACGGCTGTGACCGACCACGTCGCTGACCAGTTCGCGCCGACGAAGACGCGCGTCGCAATCAAGCTTGACGCGTCGCGCAAATGTCTACAGCAGCTCGAGTATGCCGAGGAGAGGGAGCGGAGAAGAGAACGGGCCAAGTACGGCGAGAAGTACAAGTCGCCATACGCGACGAAGACGGGCGACGACGCTAGCGCCGTCAGTGCCGACGCAACGGCAAGGTCATCGGCGCAGGTGACATCAAGGGCTTCAACGACGCAACAGCGCACCTACAAAGTCGTGCGGACGCCACTGCCCAATTTCGCAAAGGATTACGTCAGTCCTTACGCTCGGGAGAACTTCAAGCAGAGCCGTCGCGGCGGGAATCAACCGCCGCCGCCTCGCACCGCTGGCCCAACCGTATCCAGCGAATATAGGCACGATGTCGCGGACGCGAACATGCAAGCTACGATGATGCACACGCCGCCGAAGACGGCAATGCCACGCGGCGGCACGGCAAGCACCACCACGAAGATGGCTGGCACGGCGACGATGGTGCTCCCACGCACGCCGGGTGGCATGCGAACGAACGAGGGCGATCTGCATCCCGCCTGGAAGCCGACGTTCGCTTCAGGGTCCATGCCCCGGACGATGGTTCTTCCTACGGTGTTCGACGAGCGTGCCGTGGCAGCCATCAAGGGTGGCGGCGGCGGCGTACGCGCGAGCGCGACAATCAAGGAGCTGAGCCGCTCTCCCGTTCGCAGCCGCGGCCGCCTTCGCGGCAGCTCGACGACGGGTGTTGGTCGAGGCATGGCGGCGGGCTACAAGTACACGCAAAGGCGTGAGGCGCACAGCTTCATCGAGGTGCGTTCGCCGTTCGCGAAGGAAACCGAGGGAGTGCAGAGCCGCGCGTACTCCGAGCTCGCACGGTTTGCGCGGAGAAAGCAGGAAGACGAGCGCCTGCCGCTGCCTCCGGTGTTCGTCGTCGTCAGGCCGTGAGATCACGCATCCAACCTTGTATCCATATTCGACCCTAACCCCTAACGTGTTTTCGGGGTTTGCAGTTCCTGTTTTCTCCCGTCTGGCGTGCCCCCCTTCGGTTTCACTCGTCTTCGCCCCGTCAGCGCTCGTTTGTTTTCCTGCGATGCCCGACGGCCTGCTGCGCCGTCTGTCCCGCGCAGTCACGTTCGCAGGCGCAGGCGCAGGCTCGGGTTTGCGTGACTCCGAACCACACAACGACTCCCAGACATCACGGAGACAACGCACGAACACCAATGGTGCCCCAGCATCGTCGTCGTCGTCGTCGTCGTCGTCACAAACGTCATCCGCGCGCATTGAAGTGAACCTGCGTGACCGCACGGAGCAATTCAAACTGTGGAGAGGTGTCGCTGACTCCATGGCGGTGCAGATGGGGGTTCCGCGCCCACCCGTGCCCGCACCAGAGGTGCAGCCGCTCGTCGCGTCGCCGCTGCAAAACGCCGCGGACAAAACGGCGCGACTCAGGCCGCAGCTGAGGCAGCTGCTCGAAAGGCGCGCGGAGGCTACTGCGGCGCTGGAGAATGGCGACGAGCTGACGGAGTCGACAAGGCAGGGACTGTACGGTCTGCTATCGCTCCTTGACGAGGAACTGCCGCAGAAACTCGCGGAGCTCAAGGCGGTTTGCGTTGCTATCCAAAAGGTTCCGACAAGAGGCAACCGCGAGGCAAAACTGAAGGCGAACGTCTCCGCCTCCGCTCTTGAGTGCCTTCGTATAAGCACAGTCAGCTATCGAGGGCTGGGCAGAGGCAGCGTCGTCGCAGCCTCCACGGAGGCGGCGGCGGCTGTCGAGGCGTCCAACACATTGCGGCAACAGATGCGCCACATGCACGAAGCGCTGGAGACGATGACGGCGCTCTACGGCGCGGTGTGGCGTGCCGCGAAGTGCGTGCACGAGCATCCAGCGCTCTCCAGCGCGCGTGCGAGCCTCGCTCTTCCCGCTCAGCAGGCGAAGCAGGGATGTGCGCGAGCTGTCGAGAGCCTTCTGCGAGAATCGGCGATGCTGTCGGCGGATGGTGACACGTCGACACCTCGTGGCGACGCCGACGTGCGTCGTGAGCTTGCGCAGATGGACCGCGACGCCGCGGCAACTTGGACACCGAATGCAACCGCGTCGGCACACACGTGCATCGCATCATACCGCGCTGTGGCTGCACGCCTCAGGCAAGCCGTGGAACTTGCTCGAACGATGCGCGATGGGAACGACGGCGGCAACGGCACAGGAGGTTTGCAGAGCGTGCTCAAGGCTGCCACGGCAACGCAGCAATTTGTCGTGGGACTTGGCAACGCGTGCGACCAGCTCAGCCAAAAGAGATGAAAGAGCTTGTAACACCTTGTGATTATTGTTTTTTTATACGGAAAAAAAAAGGTGTTCCTGCTAGTGTTACAATAATAGATTGTATTAAGTTTCCTCGTGCGTCTTGGTGCGGAGTGCAATCGCCTCACTGCAATCGCACCAGCCAACAACGACATCCTCTCCATTCGACGAGACCACGTCAACTCCCAGCCATCGCGAAAGACCACGCACTTGGAAGAGCGCGCGTGCGTCGTCGCGACATGTCGCGCACGTGAGCTCGAAGCCGGCGCCGGCTGCGTACATGGCATGTGGCGCGATGCCGTCGATTGTCTCGTCGCCGCCTGCAAAGTGGAGGTGCTCTAGGTGGTGTTTCAGCCCACCTGTCCATCTGCCGATTGGTGCCCACCTCCTCGCGTCCCACACCGTGACGCATCGGTCCATGCCTCCCGCCGCGACGATGCCATGTGCCGTGGCGAGGCAAGTTAGCTTCGCTCCGGGCGACGCGCCGTCGAGGCGATGCACGCACCCTCCCGCCTCGCTCGCGCGCACGTCCCACAGGCTCACTTGGCTCGCCTCGAGCACCGCAAGAAGACCCGTCTCCGGTGTGAGTGGATTGGTCTTGGCGGCGACACCGTTGTTCGCCTTGCCCGGCCCTGCGCCTTGCACGAACGCTACCGCGGCGGGCTGCGCACACAGGCTGATTGTGCGCGCGTGCAGTTCTCCGTCGTACAGGTCGACGCACTTCCTCGGCGATCGCATGACGGCGACGACACGTGGCGCATAGCCTCCGGGCGCGGTGAACGTTGGGTGTATCGCCGCTGCGGCAGATCCCGATTCGTAGCTCGTCGACCAGTCTTCTCTCGGCGCAAGCTCGTAGAAGCTTGCTGGCGCGTTTGGACTTTCGAGGTCGTCAGCCGCCCTGAGTCGTGTGACGACGCATCGTCCCGCGGCGTCCGTGGTTGCGAGGTGCGCGTTGTCCCCCGCGAGTATCCAAGACGTGTCGTCGCCGTTCGTCGCGTTGGGTGGTGCCCACAGTAGCGTATTTTGAATTTCGCGTCTGTGAGGTATTGCTGGCGACACGTCGTTGACTTGAACGGGCGCGTCCGCCTTGGTGTATGCGACGACGTTTTCTTTCGCGATAGCGGGTGTCTTTCTGTCGTCGTCTTTCAGTTTGATTGTGCATGCGTACACTTTGTTCGAGGAAGCGACGTAGAAGTGTATGTTTTGTTCGTGTATCCCGCGCACGCTGACTCTGTTGGACGTTCCCGCTAGTCCTCCCGGCGACGGCTGTAAGGCAAGAGGCAAGTCGAGTCGAGCTGCGAGCAGAGAGTGCGGAGTACGTATCTTCTGCGTTGCAGTAGGCGCCCTAGGGACTTGTTTGCTGGAAAAGTCGTTTGGCTTGTGCCTCTTATTCTTGTTTCTACTGGTACTGGCATTCTTATTGGCATTATCATTGCCGTTGCCTGTTTCCTGATTATTGTTATTGTTGTTGTTATTATCGTCGGGTTCCCTCGACGACACAAGGGTTCCCTCATCGTCGTCGCATTGCGCCATGCAGGTGTGAAAAGTGCAGGAGCGCCGCCACCCACGGCAGGAAGTATGTAGTCTCAGAACAGAATCGCAAAACCAAGCCGAGGTGCGAGACGGAGCCGATGGGAGGAGAACACCACCTGGGGGAAGAACGAAGAACAAGGCAACCCTATCGTAGGGCGTGCAAGGCTAACCCCGAACAACTCCCGGGAACCCGGACTAACCCCTAACAACAACACCTTCCCAGACGCACTTAGAAGACGCACTTCCCTATCCCGCTTTCCGAACTCCCCCGGCCTTAAAAAAAAAACCTCCCACACTGGGGTGGTCGCCTTAAGGCTTAAAGTGGGCCAACCTTTCCCAAACAACTCTCATCACACCACCACACTCCTCCCTTCTTTTCCTCCTCACTCCTCCACGCTCCTCCTCACTCCTCCTCCCTCCTGATCAGTGATCCCATCCGAGAAGAGACGGGCCTTTTGATGAGAGAGATGAAAATTGAATGCGCTCCCTTCCCTCAATAATTCCCTTATCAGGCGGCATGAGGCAAGACCGAAAAGACTCATCACGTCTCTGCATCAGGCTCGCCCTCTACTCTAGTCTACCCGGTAAGAATATGTTGTCTAGTCTAAGGTTAGTCTAAGGCTTAGGCAGTTCTGTGTGGCTGCGTGTTTTCGTCTTATGCCCCAACCAGACAAAAGCAAATCCCCTCGGAACAGGAACACTCGGGCAACACGCACGCAACACGCACGCAGGTGGCATCCCTCGGAAAGGGTTTAAGGTTAGGTCGCCCCCTTCTGCCCCTGCCCCAATCGTGTTTGGCGGGAAGAACACCTCCCTCGCTTTGCTTTTTCCTCTCCTCTCCCCCATCGCAAGCATCCGCATTCCCCATCACAAGCCTTGCACGGTACGGTACGCGCCAACCAACCAACCACGCACAGCACGCCTGTACAGTCCTGTCCTTTCCTTTCCTATCCTTTTTGTTTCCTTGGTAAGCTCTGTCTGCAGAAACTATGGCGACTGGCGACCTTCTGGGAAACGTGCAGCACCTCCGCCGCGAACTCAGGCACATCAGGTACCCCGCAGTCCTAGACGAAGCGCTGCTCAAGGCGGGCGACCCCGTGGCGCTGCTCCCCGCGCTCCACTACGTCTTGTTGGGATTCTCGAGGCCGCTCGCGCGATATCTCGCAGACTCGGGGTACCACCTCGAAGAGTCAAGCGACTGGAGGTTCGTCGAGTCGGCAGCCAAACTCCTGCGCGAAGTATTCAGATACAGGCCAGCCTTAACGCCTGTGCAGTTCCTCAGCCACGGATTCGCGGAAAGAAAAGTGCTCCTCGTGCTTGACGTCATACGCGTCGCCAAGGCGAAACACAACGAACTGCTCAGACAAAGACATGCGGCGGGTCAGAGAAGCGGCGGTCGAGTCGTGTCTGCCGTGCGCGCATCCTTGAACGAAGACGCCGCGCCGACGCCGAAGGCTAAGGCGACGCTGGGGGCGCACACCGTCGTCAACGCCGCAGCGGCTGCGGCCGCCGAATTTGTTCCGGTTCCCGCAGAGGCGCCGCCGCCGCCGACGCACCGAGGACACGCGGGGCATGCACAGCCACACCTCACGCGCTCGGTGGCACCCGAAGAGAGCGTGCGCGTGAGCTCGGACGCGGAGGATAACCACTCGTTCTCAGACGACGTGTTCATGGCGCCGCCGCCCACGACGACGACGCAAGGAAGGGCAAGCGCGGCTCCCACGCCGTGGAACGTCAACCCACTGCATCCAGAACGTCGCGGCGGAGGCAGCTACAACGACGACGACGACGACGACGACGACGACGCGATGCCGAGCGCGCCGCCAATCACGTCGGCATCCATGGCATGGATGGATCCATCCATGGCGTCAACGGTCGGCGAGCTGCAGCGTCGTCTCGCGTCGCTCGAAGAGTCGTCGAGGCAAGCACAGGAATCTCTGCAGGCGAAAGTGACGGTACTGACGGCGCGCGTTGCATACCTCGAGGATGCTCTTGCACAGCAATCTGCAAAGAGTACTGCTGTCGCCGCCGCCACCGCCGCCGCGGCAACTCCTTCCGCTTCCGCTACACGGAACGGCACCAATGTGGACGGTGGTATTTCTGCGCTGCACGAGTCGATGGGAACGGCATCTTTCACGAGACATCAAAAAGGTGGCGACCTTGACGGATTTATCAAAAACTACACGAGCAAACTCGCGTCGACGCGGTCTCTGCTCGATAGCTTGTAGGCAAAAGAGGGAAAGTTGTTTTTCTAATTAAAAAAAAGATAAAAACCAACATCATCTGATGATAATTTGCAACTAATAATAGGGCGCGCCAGGGCGACTCCAATCGAGCCGCGCAACAAAGCGCGATCGCGCCGCTGGAAGAGGCGCCACGGCGCTAGGCCCTAGCTTCCACGTTTTCGACCCCAAACCAACCAAAATTCCCAACATTCCTTCACTGCGTGCACGACGACGACGTCGTCGACGACACCCAAATATCAATCCGAATATTGCCATGGCGCAAACTTCACGCAATCGTCATCAGCTCCATCATCATCATCATCATCTCCAGCAGCAGGTGCCATCGTTGTTGCTGCCATGATAGCAGCGTCGGCGCGCCTTCGGAACCGCTCCAAATCCACGTCGTACGGAATCGCCATAGGCGCATCATCGTCGTTGCTTTCCTCCTCCTCGGCGCCACGACGACGACGAAGCGTGAAGTAACGAGGCTTGTATTCGGTACCCTCAGCATCACGACGTCGGCGCTCCTCTCGCTGTTGCTCCTCCAGGCGACCCTTCCAGCGTGCCGCCGTGGAAAGGTCACCTCGTTGCAGTGCCTCACGGTCGGGACGCAACCTGCTGTCGGAGGGAAGAAGGAGTCGATCGCCGTCGTCAACAACCGCTGCTGAAAGATCGCAGGCACGGCCAGAATTGCGACGTCGCACGAGAGCACCAAGCGAAGATGCATCGCACGCATTCATTCGGTCGACAAACGGCGTCATACTGTACTTGTTCTTCTTTGAGGCTTCGACATACGCGGGATCCACACGCCAGAGCGAAATGGGATCAGCGTCGTCGATGGGATTCCCATCCACGTCACATGCGACGGCGTCGAGACCTTCGTTCCAAAGTCCACAGATGGCAACCTGCGGTACACCATTGCGGCGAACTGTGCCCATAACTTCGTAGTGTCCCTCCCCGAACGACCCGCACTGCTCGAATTGCAGCGTGCACGTCGTCACGCCGTCGTCACTGCATATTTCCAGCGTTCCGTGCGTGTCCGTCCACATGCTGCCTCCGACAATCAGGTTGTTCACAGCCGTGACAGGTGTCCTGCGCAGGCGATATGTTTCCTGCCGCTGGCTTTTGAGTTGTACGGTGGTGTAGTTTATGGGGTAGATGGTGACGCTATTCCCATGAAACTTCGTCTTTGGCGCCGACGTGATGCTGTACTCGTAGTGATTCGTACACTCCGCGTGCGCCGCGCCGATAGGCGGGTGGTGGCTCACCTGCTCGGCAAGCAGGTAAAAGTTTTTAGTGGTGGAGTCATTGGCGGCATCGTCGTCTCTCTTGTCGTCAGTAGCAGTAGCAGCAGTAAAACCGGCACCGCCACCGCCCACCATTTCGAACGTCTCACCAAGGATAGGATTGAATGGCTTGCCCGTCCGCTCCGAACCTGCGTAGTTGGCAACTGCGAATGCCGCGACGTATGCCATGCGCATGACTGGATCTTGCTGGGAGTTTGCGAGAATGAGAAGCGCATGTCCGTGCTCGAAGATCTCTGCGATTCTTTGCAGCGTCGTCGTCGGTTCGAATAGGAATATGGGCAGAGAGGCGACAGACATGACATCCTTGTTGATGTACTTCGTGAGGTTGAGGTTGTTGAAGAGCGTCATGCGATCTGCCTCGGATGTCGGCGCCGAGACGATGTCTTCTTCTGAATTGTCGTTGTCATCAGGAGCAGTGACATTTTCATGATGACCATCACCACGACCAACGCCATCATCGGAAGAAGAAGAGTCAGGATCAACGCGCCGCCGCAGCTGCTGCTCCTCCTTCTGCGAGATGGACGGCGGTGAAGAAGTAGCATTATTACCGCCATTAATGCTGCTGCTGTTCTTCTTCTTCATCATCATCGTGAAGTCCTCATCCTTGCCTTGTTCATCATCCTCCTGCGTAGTAGGCGCGACGATGTTTGCGACGAGGTCGCTCAGCGAACGCAGCATATTGTTCGCTTTGAGACGGATCGGAACGTGCGGGCGCAGTTAGTTGCAGGCTGTTTTGTTGTGTGACTCTCTGAAGGTTTCGGGCCCCCCAGTGTTCCGCCCAGCCCCGACGGACCCGTAGCCGCGGGAACTCAAACCAAAGGCCCCCCAGGCTGAGTCTATGCCTACGTTTTCCAGGTGCCGGGGATCCGTCCCTGAGGTCGTCCCCTTGTGCTGCCCACCCACCAGAACACCAGACACCAGAAAAGGGTCTACAGTACCATGGCGTACCGCTGGCTGCTCCCGCGCATCGCCTTCAGCCTGCCCGTGTCGTACGCCTTCGTCGACCTAGGCTACAACGTCAGCGTCGTCTCAGGCGCATCCATGGCGCCATCGCTGAACCCGGACGCCGACGACGAGAGAGGAGGAGCAGGGGCAGGGGCAGCAACCAGGTGGAAGCGCGACGTGGTGCTGTGCGAGCGATGGGCGGCGCACGCGCTGCGCATCGCGCGAGGCGACGTCGTGGCGATGAGCAGCCCCGATGAGCCGGGAACGTGCCTCGTGAAACGTGTGTTGGCGCTTGAGGGAGACTGGGTCGTCGCCACGCCGGCGGCGAGGGAAGCCATGGCTTGGCGCACGGGTGGCGATGGGGCGGCACCGAAGGATGCCGACGACGACGTCTTGCAGGTTCCCCGTGGACACTGCTGGGTGGAGGGCGACAATCCAACGTGCAGCGTTGACAGTGCGACTTCGTTTGGCCCCGTCCCTCTCTCGCTTGTTCACGCGCGTGTACGGTACGTGTGCTGGCCACCTTGGCGTGCTGGAACGCGCGTACCGCCGATGTCGCCGTCGCCATCGGCGACGAAGCGGTTAGTTCTTCAACGTCCCGCGAACGCACCACCGATGAAGCCTCCAGGATGGAGGTAGAGAGAGGCGGTTTGCGCGTGTAACACGAATTACGATAAATTCTACAATTTTGTGTTTTTGGTTTTTATAACTCGGCGCTTTCGACGATGTGCTTGACGACGGCTGCGGGTGCGACGGCGCCGAGAGCCTGCGCGGTGGCGTCGGCGTCACCGTACGGGCTTGACGCACCTCCTCTCACGTCACTCGGCGCACCAGCCTTTGCGAGCGTCTCCGGCGTTCCTTCGTGCCACGTCGTCTCGCGCACAACTGTCTTGGGATCATCGGCGCTGCAGAAGATGCGGCTTTCGCGGAGACGCACGAGTGCGCCGTCGACGCGAAGCCACAGTCGGCAGAGCACGTACCAGCACCTCGGCATGACGCGAACTTTTACGGAACAATTCACCGCGCCGGTATCGTCGAGCTCGCTTGAATACAGCTCCACTTCGTCGTAGAACAAGATTGGGTCGCGTGCCAGCAGCATTTCGCGGTTGATCTTCTTGCTGCTGGTTGCTTGGAACGTTCCTCCCTCGAGCGTACCCGCATACGGCGTTGTGAACGTCCAGTCGTAGACGCGCGGCGGCTTCGCCTCGTCAAAAGCTGCCGTTCCTCTTCTGCTTTCCTGCCACTTGGCGGCGATGGGAACGTCGGGAGCCTTTGCGTTCTCGCGTGCCCACTCCTTCAGCGCGTCTTGCGCGCAGAACGTAAGCGTCGCGTTCGTCTCGCCGTGTTGAATTTTGAGCTCGGCAGTTGCGAAGAGCATCTCAGGCAGCGCGGCGTTGCTGGTGGTTTCGGCGACGGCGTTGCGCTGCGCCTCGGAGGCTATGTGTCTGAGCGGCGCAGGCGTCGTCGTGACGCTCCAGCCGGCGCACGTAGCCATGGCGAGGAGCGAGGGAAAAAGTTGTGAGGAAAAAAGTTGGAGTTGAGTTTGGGGGTTTTGAGACATGGATGGCAAAGGCCAAACCCTACCTATCCTACCCAAAAGGAAGGGCTGGTTGTGCTCTGTTTTGCGTTCCCCCTTCGTCGCCAACGCCACCTACCGTACCTCTCCCCCTCAGGCTCTCAACTCTCTCCCTCTCTCCCACCTGCCCAATACGCTGTGGGTGCCCAGCCTTGCAATTTGCAAGTTGGGTGCCTTGTGTTGGTGCCTTGCACTGCACACGAGCAGAGGATACCTGTTGGGCAAATCTGCCGTCTCACCAGGCTGCACATCCGCGCATCTAACTTTTTGGTAGCACTTTTTGGTGGAGCCGAAGAGGCCAAAGCCGACGGGAGGCGTGACATGGCTGGCCATCCTTTGCCAATCCGCTGTGGCCTACCGGTTTTATCCAAACCACCGGAAAAGGTACGATAAGGCGATCGCAGGGGGGAGACGAACCATCGCATGGCAAAGTCGAAAAATACGCAGTGAAACGCACCCCATTCCGCTCCGAACTGCTCGGCACGGGAGTCGAGGCGCACATCGTAGACCAACTGCGTTAAATTCGAGAAGAAGGGCGCGATGCGCAAGGTGGTACGCACCGTGGTTCGCGCGCCGGGTGGTGGGAGACGGTTGCGAATCGTGGATTTCTCCTCTGCGCGTGCACACCTGTGGTCCGTTCGGGTGCGATCCCCCTGTGGGCAAATGCGCCCCAAGCAAAGCCGGATGCGGCGTGATGTGAACCGCTGATTTGGCCGGGGGGGTTATCTTCAGAGCGCAAAAGCGAACCGCAGCCCCAGTTATCTTCCCCCTGGAGTGAAGTGGCAACTGGATTTATCCCTCCTCCTCCTCTCCTCCTCTCCCCTCTCCTCCCCCTCCCTTTCCCCTCCCCCTCCCCTCCCCCCCAGCCTGCTTTGCAATCGGATACCGAACCATGCCAACCACCATGGCGTCCAAAGCCATGGGCAGGCAGATGGGCGGCAGGCGTGCTGCTCGACCGCACAGGGCACCGCGCACTGTCGCAGTCGCGACGCCCAACAAGGGCGGCGCGTCGAGCAAGAAGCCGGTGCAGCCGCCGTCGGCTCTCGCGGAGGTGGCGTCGGAGGTGAAGGTGGCATCCACCGAAGTGGACGCGCTCGCCGACTACGTCAAGGCGCGAGGAGGACGACGCGTGATCCGAAAGGTGCTCATTGCCAACAACGGTATGGCGGCAACCAAGTCGATCCTGTCCATGCGCCGGTGGTGCTACCTGCAGCTTGGCGACGACAAGGCTGTGGAGTTTGTCGCCATGGCTTCGCCGGAGGACCTCAAGGCGAATGCCGAGTACATCAGGCTCGCGGATGACTTCGTCGAGGTTCCGAGCGGAAGCAACAAGAACAACTACGCGAACGTCGACCTGATCGTCGACATTGCCGAAAAGGAGGGATGCGACGCCGTCTGGCCGGGTTGGGGACACGCGTCCGAGAACCCGAAGCTGCCCGCGACGCTCAAGGCGCGCGGCATCCAGTTCATTGGGCCGACGGCGCCCGTCATGTCCGTGCTCGGCGACAAGATCGCCGCGAACATCCTCGCGCAGACGGCGAAGGTGCCGAGTATCCCGTGGTCGGGAGACGGTCTGACGGCTGATCTCACCGAAGAGGGAACGATTCCCGACGAAATCTTCCAGAAGGCGATGGTCACGACCGCCGACGAGGCTGTGGCCGCGGCGGAACGCATCGGATACCCGGTGATGCTCAAGGCGTCGGAGGGTGGCGGTGGCAAGGGAATTCGCATGTCCGACGACGAGGAGGCGCTGCGCGGCAACTTTGAGCAGGTGAAGGCGGAGGTTCCCGGCTCGCCGATGTTCATGATGCAGCTGTGCAGCCAAGCGCGCCACCTCGAGGTTCAGATTGTTGGAGACGAGCACGGCAACGCCGTCGCGCTCAACGGACGCGACTGCTCAACGCAGCGTCGCTTCCAGAAGATTTTCGAGGAGGGACCTCCGACGGTTGCTCCCCGCGAGATTTTCCGCGAAATGGAGAAGGCTGCCCAGCGCCTCACGCAGAACATCGGGTACATTGGCGCGGGTACGGTCGAGTACCTCTTCAACGCCGCCACGGGCAACTTCTTCTTCCTCGAGCTGAACCCGCGTCTGCAGGTGGAGCACCCCGTCACCGAGGGACTGACGGGCGTGAACCTGCCAAGCATCCAGCTTCAGGTGGCGATGGGAATTCCTCTCGACCGCATCCCGGACGTTCGCCGCCTTTACGCGCGCGACGAGGATGGCGACGACAAGATTGACTTCATGGAGGACGAGTACGTGCTCCCCGAGCGCCACGTCCTCGCCGCGCGCATCACCGCGGAGAACCCTGACGAGGGATTCAAGCCGACGAGCGGCAGCATCGAACGGATCTCGTTCCAGAGCACGCCGAACGTCTGGGGATACTTCAGCGTCGGCGCGAACGGAGGCGTGCACGAGTTTGCCGACAGCCAGTTTGGTCACCTCTTCGCTTCCGGGCCCACGCGCGAGGATGCGCGCAAGGCGCTCATCCTCGCCCTGAAGGACGTGAACGTGTACGGCGAGGTTCGAACGGCGGTTGACTACCTCGTCGAGCTCGCGTCGACCGACGCGTTCCGCGAGAACACCATCGACACCAGCTGGCTCGACGGGCTCATCGCGAAGAAGTCGGTGCAGGTGTCCCAGGATCCTCTGCTCATCGTCATGTGCGCAGCCATGGCACGCGCCAAGGCTCACACCAAGGAGGTGGAGGCGCAGTTCGCCGAGTCGTGGAAGCGCGGCCAGCTTGCGGCGTGCAACGACGCCGCGGGACTGCAGAGCATGCTCCGCTTCCCCGTTGAGATGACGTTCCGCGACGTCGCGTACACCGTCGACGTCACGCGCAAGAGCCAGGACAGCTACAGCCTGAAGATTCGCGGCGCCTCATCGCAGGATGGCATCGTGTGCCGCGCGCGCGAGCGGAGCGACGGAACTCTCATCATCACGCCGATGGGCGCGCAGAGGGCGTTCCAGGTTGTGGGTATGGAGGAGCCTCTCGGCCTTCGCCTCGTGCTCGACGGGCAGACGTTCCTGCTGCCGAACCAGAACGATCCCAGCGAGCTGCGCACGGACGTCACGGGAAAGCTCATCCGCTTCCTGAAGAAGGATGGCGACGAGATTCAGCAGGGCAAGCCGTACGCCGAGGTGGAGTCGATGAAGATGGTCATGCAGCTCGTCGCCAGCGAGTCGGGCAAGATCACGCTCAAGAAGCCGCCGGGATCCGTCATCGAGGCTGGCGACCTGCTCGCGGGACTTGAGCTCGAGGACCCTTCGAAGGTGAAGCGCGCGACGCC
Organism: Pycnococcus provasolii; assembly: GCA_938743325.2. Classification (NCBI taxonomy): domain Eukaryota; kingdom Viridiplantae; phylum Chlorophyta; class Pseudoscourfieldiophyceae; order Pseudoscourfieldiales; family Pycnococcaceae; genus Pycnococcus; species Pycnococcus provasolii. The sequence goes on from OW568892.1 coordinate 556,783, forward strand.
GTTCTCCGGCACGTTTGAGCCCAAGGGAATCATGCCCAGTGACGGAAATATCTGGCAGCCAGACTTCAGCATGATGAGCATGGACGGTGACATGGACGAGGACAAGCAGGTTGCGCTTGATGCCGCGGTGGAGGCGATGGACCTGCTGCTCGACGGATACGAGCACGACGTCGAGTCGACGGTGCAGCAGTTCATCACCGGGCTGCAGGAGTTTGTCGCCAGCCAGGTGGAGCTCAACGGAACGGAGAAGTGGGAGATGGCGATGGAATACGTCGGCCGCGTGGTTTCGCGCTACCTTGCGGTGGAGGCGCGATTCGGAAACACGTCGCCGGAGGGTGCCGTCGCGGAGCTCGTGCAGGCGCACGCGAAGGACTCGCCCGCGACCATCACCAGCGCGGTGCTCGCTCGCAGCCAGGTGGCTCGCCGAAGCGACGCAATTGCCAGCCTGCTGAGGCAGCTGCCGAGCCTTCCCGCCCAGGTGATGCAGTCAGGACCCGTCTCGTGGCAGGGAGACTTCGCACCCATTTCCGAGGACGTCAAGTCGGACCTAGAGCGCCTCAGCCGCCTCCGTCGACCGGAGCACGGGTCGGTGGCGCTCGCCGCGGCGAATATCCTGCTCGAGAAGAAGCTGCCATCTGTCGACCAGCGTCTCGAGGAGCTGCGCGACCTTCTCGCGGGCAAGTCTGCGTACAAGTCGTCGAGCGGCATTGAGATTGCCGCCGGCGACCTCGACGCGCTCGTCGGGTCACCTCTGCTGGCGGTGGACCTTCTCCCACAGCTCTTCGGCGACGACGACACCAAGGTTCGCGAGGCTGCCATCACCGTTTTCGTGAAGCGCATGTACCGCTCGCACAAGGTGTCGGGCGTGGAGATTGACGAGGTTGCCGGCCTGCCGGTGGCGAAGTTCAAGTTCCAGTACGACACGCCGCCTCTCGAGAGCCCGATGCGATTTGGCATGCTCGCCGTCGCTTCCGTCATGTCCGACTTCGAGGCGAAGATGCCTCAGCTGCTCGAGAGGTACCAGGAGCTCCAGTCCGACGTCAAGAGCGACGGCGAAAGCGAGCACGGGCCCATCAACGTTCTGCACCTCGCGTGCACGGACGAGAAGGCGACGCTCGCGGCTGACGACGAGTCGGCTGCGTGCGCCGAGGCCATCTCCGCGTCCGTCAAGTCGATGGGAGAGGCTTGCGGGCTGAAGTACGTGAACGTGATTGCCCACGAGTCGAAGCAGCTTCCCCGCTACTACACGTATACCGCGGCGAAGGAGTACGCGGAGGACCCGCTCTACCGCGGATGCCGCCCCACGCTCGCTCATCTTCTCGAGCTCAGCCGCCTCCAGAACTACGAGCTGACGCGCATCCCCACGTTCAACCGCGACCTTCACATTTACAGCGGCGCCGTCACGGACGGATCTCGGCAGATGCCCCAGCTGCTTCTCAGGCGCATCACGCACTCGAAGGACGTCATGGACGGCGGCCTCGAGCGCATCATGACCAAGGCGCTCGACGGCCTCGACCTCGCGGTGCTCGACCCGCGCGGCAACACGTGCTCGAGCAGTCGCATCTACGTCAACTCCATCCCCGAGATCGCGGCAGTTGGCGGAAATGCCGCGGCGACCGCACGCGAGCTGAGCAACCGCATCGCCGACTTCGTGTCGCAGAACGCCGCTCGGCTGCTGAAGCTGAAGGTTGACGAGATTGAGTTCAAGGTTCGCATCAAGAGCGTCGGCGAGGTGGTCCCCGTTCGCCTCATGGCGTCGTCGCTCTCCGGGCAGTGGCTGAAGATGGACATCTTTCGCGAGTACCTGAACCCCGTGACAGGTGCCGCGACGCGATTCTGCACGTACGGAAGCGAGGACGCGTCGCAGCCCGAGGTGTGCTTCCTCGACCCCTACCCGATTCCTGGAAATGTCGACCGCAAGCGCACCGCGGCGCGTCGCATCGGGTCAACGTACATCTACGACTTCCTCGGAATCTTTGAGAAGTCGGTGGTGTCCAGCTGGGTGCAGTACCAGAGCGAGCTGAAGGCTGCAGGAGCCGACGTGCCGTCGATGCCCGCCGGACCTCTGTTCACGGCGACCGAGCTCGTGCTCGACGAAGCCACCGGCCAGCTCACGCCGGTGAAGCGCCAGCCGGGCGAGAACAACGTCGGTATGGTGGCGTGGAAGTGCTCTCTGAAGACGCCCGAGTACCCCGCGGGACGCGAAATTGTGCTCATCGGAAACGACTGCACGTACCAGAGTGGATCTTTCGGCGTGTCCGAGGATGACGTGTTTGCTGCCGCGAGCAAGTATGCGCGTGAGACGGGCTTGCCTCGCCTCTACATTTCGTGCAACGCAGGCGCTCGCATTGGCCTCGTCGAGAGCCTGAAGAGCGAGATTCAGGCTGAGTTTGTCGACCCGGCTGACCCCACGAGCGGGCTCAAGTACCTGTACCTGAGCCGAGAGCAGTACGACAGCCTTCCCGAGGGATCGGTGATTGCCGAGCCGCTCGTGGAGGAGAATGGCGAGGAGCGCATGGTGCTCTCCGACATCATCGGCGACGTGCACGGCATCGGCGTGGAGAACCTGCGCGGCTCGGGCATGATTGCTGGTGAGACGAGCCGTGCGTACGAGGAGACGTTCACGCTCAGCTACGTCACCGGCCGAAGCGTCGGCATCGGCGCGTACCTCTGCCGTCTCGGATCTCGCGTCGTGCAGATGCAGCGTGGCCCGATGATCCTCACGGGATACGGCGCGCTGAATAAGCTGCTCGGACGCTCGCTGTACACGAGCCAGGATCAGCTTGGAGGACCGGGCATCATGATGCCGAATGGCGTGAGCCACCTGCTCGTGCAGGATGACCAGGAGGGTGTGAACTCGATGCTGCGGTGGCTGTCGTACGTTCCCGACAAGGTTGCATCATCTCCGCCGATCCTGAGCCCGATCGCGGATCCCGTCGACAGAGATGTGGAGTTCACGCCTAAGCGCGGCGTTCCGTACAACGTGCGCCACATGCTCGCGGGAACGTCCGAGGGCGACGACACGTTCTTGAGCGGATTCTTCGACAAAGACAGCTTCGTGGAGACGCTCCCGGAGTGGGGAAAGACAGTCGTGACTGGCCGTGGCCGTCTCGGCGGCATTCCCATGGGATGCGTGGCGGTGGAGGTGAACTCGGTGGAGTGCCGCACGGTGGCTGATCCAGGTGACGCGGAAAGCCGCGAGGTGGTTCGGCAGCAGGCTGGCCAGGTGTGGTTCCCCGACAGCGCGTACAAAACGGCGCAGAGCATCGAGGACTTCAACCGCGAGGGACTGCCGCTGATCGTCTTCGCGAACTGGCGAGGCTTCTCCGGAGGTACGCGCGACATGGCGGACTCCGTCCTGAAGTATGGGGCGATGGTGGTTGACGCGCTCGTCGGCTACAAGCAGCCCGTGTTCGTGTACATCCCGCCTGGCGGTGAGCTTCGCGGCGGAGCTTGGGTGGTGGTGGACCCGACCATCAACAGCGAGCGCATGGAGATGTTCGCGGACAGCGACAGCCGCGGAGGCATTCTCGAGCCTGCGGGCATCTGCGAGGTGAAGTTCCGCGCCGGCGACGTGATCAAGCAGATGCACCGTCTCGACGACAAGCTGCGCGAGCTCGACGCCGACCCGGTGGCGAACGCCGAGGCGATCAAGGCTCGCGAGGAAGTGCTGATGCCCGTGTACCAGAGCATTGCGCTCGAGTTTGCCGACCAGCACGACCGCGGTGGCCGCATGCTTGCGAAGGGCGTCGTGAGTGCTGTGCTCGACTGGAAGAACAGCCGTCGCTCGCTTCACAGCCGTCTCATGCGCCGCCTGAATGAGCAGGAGCTCGAGCGCAAGGCTCTCGAGGCTGCACCGCTGCTGAGCGAGAGCGCGAAGCTGTGGTGCGCAAGGTTTGGACTGCGTCGCCTGCACGAGCAGGGTGACAGCTCGGTGGAGGCGGGTGATTGGGATGGCGCGGCGGAAGCTGTGCAGAAAAAGTGGGACTCGGTCGCGGACGAGAAGGCTGCGACGATCCTTACTGGGGATGTGGAGCGCATTTCACGCGAGCTCGAGTCGCTGAAGAGGGCATCTGCTCTCGAGCAGGCTCTTGCGGCGGTGGGCGCACTCGATGATGCTGGGAAGGCGGAATTGATTGAGAACTTGAAAGGTGCTTGAATGTTTGCCCGACGGCCGTTGGAGGCAACAACAATAACAACAACAACACCAAGATCTATCCTTTCCGATACGGGAGAAGCCGAGAAGGTGGGTGGTTTAATAGGGAGTACTAAAGAAGAGGAATAGGTTTGTTAAGAAAAAAAAATATTAAAAAAAGACACGAGAGATGTTTTCTTTGTTTTTTGATGGTGTCGCGAACCTTTTACTTGTCTCTATTATGCTTTTCAACCAAGTGGGGATGTCCCCCAAAACGTTTTTGCAAAGTTTTTGCAAAGTTTTTGGTGTCCTAAAAACGGAAACCCTTTCTTTCGGGTGGGTACGAGCTGGGGCTCAGCCAGGGCTACCCAGTACTTATATATATGGAGAAGTACGGTAAAATACGGCTAAAATACGGTACGGTAAAATACGGTCAAGTACGGTCAAGTACGGTGGTATATCTGTATTAAGATGAAATTTTCGAAAATGGTTTATTTCTTTACTATGACGCGTCGGGTCCGAGTCGACGCGTTGACGTCTCCTGCGGGCGGCTCCCCGTGGAACCTTGTTCTCACCTCAGGAGGGCACAGAGTCAACCCATACTAGTTACAGCGTCAACAGACAGTAACAGTTGGGGGTTTCACCCGAACCAAACCCCGAATCCAACTCCGAATCCCGACCAGAATGGTGATGGAGTGTGAGATGCCTGTGGGTGATTGGGGGATTGGGTGGAGCCCATGCCCCAATCTGTGTGTGAGGGGGGACCCCTGTCTTTGGGAATAAAGGATTTGATTGTGATTTGAATATGTGAAGGAGTAGGGTCAAGACGTTTTGTCTTCCCTATCCCAGGGTCAAGACGTGGGGCGCGACCGTGCACCACGGCTCGCACCCTGTCTTTCCCTACTTTGTGTAATCATTCTACTTCTCTTCTATGTCTTCCTAAGGTACACACACTCGTTACACTTAGGGTTGGAGACTGGGAGAGGGGTATAGAGGCTGGGCGCCATGGCGTCACACAAGGTGACGTTAAACCCACACAGGTACACCGTAGATTCCATCATGGAACCGGGTCCATACTTCAATGCCTAACTTGTTTTTGCTGAAGTGAACTTGGGAGGGATCACGGTGTTGTACAACTTTATGTATTATATTAACTAACTGGAACAACATGAGCCTCATCAACGGTAACTACATTGACCGCGATAGCTGCTTCTGCGCGACGACGCTAGTGGAGGCAGCAGCGACGGATTTCGAACGACTAAATGAGCATGGATGTTCGCCGAGCAGCAGGAGACGCGAAACCAAAGCATGCTCAACAACAATTTCTGAATACGTCATCGTCGGGCAACGCACGGACGCATTACCAGCACACGCACAAGAACGCAAGTCCGCATTCACGCGCGATGTGCATGACGTCCTACACGCGCAACCTCGACGACGGCAAAGGTGCCGGTTATTTCTACAGCAACAACCGAAGGCGAGCAATACGGAAAGAGGGAGTACCTGTATCCGCACGCACGACGAAGGTTTGTCGCGAAACTAACCGCCACCGCTTGGATACGTCTCACAGAAGCTTTAATGATGACCATTACGTACGGAGGAGCTGCTAAGCGCCCATATTCCGTACACGTTTGGCATAAGAAGTTTCTATGAAGATCATCACGATTATTCACCTTCGTCAAGCAGCGGGAGCACGACACCGAAGCACACTTGACGACTCGACAAACATTGCTGTGGCAACAGCAAAGTGATTATTCTACCGACAACACCACTCGCAAGGAGGAGCTGCTTAGCGCCCATATCCAAGCACATGGGTGGTGTTGCCGCGCGAACTGATCGCTATCGAGGTGGGTTGGCCCCACACACGCCGAGAACTCAGGAGCTTGCATCGCGCCCAGAGTTAGTGAATACCACGACCACCACCACCACCGTTCGTCATCAACTACGACATGCTTGCCCAGGAGCTGCATTGCGCCCATCGACAACAAGCATAAATAGACCATGACGACGTCGCCGGAACTGATTCGCGCTTGCTACGTCTAGGTGACCAAGCGAATGGCAACCGCTCACTGACGCTCGGACAATCGCATGCATGGTGTTCACTCATTGCAGTGACTTTGCGTTTATCCAAAGAAACGGCAGCTCGCACGGATCTAAATCAGCGACAACCCGCATCGTCGTTCCAGTCCGCGTGAATGTTGGGCAGCCTCCAGGCGCTCACCGCCTCACCGGCGGTCCCCGCTGACAATCACGCACATCAAGAACGACATGCAACAACAATTTCTCAGCGCACGCAAATTGCATCGTCGCCGCACTGCACTTCGCGGAGACGACGCACCGCGCAACAACAAAAACAGTGAGGGAATAAAAGCGTCGACTTTGGTGATGGAGATAGACGCTAAGGTATCGACCACGTCGGTGACAACTGCGACAAATTGGCGGCGTAAGCTTTGCCGTTCGGCGAATCACGCCGCCACAGCCGCAAACAACCCAATGACATCGTCGATATCACAATTTTGGTTTTAAAATTGACAGGAGCTTCAAGCACGTACCGCACGAAGGCGCTTGCCGTCACGGCTCAGGGGGTGATGACGCCACATCTTACTTTCAGATGCAAGACGCATGTGCGATTCGCTGCACTTATCTCTTCCGACGCCGAGTCTTCGTCGAGACACGCAACAACGCTGACTCGTCGAGGGGGTGTATAGGATATATGCACAGCGAATCACAACATCAAACGGACGCAGCTAAGCTTGCGACTTCGAGGGGGTGCGCATGGCTCAATGGCATCATAAAACATGCCGTTCAGCTATGGTGAAATACGCATGCAACAGAATCAAGCGTGCAAACGTGACATAAGCACTAAAATTGTGCACGCTTGACTGAAGGATTCAGGGGAGATTCGCGGCGAAGCTTCAATGCAGATAATAGGATGTCCATGGAGCTGTCGAAGCGCTGTAGAGCGCAATGCACGACTGCGGACAAGCTATCGTGTGTCGCATACAAACGATGACGTCGCTCTACGCAACTCGATGATCACGAAGGCTAGAAGCTCAGCGGGCAATCGGCAATTGCGGCGCAGCTCGCTCCACGCTCGACACAACTACACGTCTGCCGAGACAACGCTGCCACAACTCGCGCCGAACTCGCCGATGCCCACGGCAGAAACGGAGAGAACGCAAGGTTCTCCTCGTGTGGCGACGGAGCGCAATGAGGCGTGAGCGCACACAGTATGACGAAAACGAGCACGGCATGAGCACGCCTTCCGAGAAGATCTATGATCTGCGGAGTACGCACGACGACATAAGGCACAGATTCGTCAGCCTTGAATCGAGCTTCCGATTCGTAACAGGACATCGACACCATCGTCCGAACGCGACGTCCATGGAACTGTCGAAGCATCGCGACGATCGCGTCGCCCTCAAGGAGGAGCTGTCCTTGCTCACCGCACAATTTCAGGAGGTTAATGGCAAATGTCACGCACACGCTCTGCGCTCATCCTCAAAACGCAGAATGACGTACGTACAGCATGACGCGACTCGAGGAGAAGCACGAAAGCGCAAATGCTGAGCCGGTGTACGCGCACACGCGGTACGTGGAAACCAAGGGCAGTGCACCGCATGCAACGCGAGTTTCCACGAAGCAACGCGCAAACTTGCGGATGCACGACTGCAAATTTCCAGCCTTGGAAGGCACGACACCTCATGAAAGATGCGCTAAGCCACAGACGATCGCGCAGCGCGTCTCAGCAAGGAGCTACCGGCGTCGAAGCACATCAAAAAGGCGCTGGCGATCATTGCGTATCGCGAGGGTGCTCTGGAGATTGTGCGCAGCGCCGTGGAAGCGCAGCGCACGCGTGCGAACGAACTCTCATGTCGCCAACGATGCAGGCGCTCGACGCGACTCGGACATCAGCGGTTGCAGAGATGCTCGCTCGCGCAACGCAAGCGAAAGTCTGCAGGCGGAAAACGACGCCGACACGGCAACGCCGAACTCGCCGACAGCCAACCGCAGAGAAAAGGGAACGCATCAACGCACCGTCAGATTGAGTAAAAGGCTCGAAGAAGTGCGTCAGCCGTACGGATTTTGCTATACCTTGGCATAGCAAAGGGGCAGCTCGTTTCTCTCGATGCGCGCGCACGGACACCGCGGCTATCGCAACGAGCAGCTCGAGGATGCCCAAGAGGAAACGGTTACGCAGTGCAAAACGCTCAAAGCTCGTCGTGAAGCTGACAGTTTTCATCGAAGCGGAGCTCACAGATATGTGGAAAGGTACCTCGCATTCGAGACGTCCGTGAGCGCATTCGAGACGAAAGTTCTCGCGCTGCGACGATTGGGGCTCAAGCGCCGATTGGGCGACGAAGGATCGTCTGGCACCCCAAGCGCAACGAGCACTCGAAGACTTCACCGGAGCATTGAATCTGGCGAGTACGCGGCAGATGCCGCGGAGCACACTGCCGCGGACGCAGAGCAAATTGCCGCAAAGCAATCTGCGAGGAGGCTATTGAGATTGGTATCCGCTGCGTATGGCGCTTGAGGCGTCGATTAGGACTTAGGAGACCAATGTGTATCGTTTGAAAGCTGGCGGCATTCATCGAGAAGAGCGACACGGAACTCACAAAAGCAATCGATGTGAATAGCACTAAAACCGACTGTGCGCGCGTACAGACGAAGATTATCGCGCTGCGTCGATTGGTGCTTAAGCGCCATTTCGGCGACGAAAAGAATCGTCTGAAAGCTCCGACCACGGAGCACACTGCCGCAAAACACACTACCGCAGACGGCGTGACCGCGGAGATTCGCATCGTCATCCTGACTTAGCGCGACGAATTGATGTGTCACCTGAGCTACACTTCTATTCGTCGAGGGGGTGATAGCAGTACGAACGACGCTGCGACATAAATTGTCGGCTCGAACGGCAAATTTGTCAGCGCACACGACATCTACGGGCTCGAGAATCATAGCAGGAGGAGCTTTGGAGAAGATATGGCAATGACCACACGCGATTAGCTCGAATTCGCAGATTGCAATCCTTACATAGACGATATCGTCAACGTTTTGGATATCGATGATTCGACTTGGACGCTCGACGATTTCAGTAGGGGGCATGCAATTTGGCGTACAACGCGTGGATCAGCTTGTTTGTACAGTAGGGGGCATTCATTTGGCGGACAGCACTCGTCAGCCTTGAGATTGCTTACGCACGGCACGTCTCAGCCTAGCACATGCGCAAACGGTACGCGGATGTGCACGGAGGATGCATGATAGCATGTGCCTAATCAGCCTATGGATAGTGTACGCACACGCAACTTGATCGTGCATTGCCACAGACGATGCAAGGCAGCTTGATGCTCCTACAGTCAATGCGCGACAGCATCATGACATGTCTACGGACGATGTGTGGCATTGCACCGGTCGTACAGCCCCGATGGCCGATGCGCACAAGGAGTAGGGTTAGGGTTAGGGTTAGGGTTAGATAGGCCGAAAGTGACAATAAGAAAAAGTGACAATAAGGAATTCCCGACTTTATTCGTTGTTCAAGAGTGGCCCCCCCCCCCCGCAATTGCTTTTCCTTAGCCCTCCGTGGCCCCTCCTTGGTAATAGGTAGAATAGTAGTACCTATAGGCTTAATTAGGCTTCGGTTACTCAAGTCCAAGAACTTCGGCTTGATGTACGCACGGTTCTATCCGAAGTTAGGTGGAGATCACGAAGGCGGCGGAGAACTTCACGTCATTCCCGAAGCACCGCGCGTTGGCGCGAACGAGTCGGAGCGAGAACGACATTGGCTTTCTCGATACGTGGCATGCGTTTCGTGCGCTCACGTGCGGATCTCGACAAAGGTAGACATGGACCGTCTTTTGCGTTTGTGCATGGAGGATTGCGAGGATTGCGCAAAGCTTACGAGTGTTGACGACTTTGACGTGCATGAAGCCATGGAACGAGTCGTTATAGCATTCTCGGATCGACATAACTTTAAAGTTACTCCTCTAAGAGATGAAGCGTGAGCATGAGCATCAGCGCTAGCAAGATCGCAAAGAGTTGGAGCGTGAAAGGCAACGCCATTGTGCCACAGGCATTTCCTGATACATTCAGCGCAGGCAGCCTGTACCACCTCTTTCACACGGTGCTGAGCGACTGGTTCAGAAAGGATCACGGGAAGTGGTGCGAAGCGCCATTCGTGTGCCATTCGTGTGCCCTGTCGTCGTCAACAACTACCTCGCAGGAAAAATCACACAGAGGGAGGCGGCCGTTACCCTGGCGGACCCTACAAAGTATCACCTAAAATCTTCGGGAGCCTTGCGGCCATAACTTTTAACAACATAACATTACCGCGCTACTTGGTGATATGACAAGATATCGCCGGAAACGGCGGGTGAAAAAAATGGCTGTTGTTATTGGCTTCGTTCTGCACGACGCTGGCCGACGGTCGGCCGCATACCGGAGGCGAAATTTTTTTTTCAACATGTGGGTCAAACTGCCAGCCTGGCAATTAGGGTTACAATTAGGGTTACAATTAGGGTTACAATTAGGGTTACAATTAGGGTTAGGGTTAGGGTTAGGGTTAGGGTTAGGGTTAGGGTTAGGGTTAGGGTTAGGGTTAGGGTTAGGGTTAGGGTTAGGGTTAGGGTTAGGGTTAGGGTTAGGGTTAGGGTTAGGGTTAGGGTTAGGGTTAGGGTTAGGGTTAGGGTTAGGGTTAGGGTTAGGGTTAGGGTTAGGGTTAGGGTTAGGGTTAGGGTTAGGGTTAGGGTTAGGGTTAGGGTTAGGGTTAGGGTTAGGGAAAAACGCCCTGTGGCAGCGTGGCATCGATGACATGCGAATCATG